>OZ010683.1:18394889-18846218 GCA_963932265.1 Thymelicus lineola | reverse complement strand
AGTGGAACTGTACTAGAATAGAAAGAGATGAAATCTAAATGTTATAAAAATTATTTATTTGAAGATCATCGTCGCAAAATGTATTATATTCAGTGTGACAATGATAAAGCAGGTATAAACATTATGTTAATATGACGTTATACATATGTATGATGCATTCCTGCCACAGGATCGAAATAGCTCGACTTATGGAAACATCCGACAAACTAATAACATATTTATACAATTTTTGTATAATTATGTGTGATAACCAGAAATAAATCCTTTCTTTTTCTTTCTTTCTTTCTTTCTAATAGATGAAACGGTCTAAATCTGACGGTATGTGGTCACCATCGTTGTCGATCATTAGTAATAACGTAGGACACTTATTATTTCCGGCTCTCCCACACTACGACCCAAGCATAGAAAAAACATTTCGCAGTCGATTCTAAGATGGACTATCCAGCGATAAACACTACCACCATGAGTACCTACCGTCGCGTTGAAACTAGGTAGTAGGCACAGAGCCTTGCGACCTCTAACAGGAGTAGGGCTACCAGATGAAAAAATCAAAAGTCCGGCGAAAAGGCCTGATTTCCATTGAAAGAAAGTCCTAAGATTTTTTACAGTTTCAAAATTTTCTCCGAAACCGACTAACGGTGTCTTCAGTTCGAGCTATACTTTTAATTCAATATAATTTGAAGAGTTTAACATGTGGGGCATTTTATAAATCAATAATTAAAGAAAAAACCTGAATATGGTATCTTCACATATTATTAAGTATGATAAAACTGATTGAGTAAATAAGTATTGTTTTTAATTATGTTTAGTTTGTTTAACTTTTAAATTTTTATTTTTATTAAAGAGATCTTTAAAATGTAAGCTGTATTTTATTGAAAATTCCTAAGATTTCATGAAATTTGCAAAATCCAGCCGCAATTCTGAGAAGAGTCCAAAAATCCTGTAATCTCAGAACAAATCCTGAGATATGGTAACCCTAAACAGGTGAGACCTTTCGTCAATGTCTTATCCTTTATTCACCAGGCTTAGATTCTAGCTTCACTCATAGCCCCACACTACGATTCTGTGTCGTGGGTGTGAACAACACAAAGACACATCCCGAAATCAATACAATACCTACCTACTGGGAATTAGTAAACTTTATATGTACCTACTAGAGACAGCCTAGGTCTATGATGAGGACAACAGTATTATTTATATCGCAAATAGAAAACCTTACTTGCAATATCGCGTGCATCAGCGCTTATCATCAACGTGCGTCAGTGGCAATGGCGACGGCGACAGCCTGGATAATATGTGCGCAATAGACAGATGCTCTGCCGACGTGACTACAGTACGCCCCCTCAACATAGCCATCTACACCACAGTGGTGGTCGGAAAGTATGAAATGAGGAAAGAAATCTCGCATTTCATTTCATACAGGGCTGCTTGTAGGCACACTGGTTTTGATATTCATAATTATTATGTTGATCAGAATTGAAACATATAATAATAGTTACGATAAACTTAATAATAAACCTAGTAATAAATTATATTGCTAATTTGGAAGCACCTCATTAGAAATTAAAATCAGTAATGGCTTTGTAAATGCTTCAGCAGAGTTACTAAAATTACACATACATGCCACGAGGTAGAAACCTAATTAATATGCCATTAGATTTGAACTTATTTATCTTATTTGGCTAGTTGTCACGAGATCTGAAATACGAATGGTTTTGCATAAAAAAAAATAAGCCCGTAGCAAATAACAAGGTTCTTTTTTGATCGCATATTTACCAATATTCTCTTTACATTATTATTTTGTAACTAGTTAGTTGTTACTAATCAGTAATGATGCTAATGATTCAAAGTGTGAGTCACAAAGCGTTTTGTCACATAAAATTATGCTCTACATAAATGTAATATGAAAGTAAACGTGACTAATGAATGTTAGGCAAAACACTTGACAAAACATTAGTATCGAGGTAAATGGAAATGGATGTGTAAAAATAGAAAACTCGGTGTTGTATATCAAAAACTGTATGAAGCAAAACTTTCGGGAAAAACCAAAAAGCTGGTACCAGTGGTAAAGCTCCCTTATTCCGAAAAGACTGGCAACGGTAAAAGCAACCTTTATTCCGAGAAGACTGACAACAACAGTGGTAAAAACTCACAAAAACTAGCAATTAAATAGTAGTACACTAGTAAAACTAGTAGTAGTAGAGAATGCTTTTAGCATTTAGTCCGCCTTTTTAACCGACTTCAAAAAAAGGAGGTTCTCAATTCGACAGTTTTTTTATGTTTGTTACCTCAGAACTTTGGACTGGGTGAACCGATTTGGATGATTCTTTTTTTAATCGAAAGCTGGTGCTTGTCGTGTGGTCCCACATTTTGAATGAGAACTTACAATGGCATTCATGTTAAAATCATATAAGTCTTAAATTTGCATTAAGTATGTGCGCGATAAATGGACGAATATCTCAATATCACGGCAACCGATTTCGATGATTCTTTTTTTAATTGAAAGCTGGTGCTTGTAGTGTAGTCCCACATAAATTTGAGCGAGATCTGACAATGGTATCCATGTCAAAAGTACAATGTACTTCATTTGAAGTCGGTTATTTTTTTGTTAAAATGTTAGATTATGTATCTTTTAATTTTAAGGTGCAATAAAGAATAAATAAATAAATAGTGGCAAAACCCAATCCCAACTCGCAAGAGTGGTAAGAACTCCCAAGAATGACGGAAACACAGACAAAAATGGTAAAATGTCTCAAAAGTTCTGGGAACAGTGGTAATGTTAACTCAAAACATTGATAAAAGTGGTAAAATCTGTGAGAACATTGTTTAATAAACAGTGAGCACTCTAGTACAAATCACTCGATAACTATACGATACGTGTTTAACACGAATCACAATTTGTCGCCCACTACTGCCCACATTATACAGTTGAATCGTCGTTATGAATTCAGGTAAAACTACTTTGTAGTAGTAACACTTGATAACACACCTCTAGCTGTCATGGGCCGCTTTACTGGATGTAACATGAACCGGTCATTATGTAGGTACATCATCCTAGAATATTCTGAAACCATCTTCTCGACAGTAGGTACAAATATTTTGTGTATCACCTCTACGAGTAAATCTTTCAGAAGTTACATAACCACAAATGGACGCATGTGCATGTTCTAGTAACTTAATTTCGTCCTCAAATATTGCGCAGGTATTAAAATAGTCTAGGTAGTAGGTACCTGTATGCGTAGGTACACTTATTAAATAAGGTACCTAGTAATTAAATTAATTAAAGTAATTAAATTACAATAGTCTGCAGTGCACATAAACCTGGACAAGATAAGTACTATACATTTTGAAACAACTTACGAAAAATTATTGCCATTTCCGAGCAGTTTGTGTATGGTGCATTGGTGCTGTGAGCTGTCCTTTCTCAAAGTCCACATCAGTATTAAAAACCCGGCTAAGTACTAGTCGGACTCGCACACGAATGGTTCCGTACCACAGAACAGAATACACGCCGAAAAGTTACTCATATTGTTTGTTCTTATGTCAGCTGCAGTAAGTGCAGTAATACATTTTGTAAAAAATTCAAGTGTCTCATTACGATTCAAAAGATAAAGCCCTGTGAAAGACGGACGAACGAACAACTAAGTGTTATGGGGTCAACGGGACCCCACTCCCATCGAAACCCTCTGGGTACGTTTTTGAACTAGATTATAGTATGACAAAACGGAATAAAGCTATACATTCACGGGCGATCAATCGCGCAGTCACGCGAGCGACGCACGGAGAGCACCGTGATCGCTGTTGTAACATTGCTCAATTACACGCGTCTTTGTATCTACTTTAACCCGTAGAAAATGGTAGATCATGCAACACGCAAAGAATAAAACGGAATACGTACAAGACACGTATCTTTGATCGTTTACCAGGTCAACATAAAAATAAGTAACACAAGCAACAAAAGAGTTCTTGGAGTCATTGGAAATGTTTTCATAATAACATTTATTTACAATTTTGGGTTGGTCATTATTGACTCGTTATCAAGGGGTTATTGACCAACCCAACAAGTTCAAGCCTCTTAAGTGAATCACTAATGAATTAAATTTCATGAAAATCCTTCCAGTTTTTGTGTGAAAGGGTATTATCCTTATTGAGTTATATCCTGCTAATAGGATCCTATTATTAGGATATAACAATGATGGAGAAGCTCGCAATTCTACAACCAAGACTGGTCAATCGCTCTTCCCCAATGCTTCTCCACGACAATGCGCAATCTCACACTTCACAACAGACCATCGCAAAGCTACAAGAGTTACAGCTGGAAGCTCTCCGTCACCTACCCTACTCACCAGACCTTGCCATAACAGATTTCTATTTTTTTCAATTTAGACAATCTTTTCAGTGGGAAAAAGTTCAACATCCGAGAGTCGGCTTTCGCTGACTTCATCGCCTCCCGTCCGGCAGACTTCTTCAGTAAAGGGATAAACAAACTGCCATCAAAATGGCAAAATTGTATTGATAATTTGGGCCAATACTTTGATTAGCTAAAATAAAAAAATTACCAAAATTTTTATATTTCAAAATTTTCATACAAATCTCCAATTTCATAGGCAGAGACCAAATATTATTTTAAACCACTAGGCCTAGGATGATATAATTTTGTGATTCTTAAGCAGAATGAGCTCTTGTATCACCCACATACCATTGGTCAATAAGTGATGATACACTCTGTACACTTTGATTCCGGCTTCTAGTAATAATTTATTATTATAAATGTAAATGTATTCATTTGACAACGAAAAAATATTGATGTACAACATTTTTACTGAGATTACCCTCTACAGTTATCATTTTTACTAAAAACTGAACTTTAACGTAACTATTGCTCCATGTAGTTAGTTACAAAATAACCCGGTATTACAAAGATCTTTTAAATCACAAAATGGAAACATTAGAGATATCTGTTCATGCTCTATCTCCAATAGTTTTGTGCAAGTGGCATTGCATCACGCCCTGACAAGGTCTCCTGCACAAAACACTGTCATATTGATTTTTTATGATCGCTTATGCAATTGATAGCCTTCCTTCAGTTTAATGCATTCCTTGTCCCAGTTTATTAACAAAGAGTTCAAACAAGAACAAACAACACTATGTTTACTCTTGAATAGTTCTTTACTTGTTTAGAAAACAATAACAATATTATGCTGTTGTTTTCTCAATTTTATCATATTTTAGGTAGACTTCTTCCAAGATATTCATAGGCTACAAGGATGCTATAGTATTCCAACCTTTAAATTACATAAGTATGTGATACAGAAAAAAGATTGTATGTAAAGTTTTTCAATAAAAAAAAATGCTTTTTCTGCATAAGATTATTCTTTACAAGATCATCACCATAGTACTTAAAGTCGCTTGTGAAAGATATTGGTTTAAATAATTTAAAAAAAGGTCATATTTCTAATTGATTTAGTTTGCCAAACAATCTCAAGAGCCAGGTCAATTCTCTTTGTTTCTAAGATAACCTTAAAAATTAAGAATGTCAACAATTAGACTGCTGACAAATACATTTTAGTGTAAGTGTAGCTGTAGAAATGATAACAATTGCTATAAAGAAAAATGATAAGAAACACCTTTATTGTATGAAAGTAAACAAGCCCAAGCAAGTTATTGTTCTATTGTTAACGATCTTCACAAAAAGTGTGAAACTGATTCAGTTCCTTTTGATTTAAAATGCTCATTTTAGCAATCCAACTTGATGCAAATTGGATTGCTTTCACTCAATATAACCTACTGCTTTTATGGAATGTATGAATTGATCAGTTTCATGCCCTGAAATCATTGTTTTGCCGACTCAACAAAAAAGGCATTGGGTTTTATTTTACTAGAAGGCATTACTCTACACTGCGGTGGAGTATACTTTAGCCCTCCTGCAGGAAACTTTGTTGACTAGCAGATTATGCTGTTGTTCGTTATCCCTAGATGTGAGACGCTTTAAAATAAAATAAATGTTCTAAAAATTGCATGAAATACTCACAATTATTGACATCCTTGGTGTAAGTGACATTGAATTGCGCTGCGAACTGGACAAGGATGCAGGTCACATTGCCCTCAGTGTAGTTCCAGAGGCCGCGCTCCGGGGGCGGCACGGGCCCTGGCGCCGGAGTGGGCGCTGGGGTCGGAGCGGGCGTAGGGGCTGGAGTAGGGGCGGGCGTAGGAGCCGGCGTCGATGTCGTGGTCGGCGGGGTCGTGGTCTTAGTGGTTGTGGTCGTGGTCGTAGTCGACGTCGTAGTATCCGGGACGGGCGAACTAGCAGCCTCAGAAGATGGCGGATCTCCTTTACTCGACACCTCGACCGGACTCGCGCTCGTCGGCACCGGAATCAACTCGGGTTTCTGCGTCGTCACGTCTCCTTGACCTAACACCAATAATGAGGGTAAATTGAGGATCGCCAACCACATCGGAGGTACACGCACATTTCTACGCCTCGTCTAGTTGCGCAAACGACACTAGGTTCAAATGACTCAAATGCACTCAATGCAAAAACTCGGTGCCGTAACGTAACGTGATAAAGCAACAAAGAACACCGCAGGCAGCGGAGCTAAGTAGATGCAATACTTACCATACATCGCTAAACTACAGAGCACCAATGCGAATAAAACAATCCCAGGCTTCGCCATTTTGTAACACTTTTAACTATGACGCGATTTCGAAAACAACAACTCGCAAATATTTTCACAAATGCGTATTAAATATTTTCTAGCAATCCGGTACGATACTGCACAGACAAAATCAGGAATGAGAAAAGAAAATGTCAACTTGCTCGATTTCGGTTTCGTCGACAGCTGACCTGTGTTGCCACATGTTAACCAAAAAATCTTCTATAGTCGAAAGAGCCGAATAATTCGACAGACCACTTTGACAATTCAAATGTAAAATGTTCTTAGCGATGAGAAAAGTTACATGATATTTTTGCATGAGTTTTAAAATTAACTTTAAATTAACGCGGGTATCTTAATAAAAATATGATTGTATTTAGTTTAAATTGAACAGAAATATCTCTCTTTATTGATTTTAACTCTCATCAAATAATTATAATAATATGGACGTTATTATAATATTATAATTACATAAAAAGGACAAACACACTAATCGAACACTATTTTAACAACGTCATTATAATATATATATCTATATAACTATTACAACAGAACTATAATTTTAATAGATATCCTTTGCACGCCTAGACAAAATATTTTTTCACCGCTTACTTTCTCTGTGGATCAATTGTAAGGGGTAAGCCCCTTAATATTAATTTTCTGCATTAAATATCAACACTATTTTGTTAAAGTGGTCCGTCGAATTATGGATTTGACCATGGATATATGTATATTACTCTAACTGGATACATAACTTCCTAGAGGTACTTGAAGTCGTATGACGTCACAATGGAATGATCATTTTTCTATTGTGTCCGAAGTCCATGTATACGAAGTTATGTATCCAGTTAGAGTAATGTATCCATGGATTTGATTATAATGTATAGTTGAATCCATAATCCGCACTGGAGCAGCGTGGTGGAGTATGCTCTAGGCCTCCTCAAGAGGAGAGACCCGTGCTCAGTAGTGGCCATTATTGGGTTGAAGCCAAATAAAAGAAATCATTATATTTATGAATTTTTATTTTATAATATTAATTTTCCAATACTGACAAAGAAAAGCCTTAAGTACACGAAATATCATTACAATTTGGAATTGTTCATTTATTCTTTGTATAATAATAATTATTATTCATTTCTTACTTATTTTTAGTTACAAAACTGAACAGCTTGTATTACTATTACTAAGCAGGTACTGTTTATATGTGTTAGAAAAACAATAAGTTGATTTATTATAACGCTTTAAATATAGTTATCTTTAATTTATAACCTAAGAATCATAAGATAATTGATACGTAATAGGAATTAGACATAGAAAATAATTGAAATATAACGATGTTCAAAAAATCTTACCAAACTTAAAGTGATATTTATTTACTAAATACAATATATTATCATACCTTCTTAACTTCTAGCATATCTTCTTAACTTCTAGCAAAGCTATTAATAATGTCACATAATTAAGTCAAATAATAAAAAACAGAATATTACACAAATATCTTTTAACTTTCTTATGATTATAATTATCATATAACTGATAATAAAATAATTATAGATTAGTATACGAAAATTATGATTTATGCTTATGTCTACCACTTAGAAACATTTATAAATAATAAATCTAGATATATTACCATAAAAATCTCCTTTAATTAATGGATTTTAATAAAATTAATGCGGAATAGTTGTGTACTTATCGCATAAAATATCTTAATTATTATGATTATAAAACAAGTAACTTGATTTCTTAAATTAATAATTGAAGATCATAACAATAAAAATTATATTCCCTTTGGTACCTAAAAACAAGATTCAGACGCAAACCAACTGAGGGTACATGACTACAAACTAGAACCCAACATCATCCGATTTTCTCTCCACAAAGTTATGAGCTAAATAAAAATAATAAACTATTATAGCTTATTCAACGTAGAGCTCGAAACGGGCGCGGCCAATACGACTGGAGGGATCGTAAATTATATCCCGGGTCCAAATACGGCATTCTACGTTGATCAGTACACCACCTGGAATTTAGAAAATTAGGTTAATGAGCTTAAGATATCCTCCACGGATAAGACCATGGATATTATTACTCTATCTAGATCACAGACTTCGAAGAGCGTACCTGAAGACCAATAACGTCACATTGGAATGACCATTCGACCAATTAATTGTCCTTCACAGTTGTATTGTGTCCCCACTTAGATGAATTATGTTATATTTTGATATGGTTCTTTATAATGTTTTCTATTGCAAATTTTTCTGATGGTAAAAAATTATATTATTGAAATAATACAGTTTATTATTATAAAATTTCTTAAAAATTATGGAATTTAAATTGCATTAAGACTAAATTTAAAATTACGATACACAATTACGATACATCTTTATTATAATAAAATAATGTAATAATAATGTGTGTATATAATTATTCATCTTGGATGTTTTTACATCGTTATAAAATATCACAGTCGAATGATACATATGTGAAAAATGGTCATTCTGTTTATTCCACGTAATACAGAGAGCAAGAGTGTATACTCTATGACCAAGTGGTAGAAATAGAATCAACAGAATTCATAATTAGTAATAAACTAGCAACACTAACATATGAAACTTTTTGATAAGCTACGGATAATGCAACTACCTACCTACCTATCTGGATTTGGAACTTTCAACTTCTGGAGGCTTGATTGGTTGGTTATTGGGGTTGTAAAATTGATTCTCCAATTTTTTTTTCATTTCTTTCGATAAAATTACATGAATAATTAGTTTCCTCTATTGGGCATTTACTTACGCCGTGGATTTTCAAAGTGCACAGCGACCAATGGTCCGGGAACCGTGTCAGGCATGCCCCTGGCGGAGTAGGGGATGCGGTCGGCCGTGTGCAGGCGGCTGGTGGGGAAGCCTGGCGGTAGTCCATGGGGAATGTACTGGATGGGCCCCATGTTCTCCTTGTCAGACATGAACTCTCCGTCGCACGACACCCAGATGTAGTCGCCGAACTGGTGTGCTGGTCGTTGACGCTGTTTGGTATAAAAAATCGTTAATACCTACCTAACTAGCTGTAGATAATTTTTTGTGAAGTAGTGGGTACAATTCATTTTTTCTAAATACGTATACTTACATACAACTTAAATAAATTATAACCCGGAATTGTAAATCTCGCAATGTCGTAAGAGTTTATTTAGTATCATTTGACAATGTAAATAACATGTTTATTACCGATCAACAAAGATTGGTATAACAAGTACAATTATTTAAACTTTTGGAAACTTATTGTTTGCATGTTGTTGCTACTGACCACTAGATGGCACTGCACCACATCAACTTCTATAAATTATTGTCGACCTAGGTCTAGACTGATCGCCAAGAAAATGCTGAGTACTGTTGTGAATAAAACAGATCATCTAATAGATCATATGAGGGTGGAGATTATTATTTTCAAACATTTTTTACTTATGTTTTATTATTTTTATCAGTTACCACAGAACTAACTGATGTTGAGATGAATGAGATGGGCCAATATAATTTAAAGAAGTTTAAAGAATTAATTAATTTAAAGAAGTTTATATTATATTGGCCCATCTCATTGATCTCAACATGGTAGGACAGGGTAGAGGTAGTGGTAGTGGTAGTGGTACCATGATGTGTTTGATGTGCTCCGGCATGTCGTGCGGGATGGGCAGCGGCACGCTCACGTTGTACGGCTCCGGCACCCAGTAGTGGATCTGAGGAATTATGTATGTATGTATGTACATATGTACACTTAGTTTTAATATACACGACCAACATAATTGTACTATGAGCGTACCCAGGTATAAATCAGAATTTCTTGTGCAGAGGTATCTACTCCCAAGGGTCAGTGCCGGATTTAGGTATATTTTTTATGAGTGTAAGCCAATTTATTTCCGCCGCCCCATGTACCTTTCTAAAATGATAATTTCCCATTCATAGTAAGGAAGGCACTGAATTAATCACTAAGAAAGCGCGTAAAAAATAAGAATTATAATTTTTTGCGACACTTTTTAATAGCAAAATCATCTATAATTTAGCATCTCCTGAAATCTGCCGCCCCTAGGACGCTGCCGCCCCTAGGCCGCGGCCTATACGGCCTATTGACAAATCCAGGACTGCCAAGGGTAGATTGGGTAGGTACGTATAGCAAAATATTTTTGTATGAAACGTAAGTCTTCAAAGCAGTGAAAGCAGTAGGAAGCTAAATTATAACACTCATCATCTTGGACCGCTTCGCCACTTATCATTTGAATGTTGCCAAGTAAGCATTATTAATTATAAGTATTTTACGAAAAAAAAGGAAAATACCTTTGTGTAGGTACCTACTACGAGCAAACATAAAATTTCGATGTTTGAATTTACACACTATGCTAATTACTATAATTATAAATAAAACTGTCAATTTCAACTATCCACCTACCATATTTATGATTCAATAGGTGTCCTATTTTATCATTAAAAAATATTAAAATATCGATAGTATTCACATGCGACAGCCTGAGGAAGACGCAAGGCCTGCCAAACTTGTATCCGTAGAAGTTGTCAACGTTGCAGGGCGCCCACATGGCTTGCACCTGCTCGCAGCTGGGTACAGGGGGGCGCCGCTCTTGCGGCTGCACGGAGCAGGGCGCGCGGGGCGGCTCCTCGGGTACCGTGGTCTCATACTCTGCACAGAGAATGGGTTACAGCGGCTGCGAAGAGCACCAGCCACTTAATCAGGGTAGAAATAGATTGTCTTTTAGTTTCATTTAAAGTTTAAATGAAAAGGCACTGAAGTTTAAATTTTAAACTTTCAAAAGTTTTAGATGGTGGATAAAATTGGTGGCCTTTACAAACCAGCTGTCTAGAAAGGTCTACTCCTCTCACTTTGTCGGGCCGATCATAAATAGGAGGACATTGTCAAAATCTGATGCCCAGTCTAAACAGGTGATAGTTCTTTGGTAAACATTATTTAATCGAACGTCAATTTGCAAAAGTTTCGGATTGTAATTGCAATGCCCATGTAACCCATGTTAATGCAATTTAGTGTTACATCAGCACATAATAGTATACACACTAAGAGCATAAAATGACGATCTCAGAGTATTTTTAAGTTTACAATTTAAAACTTGTACATAGGATCGATCATGGATGAGCGGATGTAATGTGTGTGTTGTGTCCGTACCGCGCAAGAAGTCGTTGATCTTCCTGAACCAGGGGTACCAGGTGCCGGGGTCCTGCTCGCGGAACTGGATGAGCGGCTCCCGGTAGTTGTAGTCTTCGGACTGCGGCCACACCTCCAGCACTTTGAATGCATTCAGTCATGAGGTATAAGTGGATATGTTAGGTAGGGCCGTATACCATATTGTAATTTTATCATTCAAAAAAATCTGCTGCTTTGCGATGCATTATTAAAGGACTTAAGCTGAACGCACATATATCCGCATCGTCCGCAGCGGACGCTCCGTATGCGGATACCCTCGCACATATGTCCGGATTCGCCGTACGGATTTTTTAGTATTGCCAACAATTTTAGCAGTTTTTTCCAACCTCTAGTGAAAAACGGTGCGATGTCATTCGTTTATTCCCACTCGTCTTGGTTAGTAGTCCTGTTGACAATACTAGTAGGAAAAAATCCCACTAGTTCTGTGTCAATTTATTTCCGTGTATAGGTATACTATAGTTTAGGTATGGTGTACTAAGATACAGGCCAAGGCTTAGCTTAGACACCAGATCTCCCACAGATTACTTAGCACTTACATTATCATTTCCTTTTATTCATATTTTAAAATGTTACCTGAGTGTAATTTGAGGATGAGATGAAATAAAAATTTTTGTATTGTATTGTATAGTTTGGTATCAATCGTCAAGTATTGGCCATTAAATGTATATTATTTCATAGTTTTCATAAACTTCATAATAATATATTCCTTTAATCAACTGACAGTTGTCAGACTCAGATTCTCAGATTGCAAAAGCAAAATATGAAGACTGATGCAGCTATGGATAAAACTGTTATAAAAGCGTGCGCATTGGAAGAGGAAGAAGAAAATGAAATTCGAAAAAAAGAAGATTCTGGGCTCATGACATCAATTTGAAAAGGCAGTTAGTTGAACGGCAATTACTATACGTTATTTCCCGGCTTTGTGGATGATGATCAATGAACCTAGATAATTGAAAACTTTTATTTGTAACTTTAATTTGCGGGAAATTAAAACACATAATACTCATTATTTCTTTTTAGTTTTCGACTTTGTCTCATATTTCAATAACGTAGTTATTTATTGCAATTTGAGGAACACCATTCGGAATCTCGAATGTCCGAAAACAATTATATATAGGCATAAACGAAGGTGACGTCTCCTCACAGGATTCGTTTACTATGAAACGTTTCTCCTAATGCGTTGTCAAAAGCATCGTGGCATGGCAACACTATCGGTATTTCTGATACCTTCCGTATTTTCAGAAATGCGTGCGGACGGTGCGGATGACATATACCGACGCATCTGTCATCCGCATCGTCCGCATCGCATTTTTGAAAATGCGGAAGGTATCCAAAATGCGGATGACGTCATACGTAAGTCGTGTGCTGGTACTCAGTGTTGCCATGCCACGATGCTTTTGACAACGCATTAGGAGAAACGTTTCATAGTAAACGAATCCTGTGAGGAGATCTCGCCTTCGTGTTTATACCTATACATCATTGTTTTCGGACATTCGAGATTCAGAATGGTGTTCCTCAAACTGCGATAACTAACTACGTTATTGAAATATGAGACAAAGTCGAAAACTAATAAAAAATAATAAGTATCGTGTGTGTGTGTGGAAATTAAATTTCCCTCAAATTCAAGTTACAAATTAAAGTTTTCAATTATCTAGGTTTATTGACCATCATCCACCAAGCCGGGAAATAACGTGTAGAATTTGCCGTTCAACTAACTGCCTTTTCAAATTGATATTATGAACCTAAAATCTTCTTTTTTTTCGAATTTGACTTTCTTTGGCCAACATGCAGGCTACTACAACAATTTTTCCATAGCTGAATCAATCTTAATCGTCTTCACCGTTTTTCACTAGAGGTTGGAAGAAACTGCAAAAATTGTTGGCAATACTAAAAAATCCGTATGGCAAATCCGGACATATGTGCGAGGGTATCCGCATACGGAGCGTCCGCTGCGGACGATGCGGATATATGTGCGTTCAACATTATACCTAGGCCAATAAATAGAAAGTAAACATGCTTAGAACTGACTCTCTATTGAAGTCTATTGCAATAAAATCACTGCTGAAGGATGAAGTCAAAGTCAAATGAGTAGGTATTTCGTCACAGGAACAAACGGCTCATTTAACGAAAGTCAAAATTTATAATGCAATAATGACATCATACCTAATAATAAACTTACATTATAAACAATACATTTTAATAATTTGATAAAAGAGGACGGTGGCAGGCATTATGGTATGTGTCCACTGTACTGCACTGTAAACTGTGCTTAGTAGTTAGAGTTCATTGAGAAGAATATGATTGTTCCAATGTATATTATAAGTAAATTGCAAATCACTAATTTGTATCCATACGTACCAACATAAGAACGAGGTAGCAGCAGGAACAGCAGCAGCCCTATTACACTACCTGACAAACAATAAAATTAATTAATAGCATTATCTGCACTATAATATTGTTGAGATAAATATGTGTCTGTATGTAGGTAGTATGTAGGTGGCAGGAGGAAAGTGGTCGGTCGCCCGCATTGAAGTATTATTACTAGCGTATAGAACCGACACCGCGAACACCATGTATGTCCCAATGCATTGGCGCCACGTGGCTTCAATCTTCAATGGATTCGTTCGATTTTGAAAGGAGAACGGGGACTCAATTTTGAAAATCGAACCTCCCGGGCGGGACACACATTTTGTTCGAGATGTTTGTTCTATGACATTATACTTCAATGGTCGCCCGTCTACGTCAGTAACAACAAGTAAGGCAATGCGTTGCTGGTCAATAATGGAAGCGGCGGACCCGCATCATTATTTAAATTTTTTTTGGTACTGTATTATAATTGCAAAAGAAAAATTACATATTTAAATAAACACTCTCACTAATAAAAAAAATCAGCCCAATTTGATTTTCTTTGAATTTGAAGATGTTTTCCTTTTGACACCACTCCCATATTTATTGAATTCATTATAAGGATCTTATCATAAGACTACAGAACCGATCTTTGTGAAAATCGTTATGTTGGTAAGTAATTTTGGATAGGATTTTGTGACATATATACTTGTCAGAATTATTAAACGAACTTTTAGCCGTTACAATTTTGTTACATCGTTCACCGTTTTCCATTGAAGCCGATACGCTGTCAGCTATGTTGCCTACATGAAACCTTTTAAATTTTATGTCTTTCTTGTATACTTATAGTAGTTTAATCCACTTTCACCGTAGCGCCTGAGCAACGGTTGTAAACTCGTATCAATTAGGTCCAACGCTGTCAGGTCACCTATTTGTTAGCTTTTATTACGTCGACCTATAAGGTTGCGGACAATGTACATCAGAGGCTCGGGTTGGCATTAAACGCGATTTACTTTGGCCCGGTCAGTAATGGATGTGACATTTTAAATGCGTAGATCGCGTAATATAGTCATAAAAATCAACTGAACTATCATTATAATATTTTACTAGTTAAAAAAAATAGAGCTCTCATATCTAAAGACTTCAACGCTTGCTTTGTCGAGACGATGATGGTTCATAGCTGTCTATGCATGTATCCGAAACGGGACGCTAAATAAGTTATTTACATACTGAAATTAGCCACATTTTAATATATTTAAAAAAATATATCCATGCAAGCCTGTATAATAATAAAACAACTCTAAATACACAATGTATTTTTATTTACACAGCTAGGTATGGTATGAACGAAATGAATCAACTTGATTTTATTTGGGCTATCATTCCAAATTTAAAATTGGAAAGTTGACAAAAACAAACTGTAGTAGTTTCCTAGGCAATTAAAACATTTTGCCGCCAGTACACATGCATTACAAAAACAAGAACTATTTAAAAACTCATGAACTTACCGACAATGATCAAAGTCACGACAATAATCACAATGATCTTAATAGTCCTTTTGTCGAGGCCCATTTTTAATCTGCAACTGTAAACTTTGAAGTATGATCTGTGCACTGGCGCGTGTCGCCGACCGAGCTGCGAGCTCCGAGGACTGAGACTGAGCGATGGAGGGCTGGAGGGTGATCTTAGGGATAGGGGAGCGCCGGGACTCGGGACGCAGCACGATATACATTGCCACTCGGGATTTATGTTTGAGTTTTTAGTGTTACTACAATTCATTTGTTGATTCAATTTACATCAGTCAGTTAGAAAATATTTGACAGAGATTGAAAATAATGCAGAGAAACTGTAGCGAATTTCAAATATCTCGAAATCTGGTGTATTAAAGAGACTTCATATTCATCTCATCGTTTTCATCATCACTATAGGTTACACGGGTATCTTAACAAATTCAGAAGCTAATCGTAATTCATCAAAGATTTTATTAAACAATAACGCTACACTTTAAGTACCACGTTCCAAATAGCAAAATATCAAATACTCCATACGTCAATTTATCATTATTTTCCATAGCAGTTATCGTCACATTGAGATCTGACGCAGCTAGACTACAAGACAGTAGAAGACTCCAATAACACCTGTAAGGGTTTGGTCGCGAGGAAATACCACATTGGCCAGTGTTACCTTCCTGTATATCACCAGGATTAGGGACAGACACACGGCAAAGGATTCTGAAACTGAAGTCAAATTTAAATTAAAAGTAATTTAATTATGTAGTAATATTATATTATTACAGTTCAATAAATTATGTGAATATTTTTTCCAATAATTATGCAAGTAACAGAAATAATTTGGTAACGTCTTCTTTTTGCCTAAGTAGGGTACAACGTTGTTATATGGAGCTCAGTGTACGTTTTTTCAATAAATTTTTTCAATTTTTAATAAAAATTTTCAATAAATTACCTAAGTCTTTTTCCGATTTGCCTATCGAAATGTTTAAGAGATATGTGAAATCTCAGCTAGTAGGCAAATTACACTATAGCATAAATTAATATATTAAAGACAAAGACGCCTGGAAATTAGTGCCGCATCCAGTTCCACGTAGGTTAGAACATATTATGGAACTCGTCATTTTTAAAAGATGTGCCGAGGAGATTCTTTACGGGTTTTCTACTCCTCTATGAAAATCACCTTTCCAAAAAGCTGGTGGATTAAAAAAAATGACGTGCATAATTGTATCAGTGATATCTGCCTATACGAATATAGATTTTTGATTTTTTGAATAAAATTAACACCTTAACTTTCAACATAGATTTCATTATAATATGGTTGATATCTTATAATACAAAAATTTGTGAAAGAATATGAAGAAAGTTTTCAATGTATATCGTCAGTTGTGAACTTAATTGTGACCCCTACCTATACGCACGATGCGCGGCCGCCGCGCTGGCGCCGCGCGTTTTCTGCGCGATTTATATAACCAGTGCAAAACATTGACCCCTGGATTTGTTTTCATTATACAAGCGAAAACGCTTAAGCAAAAGCTTTTGTCAAGCTTTTTGCAAAAAAGTATTGAAATTATACAAGTTGAAACGCTAAAATTACGCCGTATTTTGTAGTATTTATCCTAGTTTACGTAAAGCTCAGATAAACAAATAATTTTTACAGTTGTGACGTTGACATTTTGATCATAATCGGGCAATTACATTGCGATAATAAATTCTACGATAGTAGTTTAGGAGGCAGCTCTAGACAGGCAAATCGGTAGAGGGCTTAGTGGGCCAATTCCATAACATGGCTAAATAATATTTTAATATTACTATCAGGATCGACAACTAGTGTTGAGTTCCAAAACACAGAAGCGCTTTAGAAATAATATAATACTTATTACACAAATAACGACCGCGTCCGAAAATACTGCCTAAACATATAAACTAACTATGGTCTATTTTGTTAATGTTATTTTCATGTGGGAAATACCATGAACATCAACACTACAATCAAAAAGAAAACGGAGATCGGCTATCGACAACAAAGACACTACACCACAGCTACGGAAACCGTAGCACACGCGTAGACCTAACGCATTACACGCGTAGGTAGATAAAATAAAAATATGCGTGGCGTAATTTTAGTCACCATGCCGGACACTCCGTCTTGTGTTCGATTCCCGACCAGGAGGAAATTTTGAAAAAAGAGTCTGAATTTCGGTTCTCGGTCTGGGTGTACGTGTTGTCTTTGTGTGTTGTCCATGGCACCCACGATATAGGGAAACCTACTTTGGGGTAGGAGTGTGTAGCGTTATTTTTTTTATTTAAGAACCAACATAATCTTTATTTTAATGTCTATTCGTTAGTAATAGAATTATATTGAAAAAAAACTGTTTATTTTTTGTTACCGTAAGTTTTGAGGGAAACATTTAACCCGAGACTGGATTTAACTGGGGCATCGGGCCGCAGCCGGCGCCAGCATGGCGCGCGAGGGAGCCGCGATTGTCGCCAGTGCTGCAGTCTCACCAAATATTGACTCATCTCTGTCTTACGTTAACGTTGTTCTGTACTCCGCTTTTTGACGAGAATTATTTGGTAAACAATCTTTTCACGTTAAAAATATAATTAGGAGTAAATGTACATAGTTTGTATTAATATTAAATGATAATTCATTCTCAAATACTTTACATTTTATGCCTGCTTTTTTAAATTACAAATTACAACATAAAGACCCTTGTTGTGTTTTAAAGTGCATGCATACAATGTCATATGAAAGTCAGTCGGAAATAAATCTTCATTCGGTGCACACGCCTTTTAATTCTCGTCAATCGTCTACACTGCCGTCCACTAACTAAAAGGCAGCTAAATGCAAAAAGTACTTTTCGAGAAAACGCAAAAATAGGTGGGAATTGATGTCTCTTGAAAAGCATGCTACCTAGGAACAAGGTTGCAAGTTATATACGTAGGCATAGTCTTTTTGCACAAAATGTGATATATTTCATTCATTTATATTAATCACATTTTATTTAAATTCATTTTCTAACTTTTAGCTAAGCAATTTTTTTCATATTTACATAATATACTGCTCTATAACTGCTTTATAGTAAAGTAATTTCTTGTAGCCGCCACGTCTTGTACTTATAGTAAAAGTTATCAAAATATACTTAGTTATAAAGCAGTTAAAGGATTTTAACCGACTTATAGCCTAGTAACTAACACTTGGAAGACTAACTTTGCTTACTTAGAAAGCAGTTATGGGATTTTAAACGCTTTTAAGCTCGGTATTGTAAAACATATTTTTATACTGGTTCTCCTATTGCTTAACTAGAGGGCAGTTAAAGACATCTCACTCGCAATTAACTGCCTTTTAAATAAGCACTTGCGGGTAAAAATTTGAGAAGTTAAAAACTATTTTATGAAAATCAGAACTTTATTTGTGAATAAAAAAGAATAGAGAATCAGTACGTCTCATTAAATTGTGTAGGAACTTAACAAATAGCTTATTATTAATTAAACAAAAAAATAAAAAACCAAGTTTAATCAAACTTTTACAAATCTTATTCAGTAATGAAATTACAATTACATCTTATATAATAATCAGTATTATCCGCAAAACCATAGGAAAAATTATATTATAATTATTTTATAAAAATACCCAAAACATGTAAGTATAGTTCTTAAAAGCTTTATAGCACATGAACACATTGGTTTCAAATTCTTATGCACTTATGAAATAAACCTTTTTTAATTTTCCTTTTGTACAGGGCTACTGGAAGAGATTTCGTTTCGAAATAAGTAGCTCCCATGTGCGAATGTCTCTAAATTTAAGTTTTTCTATTTAAAATTGTATGGTGTGCATAAATCATTAAATAAATAAATAATAAATAAATAAACATATCACAATCATAGATCATTTTTTTTATGGAAATAGCCGGCAAACGAGCTGACGATCCACCTGATGGTAAGTGGCTATCGCCGCCCATAAACATCAGCAACACCAAAGGCATCACTGATGCGTTGCCGGCCAAGAAAGAAAGAAAAAGAAAGAAATAATTGCAAAGTTGAAATAATATAATTGTACGTAACACATAACGTCTTACTCAATTAAATATTAGACTTTATATAAAAAAATATAAATTCAGCCATTTTTTATGTTTAAATAATAATTAAAAACTTTAATAAAATGAGTAAATCAGATTAGGTAAATAAGCAATTATACCTAGTATCACTCGTGTAGTATTCTCAATATTAAGTAATAAAGTAAAAAAAATATTTAAGAAAATATAAAAAACAACATTATTGTAAAGGCACTTTTTCAGTTTTTATGTTTACTACATATCCTAGTTTATAAAGTTACGTTCCTTTTCTTTTTCTTCTGGTTCAGTTCAGATATATTATTTCCTTCAATGATCTGTAAATTTTGCCAAAATAACATCTTATGTTTAGGTATAATTGGCGATAACTTTGTTAAAATATTAATCTTTCTCTCCTCATCTATTCCTTTCGGTTGCGTACGAAATGTTAAAACAAAATGCGGGTTCTTCAAGTATTTATCGTTTAAAAATTTAAGAGACACATATTCCTCATCAAAAGCTTCCTTATAACCTCTCATCTAAGACGTATCCGCGGGGGGGGAAGGGAGCGGTTACGCCGCGCGCGCGCTTTTTAATATGATATCTCTAAATTATACTATGAGAGCTATATGTAATGCTTATGTCGTTGGAATCGTTATGAAACAAGCTAATCACTAAAAGAAATATTAGTCCCGTATTGTTTTTTATTGTATTCATAATTTTAATGCGAAAAAAATATGCGAAATAAATAAAAAGAAAAAATCGTCATAATTACATGAAACAACCATTATTTCGTAATTATTATGTTTAATTTACATAAATATTCATAGTTTAACATGAATAAATAAAAATAAACCAAAATTAACTAAAAATTCGATTAAAATAACATTTAGGATTTGCGGGGGAGTGGGGGGGACATAAACATGACTTTTAAAACGTCCAATACTCATTGTGGGTGTGGTAAATAGACTTGAAATATTTTTATTTGCCATCCTTGTTATTTTCCCTGTACATTGTATAAGTTTGATAAAGATAGGAACAGACTATGAAGCACAGTGACATTAAATGTGAGAGCACTTATTATGAGTGTGTTTTGATGAGGAATGTGTCTCTTAAATTTTTAAACGATAAATACTTGAAGAACCCGCATTTTGTTTTAACATTTCGTACGCAACCGAAAGAAATAGATGAGGAGAGAAAGATTAATCTTTTAACAAAGTTATCGCCAATTATACCTAAACATAAGATGTTATTTTGGCAAAATTTACCGATCATTGAAGGAAATAATATATCTGAATTGAACCAGAAGAAAAACAAAAGGAACGTAACTTTATAAACGAGTAACTTTACAAACGCAAATCACGAGCGTTTAACTGCTTTTTAGTGTAGTATTGTCGTTTAGCTGCTCTCTAGCGAATGATATTTAGCTAATACTAATTTCAATACATAACTTAAAAGCCGCTATTGGCGTATAACTGCTTTCTAGTGTAGTTTTTCTTTATAACTGCTTTATAGTTAAGGCACGATGTTCAGATGGTTATTTGTATGACACAATACATGAAGGTAGTTAAAGACGCTTAGCTGCTTTTTAGTTAAGCATGACTAGATAACGTACTTTTAGTTAAGTAAATTTAGAAAAATTGATACATCAATTTGCCGTTAAAGTATGTTAACGTCTTTCTACAGAAGTATTGTGGCTTAGCCGCTTTTTAACTAAGGGAGTAACGAAATTTATGTGGTTTAACTGCTCAGCAATGTTCTGTATCTCTAAAACTATAAATCATAGAAAAATGATTCTTACACCAAAAGATAGAGCATCGAAAGTTGTATAAGACTACATTAAAAAGTGAAAAACGACCAACTGTGGCTTAACGGCCTTTTAGTTAGTGGACGGCAGTACATACAAAATTCCTTATAACAAGTCTAGTGCAGTAAGGTACAAAATGGTCAACATCGAGCCGGATCGCATATGAGTTCAACAAACAAGACTTGAATAGCCGCAATACAATAGGAAGAGATAAGAACGGGTCGAGCCTACATCTATTGAAAAAATTGTTTACTTCGTTGAGCCGTATTACAAAGGGATTAAGACTGCAATTAGCAACAGCTATCGAAGAAGAGACAAACAACTTCGCTCGACTGGAAGATTAACGTTTATATAATTCATTACGTTTTGCAATATTACGTTGACGATACATCATGGCTACTAACGTCGAACAATTAATCAGTTTATTGGAAGATACTGCTAATTTACTTAAGAAGACACAAATTAATCTGAAGAAATGTTCAAAATCAAGATTAACTAAAGGATATTTACGTGCTCGTTTGCAATGCATCGAGGAATATTGGAAGATATTTACATCTACACATCAAGAACTGGTTAAGATTACACCGCAAGTGAAACGCATGGAAATTTCATATTTTGTCAACGACGAGTACAGCACGGTTGAAGATTTGTACCTTTGCATTAAGGCTGACATTGAAGATACAATATTGCACATGGAGTCGTCACGTACTTCGGCGCAGCACGGGGCGTCGAGTGATACTGAGATGTCGTCGGACGGAAGCCTATCGCTAGTTAGACTACCTAGGATTCAGTTACCTACCTTTTCGGGAAATTACGAAGTGTGGCCTACATTTCAAGATTTATTTATGAGTTTAGTACATAACAACGCATCGCTATCTAACGTACAAAAACTTTATTATTTAAAAACAAGCATAGCGGGCGAAGCTGAAGCACTTCTTAGGCATATTTGCGTAACCGAATCAAACTATACCCAGGCATGGGAAACACTGAAACAGCGATACGGAAATAAGCGTGTTATAGTGAATTCTTTACTCAAGAGGTTATTTACACAGAAGAAGATTAATGTACAGTCTGCCCATGAAATAAAAATGTTACTCGACACTACAACGGAGTGCATTAACATGTTAAATAATTTAGATGTCAAAACCGAGTCTTGGGATCCTGTAATAATATTTCTTCTCGTACAGAAATTGGACCAGGACTCACGTAAGGAATGGGAGAACTATTCGTACAAGATTACCTCTGATGAATTACCTTTGTGGAGTGATTTAAAGAGTTTTTTGGAATCAAAATTTAGAACACTCGAGTTAGTTACTCCGACAAGTACACGTAGTACTACAACGTCTTCAACTTCTCAAAGGGCAAGAGAGAAGCATACATTCCATAGCACATATCCGTCGACGAAAATATGTACATTATGCAATGAAAATCATACGTTGTGCCATTGTAAACAATTCAGCCAAATGACAATAAACGAAAGAAACAATTTTGTGAAAGACAAAAATCTTTGTTACAACTGTCTGCTAAAAGGCCATCCTGTTACATCGTGTCGATTGCCAATATCATGTCGCATCTGCAATAAGCGTCATCATAGTCTTCTGCATCAAGTTAAGACGGAGGAATCTGTGGCTCATACTAGTGTCGCTCAAATACAACCACAGGTTTCTAATGCAAATGTAGAAGAATGTGAGTTTCAAGTCAATACAATGATGACGTCACATTTTAACGCAAACAGTGGATTCGCTTTATTAACTACTGCAATGGTGAAGATACAAAATGAAGAAGGACGTACAATAATGTTACGAGCCTTAATAGATCAGGGATCGCAGGCTACCTTCATTAGTGAACGTGCAACACAATTATTGAAGCTGAAAAAGAAACGTGTTCATGGTACAATCACAGGAGTCGGCACCTCTCAAACACAAATCAACAGTATTGTGCGAATACGAATTAAATCTATGTACAATACAGAATTTTGTTTACCAACAGAAGCTTATGTAATATCAAAGCAAGTTACTTCTAAATTACCTACTGAATCCATTAATTGTACAAACTGGCCGCATTTACAGAACTTACAACTTGCCGACACAGCTTACCATAAATCAGCACATATTGATCTTTTATTGGGTGTAAAAGAATATGCAGCCATCATACAACCTGGTGTCATTAAAGGTCCAGTGGGCACGCCATGCGCCTAAAAAACGGCTTTAGGCTGGATACTGTTTGGAACAATTGAAGATAAACATACAAGCACACACAATATATTAGTAATGCATCATCAAATAGACTTAGACAATATGTTGAGAAATATGTGGGAGTTGGACAACGAAAATCCAAAATCGCCAAACGGTAATAGTAAAGAAATAGCTATGAACAGATTTTTACAATTAGAGAGAAAGTTTAAAAGGATACCTAAACTAAAAGAAGATTACACAAAAGTCATTGAAGAATATTTAAGTTTACATCATGCTGAAGAAATAGCAGAAAATGAGTATGAAAATAAATCAGTATATTTAAGTCACCATGCTATAATTCGTAATGATAGTGAAAGTACTCCAACCAGAGTTGTGTTCGATGCATCCTGTAAAGATGATAATCACATATCACTGAACGATGAACTACTTGTTGGTCCAGTACTCCAAGAAGACCTGCGGAGTATAATAATGAGATTGAGAATGCATGCTATTTGCTTCGTGGCTGACATAAAAAAAATGTACAGAATGGTGCTAGTAGCAAAAAAGCATACAGATTATCAACGTATCTTATGGAGAAGCGATCCATCAGAGAAAATAAAAGAATATCGCTTACTTACAGTCACATTTGGAACCGCCCCCGCACCATACCTCGCAGTTAAAACATTGATGCAATTAGCAAAAGACGAAGGAGCAGATTTTTCACTTGCAGCTAAAATACTTGAAGAAGATTTCTACGTAGATGACCTACTTACTGGTTTTGACAGTGTGGAAAAAGCAATAGAAGCGAGTGTACAACTGAAAGAACTATTAAAACGAGGTGGTTTTGAATTACAAAAGTGGTCATCGAATAGTACAGAATTCATTAAAACAATTACACCTGAAGAAAGATCTGCTAGACTACAAATAAATATGAATATTGAAGGAACAGTAAAAGCATTAGGAATCCTTTGGGACTTAGCAAACGACAGATTCAATTATAAATTTAACTTACCTGTTATTCCAAAAACCATTACAAAACGAAGCATTTTGTCCGACATGCAAAAGTTGTTTGACCCGCTCGGTTGGATTGCACCTTCAATTATAACTGCTAAAATTCTGATACAAGAGCTGTGGATGGAAAAATTAGACTGGGACGAAGAAATCAATGAAGACCTGAAACAAAAATGGATAAATATTAGACAAGATTATGAAAACGTAAAAGACATAACAGTAGACAGATGGATTGGAAGTATGAACAAAGAAGGCTATAAGATTGAACTGCATGGATTTTCTGATGCCTCAGAAAAGGCCTATGCTGCCGTCGTCTATTGCAGATTAATTAATGCTAATGGAAGTATAACAACCAAGCTACTCGCAGCACGGACACGTGTTGCTCCTGTTAAATCTGTATCCCTCCCCAGACTTGAACTTTGTGGCGCTGTTTTACTCTCTAAACTGCTGCAACAAGTAGCACAGGCAATGAGAGTTCATTCTTCAAATTTATTTGCATGGACAGACTCTACTATAGTTTTGTCATGGCTACATGGGCATCCATTGCGATGGAAACAATTTGTTGCCAATAGAGTTATTGAAATTTTAGATAATGTGAATAGCGAACAATGGCATCACGTCCTTTCCCAAAACAATCCAGCTGATATTGCTTCACGAGGTGCACGCCTATCTGACCTAAAAACCTGTAAGATGTGGTGGGAAGGACCAGAGTCTTTAAAAGAGAGAGAAATACAATATGGTAAAACAGACAATATATCTACAAACTTAGAGATGAGAAACATTCATGCCAATGTGAAAATTCAAGAAGAAAGTACAATTAAATTTGAAGATTTTAATAATTTGAATGAACTTTTAACAGTAATTGTATACAGTTTAAGATTTCTATACAGTAAGAAAAATCCAGATGGA
Organism: Thymelicus lineola; assembly: GCA_963932265.1. Classification (NCBI taxonomy): domain Eukaryota; kingdom Metazoa; phylum Arthropoda; class Insecta; order Lepidoptera; family Hesperiidae; genus Thymelicus; species Thymelicus lineola. The sequence continues at coordinate 18,820,535 of OZ010683.1, read as the reverse complement.
GTAGATAAACCAATTCAAACCACAGAATTAAATGAAGCTTTAAACAAATGTATAAAAATAGCACAGAAAGAATTTGAAGATGAAATAAGTAACCTGAAAAAGAAAATAAATATTAAAACAAATAGTAAATTAAAAATGTTGAACCCTTACCTGGACAGTGTTGGTATTCTCAGAGTTGGTGGAAGACTGCAGAACTCCAATCTTCCAGAATACAGCAAACACCCTGTAATACTAGGAAACAAAAGTAGTTTGACTTACCTCATTATATCTGATGCACATAAGAAGACGCTTCATGGTGGCACCCAGCTCGTACTAACATATCTGCGATCAAAATATTGGATTATACATGCTAAGAACACTGTAAAGTCATATATACATAAATGCACCATTTGTGCCAGACAAAGGGCTATCAATAGAAACCAATTAATGGGAGACTTACCAAAAGCTCGTATCACACCTGCACGTCCATTTCAGCACTGTGGAGTCGATTTTGCTGGTCCTTTGAAAGTTTTGATGTCGAGAGGACGTGGAGCAAAACAGAATAAAGCTTATATTGCAATATTCGTGTGCATGGCCACAAAGGCGATTCACCTAGAGCTGGTTGGTGATCTCACGTCAGAGTCATTTATTGCTGCATTTCGTCGATTCGTAGCTCGCAGAGGAAAATGCACACATATTTGGAGCGATCAAGGACGAACCTTTGTTGGTGCAAATAAAGATTTAGCAGAGGCATTCTCAGAAGCAAAATTACAACTTCCAGGAGACTTAGAAAATCTTCTATCATTAGAGGGAACTCAGTGGCACTTTATACCACCTTATAGTCCAAATTTTGGCGGATTATGGGAGGCTGGAGTTAAATCGACTAAATATCATTTACGGAGAATTCTTACATCCAGCCTGACATTCGAAGAAATGTCCACTACTTTGTGCGAAATAGAAGCCTGCTTAAATTCCCGGCCATTGACTCCATTAGACACTTGTGACCCTGATGCACCAGAACCTCTCACGCCTGGACATTTTTTGATCGGCGAACCTCCAATTAATATACCTTCTCCTGATTTGAGAAACATTAGTATGAGTCACTTAAGTCATTGGCAGATGACACAAAAACTAGTACGAGATTTTTGGCAAAGGTGGAAGACAGAGTACTTAACAAAGTTGCAGACAAGATCTAAATGGCAACAACGCAAAACAGAATACCAAATTGGAGACATAGTTTTGTTGAAGGATGAACAACTTCCACCTGGAAAATGGTCCTTGGGCAGAATAACAGAAAAACATCCAGGGCCTGATGGTTGCACTCGAGTGTATAGTCTTAAATGTCGCGGTGATATTGTTAAACGTTCAGTTACAAAATTGTGTGATTTTCCTGTCAATAATGATTAGATTGGTTTAATTGTTATTTAAAAAAGACTGTCGCTTTTTGGTGGGCGGCATGTTGTGTTTTAAAGTGCATGCATACAATGTCATATGAAAGTCAGTCGGAAATAAATCTTCATTCGGTGCACACGCCTTTTAATTCTCGTCAATCGTCTACATACAAAATTCCTTATAACAAGTGCAGTAAGGTACAAAACACACAGTAAGATAAGAAGTCAGCGTGTATCGTACAGTCTGCCCATGAAATAAAAATGTTACTCGACACTACAACGGAGTGCAATATCACGTTAAATAATTTAGATGTCAAAACCGAGTCTTGGGATCCTGTAATAATATTTCTTCTCGTACAGAAATTGAACCAGGACTCACACAAGGAATGGTCAACATCGAGCCGGATCGCATATGAGTTCAACAAACAAGACTTGAATAGCCGCAATACAATAGGAAGAGATAAGAACGGGTCGAGCCTACATCTATTGAAAAAATTGTTTACTTCGTTGAGCCGTATTACAAAGGGATTAAGACTGCAATTAGCAACAGCTATCGAAGAAGAGACAAACAACTTCGCTCGACTGGAAGATTAACGTTTATATAATTCATTACGTTTTGCAATATTACGTTGACGATACATCATGGCTACTAACGTCGAACAATTAATCAGTTTATTGGAAGATACTGCTAATTTACTTAAGAAGACACAAATTAATCTGAAGAAATGTTCAAAATCAAGATTAACTAAAGGATATTTACGTGCTCGTTTGCAATGCATCGAGGAATATTGGAAGATATTTACATCTACACATCAAGAACTGGTTAAGATTACACCGCAAGTGAAACGCATGGAAATTTCATATTTTGTCAACGACGAGTACAGCACGGTTGAAGATTTGTACCTTTGCATTAAGGCTGACATTGAAGATACAATATTGCACATGGAGTCGTCACGTACTTCGGCGCAGCACGGGGCGTCGAGTGATACTGAGATGTCGTCGGACGGAAGCCTATCGCTAGTTAGACTACCTAGGATTCAGTTACCTACCTTTTCGGGAAATTACGAAGTGTGGCCTACATTTCAAGATTTATTTATGAGTTTAGTACATAACAACGCATCGCTATCTAACGTACAAAAACTTTATTATTTAAAAACAAGCATAGCGGGCGAAGCTGAAGCACTTCTTAGGCATATTTGCGTAACCGAATCAAACTATACCCAGGCATGGGAAACACTGAAACAGCGAGTCGGAAATAAATCTTCATTCGGTGCACACGCCTTATAATTCTCGTCAATCGTCTACATACAAAATCCTTATAACAAGTTCAGTAAGGTACATAATGGCACTGTAAGATAAGATTGTAAAGCTTACTAAATAGGGCTCATCTAAAAAAATGATTTTACAATAATTATGACTGATACCTTTCAAGAGTACACGCAGTCGTTGAAGATCCCTGTTACTACCTCCCGTAGTCACACGAGTATCTCCCGTCACTTCCTCCAGGTACGAGTGAACACAGATGTAATCATTATAAGTAGTATAAAGAACTAACGTCTATATCCTTTGATAGTACATGAAGTTTGGAGTCTAGCCGTGACCACGATCCCTGTAACTGGGTCGAAATATCGGCGTATAATATAAAATATATATCGTGAGTACCCGTATTATACTTAAAATGCCTTTGATAGTAATATTTAACGGTAGTTACATGTTATAATAGTTTCAGAATTAGTACCCGTTAACATTAAAAAGAGCATAATTTCAAAGTCCAGTAACTCTCATTCTCTGTCTCTAACATGATTTTTCGACAAATTTTATGGCTGCTTTTTGTTTAAAGTGTCACATTTAAAGTATTACTTTAGCTTAATTCAAAGGAGAATGCCCATTGCCAGTACTCTTAAAAAATAATTGTGTCAGAATGATTTTTGGACAAAAAATTTAATTAAAATATTTCAAGTATTTTACCCTATTTCCTAAAAAATCCTTATTGGGAATAATTTTCTGAAATTAATAAGTAACTTTACTTCCGTTTTACAAAAGAAAACCATTGGACCATTTATGTTTGGATAAGGGCCAATCAGGAATCTTTTAAGATCCTTTGGGCCAATAGGTTGCATTGATTCGATTTTAATTATGATGCAACAGTCATAGTATAATATATCCATGACAACGAACTAGATGACGTAAGGCGACTGTCAAATGAATTAGAAAATTATTATAATCAGCCAGGAGTAATATTGTTCTGTGATTATAATACATTACAAACTACATGGTGTTTGGGGACTGTCAAATGAATTTGAAACTTTAATACGCCTGCATAGAGTCAATATTACTGTGAGTTTACTATAACCTAAATACAAATTAATTTTATTTAAAATCTCTTATTTCCTAATATTAACATTGACTAAAGTTAGTATATGTAATTTATTAAGATAACATAATCAAATAAAGGTATTTTTATCAAGACACAAAAATGTTAAAGTCAGTACATTTCTCCATACGAAATGGGCATTCTCCTTTTAATTAATGATCATTAAGATGTGAAAAACTATAATAAAATTTGAAAATTTCCCATGCCCCCGAATCCCATATTTCTTATTTGTGATGACAGGTAGTACATTACTGTACCTTCCACAAAACGCTGTTATATGAAATGCTTTTTATCGGGCGACACCCCGTCAGATGCGAGTGGTACGACTGAAACGTACATATGACCAACGTCAGATAGCCTCTGCATTAAAAAAGCGATGTGTGCCTGTAACAAAGGCCGTAGAGTTCAATTCCTTTGATAACCTCCAGTTCAGAAAATGAGCAGATTTAATGCCCAATAAGCGTCACGGGGCGCCACGCTGTCGGCACTCGTCGAAGACACATCCCGGCCGCCCGGCCGCCCGGGCGCCGCACGATGCTCCATAATATGTGGGTCGATACCCAGACTTTATTACCGTTACCTAAGTAGCTTTTATGGTATTAAATATTGTGGTAAGGTTAGCAAAAGAGCAGCGTCACCATCATTGACATGTGTGATAAACTTCGAATACGACTCTAAGAGGGATTTGGTCAGTTAGTAGGCCCTGTTAGTGGTTTCAACCCAATAACGGTCTCTGGTCACTTGTCTCTTGAAAGCCTAGAGTATAATTATACTGCCACTATCCACCACGCTGGATTTCTGGAGATTGGTGATTATACTTGATTGCGGATTGGATTGGATAAGAATATCAGTAAGTTGGTATTTGTTAGTAGGAGGACTGTGGCAGTTATACATGTTAAATATTAGATAATAATCATTCGGTCGGTCATTGTTTGTATTTGTTCCACTCGAAGTTAGTCACAGATTAGTTATTGCCACTGAGAACAGATGGTCGCCTCTTGTATAAACAGCAACGAACACCCTACGGCTTGACCAAAATTTACTTTATGACAATTGTTGCACTTACACGGCAGAAATAGGTGTGGCGTTAGTACTGCGAACAGTATAGAGGTGACCTATCGAACCTAAGTTCAAGATCCCAAAAACAGCAAAATAACGTACTTATTGCTCGTGTCTTTCAGGTTGAAAGGGTACATTTCATAGAGGCTTCAGCAATAATATACAAAATATTCCGTGAGGTCGGACTTACTTTGTCTTTTTATAAAGCACCAACTTATTAATTTATTCTGACTTGAAATACTGAGGCTAATGTTTGTCTTTATTATCGAATTAAACGAAACAATTATTTAACGGTTAAGTGTATCATGGAATCTATGCATGGAGTGAATGGGAATCTTAAATAAGTTTTGTTTTAAATAACTCGTGAAATCGGGATTTTAATTTGTAGTAAACACAGCGTTTGCGTCACTGCGTAGTAGTAGTAAGACTCTGGTGTAGTAAATGGGTAGATCACCACGGGCGCTGGGAGGCGGTGGGGCGATGGGGCGATGAGGCGGTGGGGCGGGCGCGCCAGTGCGGCGCCAGGAGACGCCGAGATTACTGTTGTTTGCAAACATTGTCCGTCTTACGACCTGGCTGATGGGATATTACACGGTACAGGCAAATACATTTACCGTAAGTTCAATGACCAAGAACATAACTGCTGTTGTCAATAAATATTAAAGGGTACCTACACCTTCACAGTAGCATTGAAAACAACGACGTGTTTCTCGGACTGGTAACTGTGGCTATTTCGTGAACTGTTTAACACATAATTAGTGCAGTCATTGAAGCGAAAAATACGGTGTTACCTCCGAATTTTTTTACTGTGAACCGATTTGCATGAAATTTTGGAATTAGGCTTATCTAACCCTTAACTTCAAAAGTGAAAATAATCTGAACTCCGCAAATTATTTTTAAGGGGTGTAAACAACCCCTTAATGGAAAAATTTACATTGAGCCATTTTATCGCTAGAAAACATGTGTAATAGTAATTTTTGAAATTGTAAAGTGTTTTCTAACACAATTACCTCATATTAAAATCATTTTCAACCCCTTGAAATTCTTACAACCCTTGCTAACAACCCCTAAATTAAAAAAATCACAAAAAATTACTTTGGTATGACATAAAAAAGATGTAAGTATAGAGTAAGTATTATTTTGTTCTCTATAATAATAGTCAAATTTTTAACCCCCTTTCAACCCTTAAAAACAACCCCTTGATAAAAAATTGTTAAACATTTTTTTTTGATTAAATGAAAAGGATTTAAATATTATTCTACACTCTCGAAAGTGATTATCATAATCTTCAACTTTGCTACCCTTAAAACTACCCCTAAATTAAAACAGTAAATATACTTATATGATTACATATTTAAAAACTTACTGGTCATATTAAAACGAATAAACGGAGCACGCACAGCTGATCACCTGGCTTTTTCGTTGGCCCCTTCACTCAAATGTGTTATATATACATGTAAGAACGTTGGTATGTATTCATGCCTACGTTTCCAAAATATATGAGCCATATTATGTATATATATACACGTTACAATAGTTTTGGGTCTCTATTATACTGCGTACTTTCACATTGCTCCAAATATTCACACTCCGAAATTTTCAGTTACTAAGTAGAAAAAAATATGATAAGTTTTTGGACCATAACTCCTTCAATTTTCATGCTATCACAATTTATAACAAACCATTTTAAAGGTAATTAACAGAGCTACAACATCCTTCATTGCAATATATAGTAAAAAACCTTTTTTTAAAACGGTGAAGGGTTAAAGGGCTTAAGAGAGACTGTGATTGCGCTGCCGCGCGCTCTTTAAACAATCATATCTCCGTCAATTTTTGTTTGACAGAAATAAAAAAAATACCAAATTGTTCGTCAAAAAAATTCCTAAATTTTTCATCCCTACACTTTTTTACGTATCTGTCGTCATTTTTGAGATATTATGAAAAAAAGGTGTTTTTTTTGTAAATTTTGAAATTTTTTCTTTTCTTTTAATCTTGATTTTTTTTAAAAATATGTGTCCTGAAGCAGCCAAACTGATACAATCTATCAAACTCTTCATAATAAAGTTATTTCTAGGCGGAATACGATTAATTTTCATTTTGGCGGAAATGGCACTTATGAAACCCATTGATTTAAAAGAAAAAATATTAAATGGTCTTCTTATTTTCAATACAGCTCACTTATTTTACGTGCAAAAGACCTCTAACAGTGCTCATTTTAAAGCTTGTTTCAAGCACTACAAAAACTTTCTTTATGGCAGAATGCATAAAATGCATCTGTTCGCCGCTAGATGGCATTGAACACATAGATTAAATTTCAGACAAAATAAAAAACGGCTTTGATCTTCAATATCTAGCTTAATATTGCACTTAGAATGATTTAAAAAAAAACTAAATTGTTCGTTTTTTTATCTGCTACAATTTTGGTTCTTATAAAATTTTCGATAAAACATATATTTTTGGAGATATTTGCAAAAGACCGATGAAAAACGTGAAAAAATTGCGATTTTTCAATTGCCAATAACTTGAAAAGTATTGGATTTTTCGAAAAACTTTATAGGTGATTTTTTGCTTAAAATTAGCCCTTCTATCGATATCCGAGGTTATTTTGAAAAAACAAATGTCCACCCCCGAGAAGGGGTGGCAACCACCCCCAGGGTGAGTGCGGAGTTTAAATCATTTTCACTTTTGAAGTTAAGGGTAAGATGAACCTAATTCCAAAATTTCACGCAAATCGGTTCACAGTAAAAAAATTCGGAGCAATAATGCTTCAATGACTGCACTAAATGCCACCATGTAAATTATGTAACTTGGTCTGTTATTTATATAAATATACCTACCTACCTATATCTATCGAAGCGAAGGATATTTATAGCCGTCTTCTTACAAATCTACAGTCCAGTTTACAAATATTTTGCTACTTTTGAGTTCAAAGGTATTATGATAAAAGTTATAGAATTATCTATAGTTTATTAGGTTTTATTTATCTGTTATGTTACACTGTAAGACAATGAGAACAAAGAGGGTAATGTGGCAGCGCCAGTAGGACGCGCGGACGGGTCGACAGCGCGGCGCCGCGCGGGCGCCCGCCAGGGGTCGCGCGAATCGTCCATGTTGCCAATTTTACTAGCGTTTCTATAGGGTTGTCGTCATTGTCGCAACATTGATTTTATATTATTGGAACGAAGTTCCTTATCGCGCGTTGTGAAAGGGGGCTAGACGGAAAAAATTCTTACGAAAAGTTGTCACGACACTTTTTGCTATTTTACTTATGTTAGGGCCAAAGAATCTCAACAGCGTGATTCAGAAAGTTGTACAGCGCCTTCTAGTTTCATATTGCTGAATCACACTGCTGAGCGCGTAAAACAATACTTAAATCGAAAGGAACTTCTTTCCATCCGGGTGTCCCTTGACACCTTTTAATTTTTTTTTATTAAAAAATAATACAATGTAAATACCATTTTGGTGAAGCGTATAAGTTTACGTTTAAGGTTGTTACAAGTTTCAGATGGGAAATTCTAACCATGGCTCATCATATAAAAATGTTAAGTTTGAACACATTCTGTGAATCGTTTTGTTTTTAAATTCCTATAATATCAGATAAGCTGGAATCCCAACGGCTGGGCATCATTGATAATGGAACCAACAGGTGGTTACAGAATTCCACGTCTGTTGAGTCCGTGTGAACTGAACCAATTCTCAAATCGACTTTATACTAAGTTGTTGCAGAGATTTTTCTCGGGCATACACGGTTGTTCTGTAAATTCATAAATAAGCTCAAGCGATTGAGAAGAAACTTAGCAGAGTAGAGAGTCTGTGTGCCATAGGTATTGGCGCTAAATTCCTTGTGGGTAACGGATTGAAAAAACCTACCTTCTGTGATGTTGTAGACAGGCATTTTAAATTATATTTGCATATTATCTGTTTGTTATACCTGCTTTATCTCCAAAAATATGCCGAAAGTATGATGAATTCAAAAAAATTGTCAATCCCATCAGCTATCAAGTCACACCCCTACGTGTTATAGTCGACGTATATATTTACTAAAACAATATTGGATATCAACGAGAATATGATGCTTGGATTTGAGCAGCGCTGCTTGCGGTCAATCAATGTTATCTAGTAGAGATTGTATCTACTTTAAAAATGAATTTGGCCCCCCACTACAACTAAAAAATGTTTCGTAAATATCGCCAGTTACTCGTTGTAAAAATAAATAAATTTCCCACCAAAGCCCCACGTTGTCAAAACAGGATTCTTATTGTTTCGTAATGTTTGTTCGCCTGTCTGTCCATCCGCAGTATAGCGCAGAGGGCCTTAGTGCTAGAAAGCTGTAATTTGCAAAGGTACATATTTTCAAAGTAGACGATCTCCACCGCCACCCGACTGTTTCTACTCGTGGCCCTTGGGTTGTGGTTTATATATTTAGCATCCCATTGTCAGTCGATGTCATCAATTCTAATAACAGTGTCACAGGAATGTTCTGTACTGATTATATTTACATGAATGGACTTGTGATTTTGTTTTCTCTGTTAAATGTTACACATAAATTGGGCACAATAAACAAGATATTACAGATCAAATTAAAGAAGGTATAGATGTCGCCATCTGTTAAGAGTTTCCTGTGACTATTAACATTAGTATGTGCGAGGATGTAGGGCGTAGGTAGACTGGAACCTTTAGGATTCACACAGCATCAAGTAATAAAATTCCACTATAAGCAAATAGATGGTGCCACAATATGACAATAAAATTGTCTATAAATGCTATGCTGATGCTGTATTGATCCGCTGCTTCCTTATTCCGATGAAATACTCACCTTCATCAGCAAATCATGAGGATACTTTTTTAAGAAGTACGAAGCAAACTTTGGATCAGGAATGCAAGTTAACCTTTATGTCCAAAATCTTCAATGTTAATAAGTCAAGAGTAATTAGATAATTCTGTAAAATTCACATTTCACAAGAAAAAGCCACGAAATTAAAAAAAAAAACCTCTACTCGAATGGGGTCTACGTTGGCGTGATAAAAAATCAATTAATTAACCAATCAATTCTCTTTTTTTCATAAACTATTAATCTGTATAAGTTTGTCGAGTTTTGGGAATATGGTAGAAATGTAGGTACAGGGGAGGGGGTCTATCGAAACCAGCAACATTTTGAAAGTGGTCTATGAGAAAAAAAAATCTGGGAACCTCTGGTCCTCTGGTCTATATATTATAGATAGTTAGATCTAGTACAGATTACGAACGAGTCGCATCTGTCTTGCAAAGGTACCTCACGCAGCGCATTTATAGCACATCCTAGCTGCTTACTTTTCATAGAAACTGTAAATAGCTTCCTTCGAGTACGCTACAGCTTAGCTACTTTCCAAATCTTCACTTGCTTAAAGGTCGTAGGATAATTTACTTATTTATTTATTTTTTTGTAACACCTTAAAGTGGAGGTCACAAGGGCTAACTTAATGCCTAATGGCATTCTCTGCTAGTTGACTCTGGGTGATAATGGTGTGCTCAAAGAATATATTTAAAGATTGTTGTATGTTGATGTTTCATAAACACCGGCGCTACCCTCTTTAACCTGTATGTACCAAGTCTTATACAATATGTTCTAAATTGCCTGTGTTTAATGATGACTTTAATGTGCTGACAGATATAAGTTTTCGTCATGTCACTAACGAAGGCGTTAACGTTATGGTATAAATAAATTGTAGCTAATACAGTATATTGAACTAGTCGCAGAGTGTATTTTGGTAAAATGTTTTCTGAGTTCGTATGAATCTTCGTAGCTTTTATGAATCATTTCTTAATATGTTAATCATCCTGCTGGATTGAATTATGATTGCTACAGTTCATAGATGGTTAGATGCCGAAGTTATATCAATCAGGGTAGATGGAAATACGTGGTATTTCTTTCAGATTATCTACTTTACATTAAGCTAAGGAGCTTTTTGTAACTCTTAAAAATATGATGATTAATTAATTATTAAATTATCCTTAGATTTATGAACTATTTATTTATGTAAGTTTTAGTAAAATTTTCCATCCCATGCAGTCTAGGCCTAGGTAAATACTTCCTTACAATAAGTGAGAATAAAAGGACTTCAGAAAATAAAACACACTAAAAAAATTAAATTGGAACCAACTATTGCATATTTATTGACATTCCGTCCAGAAACATTACATAATAAATATTTGACAATTTAAAACCTTAGACAATTTAAGCGTGTAAACAAAACTTCAAATGAGTGGCGCCCTCTGGCTATTCTAAAACGAATACAAATAAATGGCCGACTATGTGGCTATTGCTAATGGCGCACTTGGCAGCCGGCGCCCGGCGAGTTGAGGTTGGTAGCTTGGCGACCGCTCGAAGCCGGCGGGCAGTGAGACTTGGCGGCGGGCAGGGCCGACTTGGCAGTATTACGCAGTCGAGTGTACTGGGAGGTGTGCGTAGACCGACGGTGCGTGTCGCCAAGTGATCGCGGCCGCCTTAGGAGCGGTCCACCATCAGCTCGAAGTGCACCGAGCCCCGCCGCTCGTATCGGTCGTAGAAGATGTTCTTCGCCCACGCCTTGCACTCTATGTTTATCAAAACACCCGCTGCAATAAATAAAAAAAACTAATTACAAAAATGCGTGGTCTTAGGATAAACAATAACTTATAGGTATACTTTTGAATTTGCCGAAAAAGCTTACAGGCTTAATTTGAAGACATAAAACCGAAGAATGCACAAAGCAGTGCATCATTTATGTTGTTTGACCCATTCTACACTTATCATTCACTCCAGCCTGGGAGCTTGACTTTTCCCTGATTATCCTTGAGACTTACTCTTAGGGTGCTCAAAGAGCACGGCGACGAGGGGACTGAGGTAGCCCTCCTTGTTGGTGAAGGGGTAGTAGTGGGCGGGGAAGCCGCGCGTGGGGATGTACTGCACTGCACCCAAGTTCTCCACGTCAGCTGGGTTCTCTCCCTCGCACGACACCCACACCGTGTTGGCGTCGGGCTTGCCGGACTGGAACGAGCAAATGAAGATATGATGTATGGGTGGGTACTTCTTACATTATGGAAAACGAAAAAAAGATTGTCATCACGAGTTTTATCGCGTATTTACCGTAAAGCCTTTTTAAAAGTCTGAAGAGTTGATGAAAAAGCAGACGAGTTTAATGGTAAATGGTCACCCTGGCCTATGGCCGTGAACAGCTCTGTCGCCATAGCACATTTTACATTACCTCAGAGGACAGAGAACGTCGTGATTGTTCGTATTTATATTTAGCTCTGTTGTAATCTATACTTCTATACTAATATTATAAAGAGGAAAGATTTGATTGTTTGCATTGAATAGGCTCCGAAACTACTGAACCGATTTGAAAAATTCTTTCACGGTTGGGAAGCTACACTATCCCCGGGTGACATAGGCTATATTATATTTTTTTACTATTTTTCCCGAAGCGAACACAGGGCGATTTTCTAGTTAATAATATAATAGGATAACGAGGATGATAATAGGATTTACACCCTCTTTTTGTATTTATAATCCTACAAATAACACGTAACTAAGTAAGCTGACGTGTTTTTATGTTGTGGAAACAACACACATTTTTTTGGTATGTCATATTTACCGGTTCGAGTAATAAAGTGTTTACACATTAAAATAACATTTGAGGTCACGGATTTCATTGAGGATTGAGTATTTCCTTGGGCAACCAGGTCAGCGTGAAGCTTTACAAGTATAATACGTCACTGTGACTCGTGTAGTATAAGTTATATGCACGATTACATCAAATATCTGAAGTAGTAGTATGTAATAGTAGATAGAGACTGAACTAGACGCATTAGTTGTTTAAGCCTATAAGTTAAACGGCAGCATCAACATAAATATTAGTTAAAAAAAAACCAAAAAAACACGCTTTTATAGAAAATCCAACTAAAATGTGTAATTGTAATAAAAGCGTGGAGTGCTTTTTAAGTTAAAATGATAAATCTTCTACTTATTGACACCACCAGCACCCCACGCTTTTATTACAATTACACGATTCTTAATTTTAAATTCATTTTCTATTTTTTAGTTGGATTTTCTATAAAAACCTGTTTTTAGTTTTTTTAACTATTAATTATTTTTTTCATTTTTTAGTTTGATTTTTTGAAATGAAATTTAGTTTTCTTTCTTTTTTCTTTAAATATTGAATTGTCATCGGTCCTCGATAAGTCTACGAAGTTTGAAAGAAATCCGACCGTTTGAAGTGGGACAAAATCAAGTCCAAAAGAGTCGGTTACAAGTTACAAACAAACATATATATGTTTACAAACATATATATGTACAGGTGAAGCTAATATAAAGCGTGTAAAAATAGAAGTAACTATTAGGTACATGAGTACTTACGATGAATTTGATGTGCTGTTTGAGGTCCTCCGGCATGTTCTGGGGAAGGTCCTCGGTGTTGTTGTAGGGCTGAGGGATCCAATTAAATATCTGCAAACAACCACAAGTACTTATTTATAAATGTTTTAAGTAATTGAATGCACACCATGTTTCGGAAAAAGAACAACTGAAGAAGACAACAGGCAGCTGCTGGATTAAGAAGGCCCAAGACTGGCCAAATATAATACAAATTCAAAACAACATCAGTCATGGGTTTGATTTCCAGCGAGACGGAAATTTGAATGATGAGCTTTTTGTGTTGGTCTATGTGTGTCCTTGTCTTTGTGTGTTGTCCCTGGCACCCACGACAGAGGGAATACTATTGTGGGCAATGATATTATATATTAAAAAGAGGCAGATATGTCATAAGCGCGCACGTTGTGTGACTCAAAAAGTTCCCAATTGGGAACTCTTATTCAGGTGAAGGAAGAGATAGCGATGTAGTTTTGACGCGAGAGCGATAATGACGTGCGATAAAGCAATAAAGCGTGCCTTGCGGACATCGGAACAGATTTTTCGGTTGATTTGTAAGGGCATAACGTATCTATATTTATTTAAACATCATTGATTGTGGGGCTGTGAGTGTGTAGCGTTATTAATGTATCTCCATCTCACCTTGTTGAGCTTTAAGAAGACGCAAGGGCCGGCCTTCTCGTAGTTGTACTGGTTGGCGGGGGTGCAGGGGTCGAACTTGTCGAGCGGCACGTCGCACACCTGCTTCTCGCCCAGGGGGCCCGACGTGGGCGTGCAGTGCACGCGGTTCTCCGCGCCCGCCACCTCGCCGCTGCCGCTGCCCTTCTTGCGGTAATCTAGATGGAACAGACTCATTTTTAGTAAAGAAGAACGCATTTTTACCAGTCAAGTAGAATGTAATAAGGAATCTTTATTTACACTATCCTCTGCGTGCAATACGACAGATTTTTACTTTACTTCAGTCGTCTTCAGCAAAAGATTAGTTATAATAAGTACTGATAATTTATGAGTTAATCTCCTTAAGCAATAGCATAGAGTACTTACCGTCGAGGAATTCATCGATGACGGTGGCCCATTTAAGTACTGAGCCTTTGTCATTGGCTCGGTAGTAAATAAGGGTGCTCTCCACGTTGGCAGTGTCTGGCATGGGTCTGAAGCCGAGCCCTGGGAAGGAACACGCCAGGTTAACTAATAAATAAATATAATGTTTATCCCACCAAAACATTTTGATGTAAAATGTTGCCAAGACGAGACCATATGGCTCTACATCAAAAAGGTATCATTAGACAAGCTTCTAACTCTACACGCCCTAATTATTTATACAAGTCCTATCTTCACAAACTTACACCTTAGTCTAAATATGTGGCTTAGCCGTTTCGTTACTAAAATATTGTATATCAGAAAACTAAGGAATAGTGAATAAATCTTTCACCTTACGTCCATGTGACTATACTCGAACTGTGATGTACTCGTATCTAACACACAGCTATGCCCCAAATAATCCTAATACCTAATGTGGATTATAAGTAATTTTAGCCAGACTTACCTGGATTATTCCCAATCAAGGAGGCGTCCATCTGCCACTTAGGTTTTTTCGCATCGAGCGTCTGGTAGAAGATTGCCAACATGGCAGCGAAGAATCCGACCAGGGCCGCATAGAAGATTAAGTAGAACAGAAGGATTTTGGCTGAAAAAGAATGAACATTGCAATGAATTATTTTAACATTAAACAACAACGCATTTTAAAATATCAAACAAATTAATTCCGAATTTCCAGACATCCTTATGTGGTTGCAGATCTCTTATGTAGAAAGTAAAACTAAATAGGTCCTTCTCGGAGGAGGACATGTGAATTTTCCGACTCACAGCGGAATAAATTCACAACGCGCTAGATTTAAATAAAAACAAAGTAACGACTGCATCGTATCGTAGTGATCAGTGATGTAAGAATCAACCAAATATTGTTTGTAAGTGGTGTGCTAATTGGTTGTGGATTGGTGGCTGCTATTAACTTCCTACGTTCAACCAAATCAATATGGTACACCGTGTTTTGGTAGCAAGCAGTGATAGACGATAGTCTGGTCTAGCTCTAGCGGTTTGTACGTTTCTCTCCTAAACTACGGAACTTATGTTTGATCACAATGCAGTCCTGGATTTGTCAATAGGCCGTATAGGCCGCGGCCTATGGGCGGCAGCGTCCTAGGGGCGGCAGATTTCAGAAGATGATATATTATACATGATTCTGGTATTAAATAGTGTCGCAATAAATTGTAATTGTTTTTTTACGCACTTTCTTAGTGATTAATTCAGAGCCTTCCTTACTATGAATGGAAAATTATTATTTTAGAAAGGTACATGGGGCGGCGAAAATTAATTGGCCTACACTCATAAAAAATATAAATCCGGCACTGTCACAATGATTACTGTACTTTTGTATAAATATCTTTTTTACATGCGCTTTTTTCATATATCAGCATCTCTAATCAAATCCTGAGATCGCAGAAATCTAAAGATAGGATACGATACGATACGAGTCTCGAGTTTCTGACAAAATTGATCAAGGTGAAAACTTCCATTGTATGTTTAAAAGGTCATCATAGTAAGTAGTTACGTAGCAGTTGGTTACAGATTTAGTTGCCCCAGTTTCATAATAATTGTGTGCGGATCGCTAATTGGTAGCGGCGTGTCTGTCGCCGCTTGATTATCGCCGAGATGCGCATGCGCCGCCGACCGCGTGCTGCACCGCTAGCGGCTGAGCGAGGACGACGGTAAGCTAACATGTAGCTGTCTACCTCAACTTTTTTATGTTATTAAACTCGGTCTAGCACTAATATTTGTATGAGTTATAATACTGTGCTTACAAAAAATGTTGGGTGTTGGGTCAATTGAAAAAACGTTTAGCCATTTACAACTATTATTTCCGTTATTGATTCTCCATGGTGTTTGCCTGGATAGCTACAACCCTTGAGCATAAGTCAGCCTCCAAACGACTCGTCATGTTCCGGCTTGGGGCTTGAGAGCCAGTTCCTTCTTTCTTTTTCTTCTTTCTTCCTCGGCCGGCAACGCATCAGTGATGCATTGTTCACGTGTGTGCTGATGTCCATGGGCGACGATAGCCACTTACCATCAGGTGGATCGTTAGCTCATTTGCCGGCTATTTTAACTTCAATATTGCCAAAAAACAAAGTAATTTTTTTTTCATTTCAGTATTATTTGAAAAAATTTCAATAATTATATCAGTTTCTCGCTGGTGGTAACACATGTGGCTCCTGCAGCCAGTTTGTGTAATTAGAACCCTTCAGTGGTTTCATTAGTGCTAACGAATTCATTAACTTGCCCTAACTAGTATTGTGCGTGAGGTTCATCTATCAGTTATTAAATACTAAGAATGACTATTGTCGTAAAGTAATCGAGAGTCTCGAGTGAAATTTTACCAACATCTTAATATTTTAAAGTGTTTAAACTATGGAAATGATATAAATAAATTGAGTAATTTCTTTACAGAAGTTAAGTCGATAAAACAGAGGAGCCCTGATGATATGTAAAGTCACCGTCGCCCAGACATCAGTAGCACCAATAGCCATACCGACGCGTTGCTGACCAAAAAAGAAGATAGAGAAAAAAAAGAAAGATAAAGCTAATATACGGAAAGCTCAGTGAACTGCATGGATCGAATGTAATTCAGTCATAGTGAGTGCATGGAATGTAAATCGATGTAAACCACGTAGTTTCCCAGGAAGTGGGCTGCAGTGGCGGGGCGGGGGGGAGGGTATACTGCATAGTATGGGGCGCGGTCACGGGGTCGCGGGGTCACGGACTTGCGCACTGCATCCCCCGTGCATTGTGCACACACACACTGCTGTGCTGCTGTCGCTGTTACCGACTGACTTTTCTACTCACGAGGCTCATTCTGAAAATCAGCGCAGTGGTCGTAGACTGCTGCATATGCTGAGAATGAGCCTTTTACCATATTTCACTGCAGCACACACAGACTTTTCTGGTGATACTAATATTTTTTGTGTTTAGTATATTTTTGTCATTTTTGTTTTTTCTTCTTTTTTTTTCTTGTTTTATGTGTACCTTCTGTGTGTTGCTTTTGTAATGTGGTAATAAATAGTTTCTTATTCTTATTCTTACTGCACCGCTGTCATCACACAGTGCGTGTGTGCGTGTCTTTATCACAGACTATACATTAAAAAAATTAAAGAAAATGTAGTTAAAACTATTATAGTAATACCTAACTAGGTTAGGATAACTTGAATGTTAATTCAATATACTGAATCTAATTAACATACTTGTGTTCTTGAAGAATTAAAAGTATACAAAATTCCTACGAAGTAATATTAATATATATTATAATGTGAAACTTTGTGAGGTTAAGGATGTTTTTTACTTTTTCACATAAAAACTAGAACAGTTTTTCATTGATTGGAGCACTAGGTAGCCCATGACCTGGAATAACAAATAGTTAGTTACTTATTATCTCAGAAAACGCGATCAAAGCCGCGAGCAAGGCCTGCTTTTTAGGGTTCCGAAATAAAATCGGAATACTTATATAATAGTTTCGTCATGTCCGTCCGTCCGTCTGTCCGTCTGTCGAGGGAAAGCGCCGAGACCCTAATTAAAGATGTAATTTGGCATGGTATATCCATGCCTTATTAAAACTCCAAAATCGTAGAATATTTTTTTTTTCTTTTTTTTCAGGAATGATTTTTCTTCCTTGCGTTTTCCATAGTGTGGGGTATCGTTGAAAAGTTCTTTTAAAAATATTAAGAGTCTCTTAAGATCATTTTTGGATTTAAGGATTTATTTGGGAAATATTTGCCTTTAAAATGCTAATTTTGGTTATAGTCAAGTGTTCCCCCTGCTGGCTAAACGGTTGGAGTTGGACAAGTGAAAAATTCTCAAAAATTGATTATTTGATGAATTTACAAGGAAAACTATCACGGCTATGTTAGCATAAGTAATTAATGAGTAATACCTACATAGTCGAACTTACTACTTCGGAACCCTACATTGCACGTGATCTGACACGGTTTGCCCGGTTTTAATCTAATTTTCAGACAATGAAAACAAATAAAGTACTTCTCTAGCAACTATATAATTAGACATGATGAAAATCATTAATCAACGTCCACAGACCAAGGTCAAGCCGTGTCATATCACGAGGGTGCATCACTATACATTCGCTAGGCGGCAGGCGCCTCCTTCAATATGTAGGTATCGCCCCTCTGAAAGTGTTACGTATGCCAGACGACGAGGCGCCGCGACGGTACTTTTGTTTGTAAAACCCCGTTCGCGTTAGTCACCTGTTTCAATGCGAGGTGGGTCATTTAAAAAAAATCTTCAACAAATGAAGGGTATCTATGGAACGGTTGTTTTTTAATAGGCGCTCGACAAAATTAAGAATAACAGAATTTTATTTTGTTTCAATGTTTCACAATTGATCCTGGCACCATAAAAAATGCTTTAGATTCGAATATGGTACGGGTACCTACTGAAGATAGTTTCAAGACTTCAGTTCTGTTGTAAATATAAATAAAAGAGAAGTGTTTTTGATAAAAGAATTTAAAATCATATTTTCTATCATACATTATTGATAGACTATGGATGATATAACATTTTCAAAATACGGGGAAATGTACCTTTTTAAAATTTCGCGCAAAAGTTAGCGGGCCTACCACTAATCTTGTTTCCTTTAAAAGCTACATTTATTACCAAAGCGTATATTGCGATACACTTGACGCTCATATCCATACATTGTAACACTGCAACGTTGTTATTAGTAGAAGAGACACACACATTTATTTTATTTTTTAACCCCCGACGCAAAAACTAAAAGTATGACGTGTGTGTCTATAACTCTGTTGTCTGTCTACATGTCGTCGCAGCTCTCGAATGGATAAACCGAATTGGATTTAGTTCCTTTTGTTTGAAAGATTTCTTAGTCGAGAGTGTTTTAGGCTTTGTTTGAACAAAATTGATTCTGCCGTTTAATAGTTATGGGGGGTAGAAGAGAGGATGAATGAACAATAGTAAGCGAACATATCCGAGTGGAGTTTCAAATGAAATGATTTGATTTGTGTATTACAAAATTGGCTGTTTGAAGAGTGGGGGAGTAGTTATGGGGAAGGGGATGAATTTACTAAATTCAGTGAACATACCCTTGTGGGTTAACAACTAAGTTAAACATGATTTGTTCCTATATTTCATTTTTAAACAAGAAAGTACCGCCTACCTTAATCTAAGTTTAAAAAGCGTAAAATAAATAAATAAATTTAAAATTTAAAACACCTCCAACACAAAAAAAATATAATAAAAAATAACATAAAAATTATAACATAAATCTTTAAAAAGTTATAAATAATAAGAATAATTAGCAATGTATTATTTAAACGAAAACTTTGCCGTGTCGGGGGATCCCTCCATATTAAACTACTTTAATAAAATAAATTTATTGGCGAAGCTACCTTGTCGCAAGCGATTGGATCCTGTTAGTCAACCATTCTGCCATTCTGGAGTAGTATCTCCTCTCTCAAATTCTATCATCTATACTGGAGTAGTACCTATCCATACATCCATCAGCTTTTGGAAGTCCAATGCTGGACATAGGCCTCCCTTATCAAGCGCCAATCTGAGCGATACTGAGCCCTCTAAATCTAGCGGATACCCGCTGTCTTCTTTAGGTCGTCGCAGTTCACCTACCCTACCTATATCCTCTCTCAAGTCTATTATAATATCCTCACTTAAATCATTTTATGGCAGTGATTATAAACACCCGCGCTTAGTCAGTATTAGATTTTTTAAAGGTTAATGCTTGTCTGAAATCTCCTGAAAACAAAGTGGCGATGAAAAAGTAAAGCTTTTTGTTACGATTTGTGAGTAAAATAATCGAACTCGATTCCAAACGTCCAATAACCATTTATAGTAAATCAATACAGCGTACTGTGATATAAATCTAAATATAATTTTTCGTTGTTTACTCCAATTTTCATTTTCCGAAACCACGGATAAGGAAAACAAATGAAGGGGAGGCGCCTTGGCCACGTGACAGGCACGTTACGCTAATTATAAATGAGTGGGAAAATTTTACCAGATTTTTGCAGGAAAAACATAAAGATAAAGCAGCTTGTTTTCTCACTTCGACTCGGGGCGACACATCATGACTGTGTATCCTCTAGGTGTCAATGCACGTGGACAGTGGTGGCCGGCCGTATACGTGGTATCACGAGGTTCACCTACTAGTTTGGTAACTGTCATATATACAAACGAATTTTATATTTATTTACAGGTATTATTTCAATTGATAAACCAGAGATTCAATATTGCAATCGAGCTACAGCGATGTAATGGTTGATAAACTGTCATAACAAACCAATTTCCCACTGAAATAAGACTATTGTTTTGTTTATTTTGATGTACTCGTATTAGAATCTGTACTTGTAATAACTCCCACGATATGTACCTACGTTCTTTCAACAAAAGCTATGATGTAATTGAAAACTCGTCTATGGATAATATCAGTTCTTTCCAATACTTTCCAAAGCATAAAAATAGAATCAACTCGAGTGCGAGTGGCTGTTGTTTACTATATTTACGGTTATTTTAGCTAGGCACATAAAGTTGCAAGTTAGGAGTATCAAGCAATGGGAAGCGTGGAAAAGCTGCGCGCGCCTTGTCCTTCGCGGAATCGATCCAAGGACGGATACGCTCACATAAGTAATTGAAGTTATTGGCAAGACTGATAAAACTCTCCAGACTAAGTCCTTTTCCCATTCATCGACGACGGGCCACATGAAGTTCGGTAAGTGGTCGTTACCTGATAGTTGTTGAAGGGATCGTTGATAAGAATCCTTCCTGATTTCCCACAGAACCGGGTATCTTTTCAAGAGCTTGCGCCTTTTAGCATACTTACTACTTTTAGCATACTGTTTTCATGGATTTATTAGATTCATTATATTTCAAGTCTATACGGAGGAATACAAAAAAATAATTTAAGTTAGTAGATATTTTTTTTGTTAGAAAATCCGATAAACCCAGTGGAACAATTACATTATTACTTATGCCCGGTTTACATACGGTACGCTGGATTGCTACTAGAATAATGAAAATCGGCACTGGAATGCACTGAATCTAGTGAGCATTCTAGTCCAGTAACTGGATTGGCGGTCTACTTTTGAATCCAGTGGGACCAATCCAGTGCAACTGGAATAATGTAGACGGCCAATCCAGTGCCGTTTAACACGCTCACTGCGTTAGTCAAATTTGATGACTTTCAATGGGTGCGGTATGGGGTCTATTATATCCGAAGCACGAGTTGCCCCTGGTGCGTTGCTGGGTCGAAAAGATCCGTTTGACTTGCATCTGTTTAGGAGGACTTTTCTTTATGGGTATAATGATTATAGCATATTCTTTTATAGCAATATATTGACAGATAAACACTCAATAAAAGGCTAGAATCGTAGGTAGATGCACTGAATGGTTTGTTTGCAAAGAAAGGGATTACCTGTCGGTTCTTTACGACCCGTTATCCGCACTGGTTAGTAAAAGTGTCGATAAATTTTTAGTGTTGTGGATGATAAAAAAAAATCGATAGCGATAAAATAAATGCTGGTTGAATAATTTTGTATACCAATATTTGTATTCAATCACTATGAGCTATACTGGTTAATGGTGTGGGTAAATCTGGTGGCTGGAAGTTGATGTCTGAAATTCATAGGACTTGTAATGTGTGACCATTTGACGGGGTAGTATATTACATTATCAGATATTATGTACCTAGTCTGGCCATAAATACTGTTACATAAAAACTTTTCTTTTTTTCAGCTTTTTAATTATTATGAATTTGGAACACGTATATTATTTTAAAAACTTCTTTCGATTTCGCGCCATTTCACATATTTTTTCGTGTTCATTATCAAATTACAATATGGAATGGGGTGTTAAAGAAAATAGGATTGCAGTGATCGCCTTGCACAAAGTGTGTATGGAGCCGTCGGTCATATTCCAGACACTTCAAAAGCTTGGTATTAGACGTATGTTCGTATATCGTACAATCAACAGATACAACAATACTTCGTCTGTCGAAGACCAGAAAAGATCGGGGCGTGCTGTTAGAACTACAAAGGCTGTTAATGCTGTTAAAGCCAGAATTCGTCGAAACCCCATTAGGAAGCCAAAAATCTTATCGCGAGAAATGAAGATTCCCGCTAGGACTCTGTCGCGTAATATAAAACAAGACCTGAAGCTCGGTGCTTATCGTCGATATACAGGACATGCCCTAAATCAATCTTTACAATTAAAGAGAGTGGATCGATCAAAACGCCTTCTGTCGCGATACGCAGGTTAAAGGCACAGAAATATCCTCTTTACCGATGAAAAAATTTTCACGATTGAAGAACACTACAATAAGCAAAATGATAAAGTGTACGCTCACAGTTCTAAAGAAGCTGCTCAAGTGGTCGGGAAGGTACAACGTGGTCATCATCCTACGTCAGTGATGGTTTGGTGGGGCGTGTCTTATCAAGGAGTCATAAAACTGCATTTTTGTGCAAAAGGAGTGAAAACTTCAGCCAAAGTGTATCAAGATACAGTCTTGGATCATGTTGTGAAACCTCTCAGCAATATATTTTTAAAAAGAGAATTATTCTCTTTTTAAAAATATACCGTGGACTTTCCAACAGGATTCTGCACCTGGTCACAAGGCACGAACTACCCAAGCCTGGCTTGAAACCAATGTTCCGGAGTTTATGAGCTGAAGACTGGCCCTCATCTAGCCCAGACCTCAACCCTTTAGACTTCAAATTATGGTCAGTTTTAGAGGACATGGCCTGCTCTAAACGACACGGCGACATTGAGTCTCTTAAAAAATCTTTGGAACAAGCAGTGGCGAAATTTCCCTTGGAAACAGTGCGTAAATCCATAGATTCGTGGCCAAACAGATTAAAGGCCTGTATAAAAGCCAAAGGTGGCCATTTCGAATAGAATATTTTTTTTTTTTTTTGCTAAGACTTTAATAAATATGTAGGTATAAATTTTATTAATATTACATTACTTCATTTAAAAAAAAACATTTTCATTTGTAACAGAACTTATGGCTGGACTAGTTATTATTTTTTTGGGAAACATTTGCTTATTCTATTTTTCTTGGGTTTTTGCCCGTCACATGACTTAACAACATTTTCCTGAATCGCTTCATGTTATATTAACTGTCTCTTCATATTTGCATAAAAACTCATCTAACCACAGGGACCTCACTAGTCCAACTTGCATGTAATCTAGTGCGGCTACCGGGTCATCGGGCATCGGGTCGTTAAGAACCGATAAACGCACTAGACGTAAAAAATTTCCTTTCAGTCGGCACCGGGTCGTAAGAACCCGATATAATTTTTTCGTATTTATATTACCTATTTAACAAGGCAATTCCAAAACACTAACCATCTCATTCGTATTCATACGGAGACCAAAGATATCTGTCCCGCACCAGCGGTTGGAACAGTAATTTTTGCCCCGCACCGGAGGAAAGATGACCATCGGATATAATCAACCCGGTACCGCACCGAACGTGTTAATACATTTTCTTCTTGAAATCATTATCACAGCTTCTAAATAACTGGAATAATGTAGACGATACAATCCAGTCCAGCAGTGGACTGGATTGATTCATTGGACTACTGGACTTAAATAATGTAAACCGGGCATTACATTCGGACTGTCAAGCATAATCACAGTGAGTAAAAACTACTACAGAGTCGCAGTATCTCGCTGCACTCGTTGACATAAAGTGCAAGCAGGGTGAAGCATATTGCACGCTCACTCGCACTTATGTCTTAGATCAAAGTGCGAGTGAGCGCGCAATATGCTTTATGTCAACGAGTACAGCGAGATACTGCGACTAGGTACTAAAGAAGAAACTCTATATTCTCTATAACGTTCAACTTATTTATTTACCGTCATAATTTTTCTTATCCCAGGTAATTTATAATTCAGCTGTAACTGCGTAAACTACGTAAACTATGCATCATTCTTATGCAATTATCATTGACACACAACTGCGTAACGTAATCACTTAGGGATTAATTTAAGTTAGTAAGGGATTAATTAAGTGCACCGTGCCGGGCACGAGCCGTGCCGAACGCGGACGTCGCACGGTGTAGCATAAACACTCGATGTCCACGTCATATAAAATGTTAGTGAAGTTTTGAAACCGTGCCTCGTCCGCGGCACTACTCGTGTCCGGCTCGGTGTAACATAAATAATCCCTAAAGGTCGTAGCTGACTTATACGACACCGCTCCCATCCAACCGAAGTATGAGAATTCAAATATAAACTTAAAATCGTGCTCTGTAGGTACAACTATTGAGTGGCAAGGTTGCGGTTAGCTTGCTTCCCGCGCGCGGGCTGCTGATTTTTGTTGTTACTGTAAAGTGCACCTACAGAGCACGACTTTAAGTTTATATTTGAATTCTCATACTTCGGTTGGATGGGAGCGGTGTCGTATAAGTCAGCTACGACCTTAACTCGGAGATTAGAGTGTCAACGTAAGGTAGGGTGCTTCTGTGCTGCTCCACAGAATAGAATAAATAGCAGCATCGACTAGCGACTGACGACAGCAACTTACGGTAGCTGCCGTTCACGATAACCTACAATTACACGACACCTGTGAAGTTATTTAAAGATCACAGAACCTCTTGCTTTGAGTCTCTGTATCATCTCCTGGTTGAAGCTTAATTAAAGTGGCTAATCAATTAATTATTACATATTTCCTGAGGCAATTTTGATGATTATTACGATTCAGAAATAAATTAGTTTTATGATAGTAAATAAATGAGTGTCCTCACCATATTAGTCTTCATTTTCATTTGTGGGATACAATCAAGTTTGAACTTATACAAAGAAAAATGTATCTAGTGAAACTTTGCGGAAAATTGCAGTATATTTATTTTTAACTATCAAATTAGTAGGTACCTGTTACTAAACTATTTTTAGCATTTATATTTTTTCAGTTTACTATATTTTTATATTTACATTTTACATTTTTTTACAGTTTAATACATTTAACTAGTATATTTTTTAGCAAATTTCAGGTTTTCTACGTACATTATCCTTCATTATATTTATTATCCTTCATTAATTTCGATCCTGATTGGAAACTATACCTATTTAGAAACCTAGACTCATTGCAATATTATTATGCAGGTTCTCTGTGTCGAGTGATTAAGGTGCAACGCTCGTTTAAAACTATTACCATTATTGTATTGTGCTGTGGATTGTTGCAAAGCAGATTAATGCTAATTGAATAATATTTCATGAGTACGAATAGTTTATACACTGACTGTAACTCGGGTCATGGTGATGTGCAGTGAAACTTTCATACATCGTGAGGAAAATTTCACTTAGAATCATTGAAGTATAATGTCATAGAACAGACATCTCGAACAAAATGTGTGTCCCGCCCGGGAGCTTCGGTTTTCAAAATTGAGCCCCGGTTCTTCTTTCAAAATCGAACTAATCCATTGAAGATTGAGGTCACGTGGCGCCAATACATACACATACATGGTGTTCGCGGTGTCGATTCTATACGCTAGTAATAATACTTCAATGCTTAGGATTGAACTCTTAAATCTACATAATGTAGTGAAGTTATGACATTATATTCCAACACTCAGCGAAGGCTCAGAAGGGCTCACGTTCGTGTGAGCAACCTCGAAGCTGATTCGTACTGCTGTGGAGCACCATTAATAAGTAAGAGAAATATTGGCAGACCACTACTGCGGTTCAAAGATTGTGTCAAGCGTGATTTGGCTGCATTCAAAATAAGTTGTAAGGACTGGGACCAACTCGCGATGAATAGAGGCGACTGGCGAAAGAAGACCATAAAGGGTACAGACAGTCATAACAGGAACTGGTTCAGACTACTATCCGACAGGAGAGGCAAGAAAGAGAAAATGGCTTTCCGACTAGCCCACTCTACACTCTCTTGTCATCAAAGCGGTAGAAACTATCGCTCCCAGTATTGGTCTTCATAGTCCCGAAAAGAGGTGCCATCCATAACATGCTATTTGAATCGTCTGTTGACGGAAAGGCCGTACAGACAAGATGGTGGTAGAAACTCTTATCGCTAAACTCCGTTTCGCCCGGGACGGTACCACCGCCGTGGTACATTTCTGCCGTGTAACAATTGTCTTTAGCGATTGTATTCCATTCGGGTGTTGCTGGTTACTTATACAAGAGGCGACCATCTGTCCTTAGTGGCAGCAACATATCTGTAACCAACTTCGAGTAGGACAAATACTTATATCTACTAATAGGACTAACTTTCAAGCAGTCCTAACTTCCACAGTCATCTTACTAACGAATTATTAGTGATATTCGTATTAACACCTAATACTAACGAAACATATAATACTAACTAACTATTTATAGCACTATTATAAAGGGGAAAGATTTGATTGTTTGTTTGTATTGAATAGGCTCTGAAATTACCGAATCGATTTGAAAAATTCTTTCACTGTTGGGAAGCTACACTATCTCCGAGTGACATAGGCTATATTATATTTTATTTTTTACAATTTTTCCCGAAGTGAAGCAAGGGCGATTTCCTAGTTAAAGATATTTTACATAAAAAACTCAATTATTATCATGATGAAAACTCATTTTTAACAGAATTCAAAAGGAAGTTATCAATTCATCACATTTATATTTTTTGTTTATATGTTCCCCAATTATGCAAAGAAGGCTCGACCAATTTTGATGATACAAAACATTATTGGGTAGGAATGTATATGAATAAAATATTTTGACTTTGACTTTAACTTTGACTTTGAACTTCTTCAATGAGTAATTGTAGTAGTAATTAAATCGTGTTTAGACTTAGTATTACAAACAGCAAGATACTAAAACCAGTAAATTATTGGCCATCCCAAGGTCTAAAGATGTATCTTGCAGTCAAAATAATTGTTACACTTCTGAAGCGCTCATAGCCCAGCGGCTTGTGTCGATTCTAAGTGATCGGCAAAATTAAGCAACAGCGGGCGTGGTCACGCTGCCATGTCTTCTAGGGTGTTCACATTTCACACACGCGTGTTGGTGCATGTCTTCCTTCACCGACGCAAGCCACAATTATTAGATTCTAGTTAAACACTATTTTGGAGAATTGAAGATGTTACCTTGATGTGAACCCGAGCCGAATCTCGTGTTAGAAATCGACGGTCAAATAGGCTGTCACTTTATCAAAGCTAGTAAGTTAGACGAGTATGAATGACCGTAAAGTCTGGAGTAACTGGTTATTTGGTTGCCATGCGCCCTGAACACCGGATAATCCATCTTTTACACATCCTTGTTATTACACAACCTTTTATTTCCGTATTTCTGAATCAGCAATAAAAGCTATTCCAAATAAAGGATCATCACTGATGGAACTTTTCATAGACACAATGACGCGAAGGCAACGCCCTCAGAATCTTATTTCGCACGGCAGCGCCATCTGCCGGTGTTGACATAAAGTTCCTTTGGCGAAAAAATACTTTCAATTATAATATCGCACACCTTTTTACGAATAAAATTACCTTAACAAAATTTATTATCTACTTATATATTATTAAAATTAAATTAATTGTTTAAAGAATCTTTTAAAAAAAGAAAATTTTAAGTATTTACAGCACATTTCAGATTCATATCCCCACTGAAGATTTTTTCCGTATACTCCATTATTAATCCGTTACTTGGTAATTATTCGCACGTTTATTGATTGCTAGTGCAAATTATTTTCATATACAATTATTACGTTCAACTGTTTAGATTAGCTATCAGCGTAAGAAAATATGGACAAAAGAGTTTATACTGATTACTGCGGGTCACGTTTGTTACTAGAAATTAAATGATATCTTCTCTTACAATACGCATATTATCTCTTACGTGATGGTCATAAGGTCTAAAATATAAAAATTATTTTTAGACTATAGTCCGACAATCTTATAAGTAAAACACAGTAATATAATGTTTTATCGTGGTTCATTTTAAAATTAAAAGTATAAAATATATCCTACTGATATCCTATCCTAGCGGTATTTCTTTGATAGGTGACTCTGTCTGGTGCCAATGGTTTTTGCCGAAAATCACTTAACGACTCAAACTAACGATGCGTCTAAATCTTTACTTACGTGTAATAATATTTTAAATCTAGGTTTACGTTAAAAAAACCACTTATTGATTTCACAAAAAGGGGTCAAGAATTACGTAACGTAGAATCTCGTTTAACACATTCAGTCACATCGGAAAACCCATTCCCGGAAAATGAACTTTAACTTATCTGGCTACTTTCTGTGATGAA
Organism: Thymelicus lineola; assembly: GCA_963932265.1. NCBI lineage: Eukaryota > Metazoa > Arthropoda > Insecta > Lepidoptera > Hesperiidae > Thymelicus > Thymelicus lineola. The sequence goes on along the minus strand of OZ010683.1, from coordinate 18,792,015 downwards.
ACCGTCCATCGAGGTCTCTATCATCGATTTTCCCTCCAAAATAGCATTTGAAAATCGTGAATAAAAGCACTTACCCCAGCTCGATCCCGTACGGCCGAGCACCTGGCCGGTCTCGGAGTTGTAGAGGAAGATCCTGAAGCCCTCCCATGCCCCCAGGTCCGGTGGAGGAGCATAATATTGGTCTGCAACTTTGTTCTTGTCTGCCATGTTCAAACGCCTGGCCGGACTGCGGTAAGCAATCGATTGTGCGAGCGCCTTCGCCCTGGCACGCCCCCCACTACAACCCCCCTCACTACCCTGCAACCCCCGTGTCCCCTTACATAACGATTACGTAAGGCGGCGCGCGCACGTTTCAGACCTACTTCAGGTGACCAGTCTCGTCGGACGCTTAAGTGGCTTAGATTTCCCCGCGCTCGTCCGGATTTCCATCTCTCGGAGCGACGAGGGGGATCAACCTGCGCTGGTCTGTAAATAGGTCTGCGTAAAGACTTCTCCTAAATTCGGGAAACCCTATTCCATTGATTTAGGGTCGATATTGACTCCTGTACGGGCTCAGACGGCAGCGTGGTCACGCAGGGGGGTCCATACAGCGAATTGATTTAGCATTACCCGTCCGCGCTATAACAAATTATTCTACTTTAATATAATACGCGGCATTATTTGAGTGACATGTCTAATTAACACCTCAGAAATGTTTGCGTTACACAAATTAATGTTAATAGTTAAGTCAATTTAACAAGAATAACATAACTACTCGCAGTGACTGACAGCTCGGAGTGGAGCAATGGATAATCCTAATGTAGGGCGGTTGTGTTTTTACACACAATAATCTGAGTATCACATTATGTTACAATGATAGTTTTCCACCTACAAACATTACTTTTATTATAATGCACCAACACATAATATTAATAATTATGTAGATAGAAGGTTATTAGTTAATAATATCTTATTCAAATTATGGGGAATAAAGTAACTAAAGTAATGAAGTAACTAAAACTTGCAAGCTTAATTAGAACTAGTTACTTCCTGTTTTCCGAAGCTGTTAAAATTTTACATTTTACTAGCTGACCCGGCAAACGTTGTTTTGCGTGAAAATTGAGGATTGTATGTATTTTTGTATGTTGTATCATAAAAAAATAGAAATTAAAAATTTTGTCTAAAAAATAAAAATAAAAATTTAGGGGTGGACTACCCCTAACATTTAGGGGGATGAAAAATAGATGTTGGCCGATTCTCATAGATACCGGATAAGCACAAAAAATTTCATCAAAATCGGTCAAGCCGTTTCGGAGGAGTATGGCAACGAAAACTGTGACACGAGAATTTTATATATTAGATTATACCTACTTTAGGATTGATAACAAAGCAAAATGATCTGATAAGCATAACCCGCTTTTCTCAGATCTGACTCCAGACGAGACAAACCTTAACGGTTAAAAAGGCACATATTTTTGCTTTCCTATTACCAGTATAAAAGCGTGTTCCCACTTCTTTTTAAAAGTATAATTTGTTTATATTACAACTTTTCATTCGTTAGTAAGGGTCAAATCTTTCAAGCTAAATTAGAACTACCTCATCGTATTCCACGGAGTTGAAATTGGAATACGATATAAACGGACAGCATGGAACAGCATGTAAACGGAGTTGAAATTTTACATGCTGGTCCGATTTGTTCCGGTGACGATCTATTTTTATGATTATGATAACATCATATTACCCTCAAAATTGTCTCTAGATGAGGGAATTTCTAGAAAATAGGTCAGTTCATCTGTTCAATGACGTTACTATATTAATAAAAGTTTAATGAGTCATTTCGTTTGCTTTGATCGACACTAGGTGGCGTTGTTGTTATGCAAATAAAATGAGCGACATCTACAAATTCAGCTTTGCACTAGTTATTTGAAATATAATGCTTGATGAAGTGACTTTTTTATTAATAATTTCCCTACATTCTCTAAACCCCTAACATTAACATGTGAAGTGAAATGAGAAATGACTAGATTATTGTGCTTAGGTTTGCCAGAGTGCCTCTGATACGTCGCATAGCAAAAACTCACTTCGGTGAATTTAAAGCAGGGACTGAAAGCGGTTAAGGTTTAGAGGTTAAGGTTGCGGTAAAACATTTCGGAACCGATTTAAAATAAAGGTTGAGCTATACCGCTACCTTTATTTTTAACGGTTAAGGTTAACCTTTATTTAACCTTTATATTATTTCTTAACCGAAAAACGTGCAACGCGAGTTCGATGCGGGGCCTCCGGCCTTGAACACAACTTGTTTATTTTGTTTGGTGTACTCTGTTACTTGCCTACTTTCTCTAGTTAGTTCCTAATTTGTTTCTTTCCGACTGTATGTCGTGTAACATGTCAGCATACCTAATATTTAAATCTATACTAATATTACAAAGAGGTAAAGTTTGTGAGGTTGTAGGGGGCAATCTCTGGATCTACTGAACCGATTTTGAAAAATATTTTACCAATAGAAAGCTACATTATTTGTGAGTGTCGTAGGCTATCGGATTTTTGGAAATTCATCCCGGTAAAATAGGGGTTGGCATTCACTTTCATAAAACCTACTTCGTCAGGCTTAGAGCAACATATGAATATGAAATTTTTTATGTTAGTTTATAGTTAGGGAGGGGGGTCTCCAAAACACCACGATTGGTCACAGAGGGGAGGGGGGGGTTTAGGTTTTTGTCACGTAGTCAATATTTTAGCAACCATTGCGCCACAAAGTCGTCAAATATAAGCAAAATTATTATTTTTTAACTCTGTTTTTGCAAAAAAGTATTGAAAACCATATTTATCAATTACCACGTGAAAACTAGGGGGGAGGGGGGGGGTTTTCTCATATACTACGGATGGTCACGAAGGGGGGGGGAGGGGGGTAAAAAGTTGGAAAAAATGGGTTACGTGGTTTTGGTATGTTCCCTTATGACCAAAGTTAACTTTAACACATTTTTTTGGAAAATCATTCCATATAGGGTTAATTTAGAAGATGGAACATAGTACGCAACTTCGTCATTTTTGAAGTTAAAAACATGAAAATTTATATACATATTAGCTCCAGATTAGAAACAAAATTTGGAAGTATTAGGTTTTTTTGAAAAATCATCCCCTAAAGGTTCAAAGTCAAAATATTTTATTCATATAGGTATCATTGATACACTTATGCACGACATTTTTTTGGCTTTTCGGAAGGTTAATTAAGGTGGTGCATGTTAGTATGGAAAGTTTGTCAGTTTTGAAGTTAAAATGGTGAAAATTTTATATAATAATACACGGGGAATCCTAGTGTGGGGCTATGAGTGTGAAGCGTTATTTATTTATTTATAATAATATGAGTTTATTGTTAGACACAAAAAAACTTATCACAGTTTTCTCGAAATTTATCCCTTAAGAGGTAAAACTAAGGGGTTGTAAATGTTTAAGGAACTTCGTCTTTTTTGAATTCAGAAATGTGAAAATATGTAAGTTATTATTTCTCCATGGGGTTCGCCTGGATACTACCTAACTACCGTCCTTGAGCATGAGTCAGCCGCCAAACGACTCGTCGTGTTCCGGCTGGGGGCTTGAGAGACAGTTCTTTCTTTCTTTTGCTTCTCTCTTTCTTGGCTGGCAACGCATCAGTGGCTGGCTTGGCCTTTGGTGTTGCTGATGTCCATGGGTGACGATAGCCACTTACCATTAGGTGGATCGTGGAAACTGCGGAATTAACTTCCTTCTGAGGTATTCCCGGAGCGCTATGACATGGGGTTCTTCAAAAAAGGTCCTCCTTCAGGGCTGGCGATGCATTGGCGATTCCTCTGGTATTACTCATGTCCATAGACGACGGTAACCACTGACCATCAGGTGGCCGGTATGCTTTTTCGTCTGCCCTTCAGGCTATAAATTTTTTTTTATGAATAATGTTATGTACCTACCTCATCAAACTTCACACACTTGTAGGTAATTACGTTTATGTATCTACTACTCCGATAAGACATAAAATTAAAACTGAATCATAATACTAAATACAGTGAAATCATAGCCTCAACTGAACACGGGGCGGTGCATTATGAATTATGATTCAGTTTTGATTTTTAATTTTTATATCCGATCGGACGGACACGACCTACCTAAGGTTTTCTTATCTTACTTTTATAGGGTTTGCTTTCGTTCTTCTGACGAGTGACGTTCTTCTATCCATACTATCTGGGGGCACGGTAGTGCCCCTGGCAAGTCGAGCAAAAAAAAGCGGCACGGCCGTCCATACTTTTCTCGAAGCAGTTCAGGCCATTTTAGAACCCCTATAACTTCGTTGTGGATAAAGCTAGAAGCCTGAATTTTGAGTAACCAAACAGGCATTGTATAAACACAGTATATTTCAAATTTCAATCAATTTGAAGTAGTAGTTTAAGAATTATAACTAGTCAAAGTTTCTTAATTTCGTCACTCACTGACCGATCATCAAAACTCTAAGGCACTTGTAGCAGACATGGAAGCTTCAAATTTAGAACACAATTAGGGTTTAGTGTATATAAATCAAGGAAAAACTAAAATATTTTGCGATTTCGGTCCAGTTTTCTAGATACATTAACTGCATAATTAACTTTGTAATCCCTTATAAATGTAAAGGATTACAAAGTTACATTTGCATTTCACCAATCAGTGTACCTGTATTCTGTATAATAATGGAATAATAGGTGTAAATTGATACCTAGGTATATTATTATTTACAAATGAATGAAAAAGCAAGAATGGGACATGTCTTATGAAGTTGTACCAAAATCCCGCAAAATATTACTTACAATACACTACAATTTTTAGCCGTATTGGGGCGGCTTAGAATACTAACTCCAATTCCACGCCGGATGGGTATCGTAAAAGGCGACTAAATCCGACCCGCTGGTGGTAGGGCCCCTCGGAGGGATTGTATTGGTAGTATTGATTTTGATTGCTAATTAATACCATTATTGCTATTATATTATTGTTTCCCCATGGGCACCGCCTGGATAGCAACCACTCTTCTTCTAGAGTCAACCATGAAATGTTTTCTAACGTGTTTCGGTTGCAGTGTCGGAGAGCCAGTCTTCTTCTTCTCTTCCTTTCCCTCCGTCTCTCATACATTTTCCTTCTCATTCTTCGTCTGTCACCCGTCCTGGAGAGGTGTTATTTTTTAGGGTCTCTTGGGTCCGTTAAAGTCATTAGCAACTGTTCTCGTGCGGTTGGGCATGATGGACTGACTCGGCGGCCAGGGACAGAAAATGAAACGTTACCGCTGGTGCCCGTTTGTTGTAGGGGACCCGAACCCAGGTGATCCCACCCTGGGAGGCTGTCCCGCCGCCAATGTTAAGAGCCCAACGATTGATTTTCTTGCCTGTTGGGGAGCCGGATGTGGACAAGGACTTTAATCGTGGGGCGGATCGGGGGTTTTTCCTTTCGCAGAGCCAGTAACTCAGTTTACCCACCTTGCCGAGATAGTTTTTATGACTGCGCTTTGACTCGGGTAGAGCCGACAATGCACCACTCCTACTTTTCCATTTCTTTCCCGCAAATAAAAATGAGAAAGTCCAAAAAAGAAAAAAAGGTTAAAACCAGCGGCACTCCCTTCCACATTTCAAGTGGACTTTTGCAATATCAGGGGCTTACTCTCAAACCTCAACGCCGTTTATTATCACCTTGAAACAGTGCGGCCGGCCTTATTCTTTTTGACGAAGACACAAATATCGGCTCGAGAAGAGACATCCTACCTTCATTTTCCGGAATAAAAATTTGAACACAAATTAATACCACACGCCGGTGTCTGTCAGTTTTCTCGAGACGATATTTGTTGTCAACATCTCGATTTTCTTGAAGGAAGAGACCTGTCCGCTATCTGCGTACACGTAGACCATGGCGGCCAAACGCGGGTCTACATCGGCAATACTCGTTCAAGGGGCGATCGACTATATGCAAGAGCAGATTCCCCGTGCCAAAGTAGTGGTCCTGAGAGACTTCAACGCCCATCATGTTGAATGGTTACAATCACGTACAACAGACTACGCAGGTAAATCTACTCAGAGCTTTGCCTTGGCTAATGGTCTCAGTCAGTTGGTGTCCAGTCCAACCCAGATCCCTGACATTGACGGTCATGCTGCTTCCACTTTGGACCTCCTGCTTACCTCCCACCAGTCCCACCGTAACGATTAAGGTCGTAGCTGACTTATACGACACCGCTCCCATCCAACCGAAGTATGAGAATTCAAATATAAACTTAAAATCGTGCCCTGTAGGTGCACTTTACAGTAACAACAAAAATTAGAAGCCCGCGCGCGGGAAGCAAGCTAACCGCAACCTTGCCACTCAATAGTTGTACCTACAGAGCACGATTTTAAGTTTATATTTGAATTCTCATACTTCGGTTGGATGGGAGCGGTGTCGTATAAGTCAGCTACGACCTTTATGCTGTATCCATCGAGGCGCCGCCGGGTTCGTCTGATCACTGCCTCGTACGATCTTCGGTATGTAATACCAAGTCGGTTAATTTATTCAGTCCCTGGGTCTTTCTGTCTTAAGTTATTACGTAATTAGCTAACCTAACAACATCTTAAAGTGATTATATCAATATTAAAAATCTTTTAAATGGCCAAGTCTATTTATTTAGAACATAAAAGATTTTGAATATTGATATAGTCACTTTAAGATGTTGTTAGGTTAGCTAATTACGTTATAATTTAAGACAGAAGGACCCTTAAGTAGGTATTGAATAAATTAACCGACTTGGTATTGCATGCATCTCACAAATTTTTACGGTAGAAGAACTGAGTTGCGTTGGTTTTTTTTTTTACAAGTTATGTTTTTGATGACATAATGTACTTCGTAAAATATGACTTGAATAAAAACAAAAAAAAATGTCCTAAAATATAATTAAATTATATTACTTTATTTAACCATAAATCATAATATCTATAATCACTGGTCTACACTGTCTATACGGTAACGTAAAAGTACGGTCTATACTTAAATACAGGCAAACGTATTTTTGTGTCTTTAATGTACCCGATTTTTGTTTTTTTTAATCATTTTTTTCAGCAAAATTGTGTTTTATTTATTATTTTATTTATTAAAAACAAAATTGTGTATTTTTGTTATTGAATCAAATTAGAAACTAAACTAACTTAAAGTTAGGGCAGCAGGCAGTGAATTATATGTTTATACTAGAAACGCACTTCAGTAGGTACACTGTACAAGTAAAACGGCCATAGCACGACTCGAACGCGGCAGATTGGGGGAAGGCCATGGTCATAGATTAAGATACAGACGTGCAACTGCCTCATTACAGATTATGTCTCCTAATATATTTTGCCCTCATGAGTAAATTATATAAAAAATACTTAATAAACAGTCTCACGGATTGCTAATATATTGGGGTGATCTATATCGATATAATTAGGACTTTTTATGTACTATAAGACGAATTAGAAAGGAGAATGAAACAAAGGTGTTTTTATTTAATTACAAGTTCTGTAATAATAATAATATTTTTCATTAATAAAATACAATAAATTAAAAACTTGCATTAATTACTTGCATAATGTATCCTGTAACTACAATAATTTACAAAACAAATCCCTACTAATATTATAAATGCTTTTCTGTCTGTCACGTTTTCACGCCTAAACCGCTGAAACGATTTTGATGAAATTTGTTATGGTGATAGACTAAAGCCCATTGCCCAAGGAGGGTACTTCATACATAGGGTACTTATCGCGTAAACTAGTTCCATGCTGACGGAGTCGTGGGCAATAGCTGGTTATTAATAAATTGTAATATTTGTCATATTTCATTATATTTTACCTACTCATATTATAATATTGAAACTTTGCAAAGATATTTGGATGTTTGTTACTCAATCACTTGAACAGGCTGGACGGATTTTAATTAAACTTGACACAGAGGTTGTCAATGTCATGGATTAACATAATTATAAGACATTTTCTGCCTTGATATGGTGTTCCCATGGGATAAAAAAGCAACTTTAATATTTATTTTCTATATTTCTACTGTAAATTACATGCGGGCGATACCACGGGGGCGAATATCAATGTGATAATCCAGATAATATAAAGCATTGATTATTACTAGCGTATAGAACCGACACCGCGAACACCATGTATGTCCCACTTCCCAATGCATTGGCGCCACGTGGCTTCAATATTCAATGGATTTATTCGATTCTGAAAGGAAAGCCGGGGCTCAATTTTGAAAATCGAACCTCCCGGGTGAGACACATATTTTGTTCGAGATGTCTGTTCTATGACATTATACTTTAATACGTATTTGTAAATAAAATCAAAGTATGACACTAGGGCATCGAAACTCGGTTCAATTTTGAAAACCTGGGTTTTCGGGTCTAAGAGTAATCAAAACCCGGGTAGACCGGTTTTTCGAGCATTTCGATCTTTTTATTGTATTTTTTTTAAATACGCTAATCTGCGATATATCGATATATCGATTTCCTACAATGAGTACAAATTATAAAGGTTGAGGAAGAATTTAAATAAATGAAACAGTACTTTACAAATTACAAAAAAAGTTTTAATGTTTAAAAAAGTGATAAGGATTTATTTTTTCTTCAGAATATCTTAAAACTTAGTAAGTAATCTCCATCCATCCATACATCCACTAGCCCTTGGAGGTCCACTGCTGGACATAGGCCTTCCCTAACTTGCGCTACTCTGACCGGTCCTGAGCCTTCTGAATCCAGCGGATGCCCGCTGTCTTCTTCAGGTCGTCGGTCCATCTTGTCGGGGGGCGTCCTGTACTCCGTTTTCCGAAACGCGGGCGCCATTCGAGGACCTTTCTTCCCCAACGGTTATCGGTCCTTCGCACTATGTGGCCAGCCCATTGTCACTATGTCGGTTACCCTTGTTCGTCTACGGATCTCCTCGTTTCTGATGTGATCACGTAGAGAAATACCGAGCATAGCCCTCTCCATAGCCCGCTGCGCTACTCTGAGCTTGTGGATTAGGCCAATAGTGAAGCACTACGTCTCGGATCCATATGTCATCACTGGCAACACACACTGCTCGAACACCTTCGACTTCAGGCACTGAGGTAGTGTTTTGAACGACAAGATATGACGCAGTTTCCCGAACGCAGCCCATCCGAGTTGGATTCTACGAGCGACTTCTTTCTTGAAGTTGGACTTAACCATCTGGATCACTTGTCCCAGGTAATTGTATTCGTCTACAACTTCGAGAGCAGCGCCGTCAACAACAACCGATATGGGTGTAACATGGATATTCGACATGATTTTCGTCTTGTCCATGTTCATCTTAAGACCCACCCGTTGTGAGGCGCTGTTCAAGTCCCCGAGCATTGTACCTAGTTCCTCCAGGGATCCTGCCAGGATGACTATATCATCGGCATATCGCAGGTGTGTGATGTATTCGCCATTGATGTTAATGCCACGTCGTTTCCACTCCATCAGCTTGAACACATCTTCCAACGCAGCGGTGAACAGTTTTGGGGATATAACGTCCCCTTGCCTGACACCTCTCTGCAATTGGATGGGGTTCGGGGCTATGTCGTGTATTTTGACGGTCATGGTGGCTGATGAGTACAAATACTTCAACACCTCGATATACCGGTAGTCGATCCGGCACCGTTGAAGAGAATTTAGTACTGCCCAGGTCTCGATAGAATCAAAGGCTTTCTCATGGTCCACATAGGCGAAACATAACGGCAGGTTATTCTCCTCGGTCTTCTGTATAATCTGCCGCAGTGTGTGTATGTGGTCTATAGTGCTGTAGCCTTTCCGGAATCCTGCTTGTTCGGGAGGCTGGAAGTCGTCAAGCCTGCGTGCAATGCGATTTGTGAGCACCCTCGAAAACAGCTTATAAACGGTCTTCAACCTCGTGAGTTGACTTTGCCCAATAGACAGATCTCTGGCGAACACTTTGGAGCCCTAGTTTCGCTCTATTATGTTTTTTACACGATTTGCGTTGTGTTTGCGCAAATCGCGTCGCCTGCACTTGGAGATCTGTTCATTGAGCCGTTGGTATTCCTCCATAGAAGTTGAAGACTGCACACATAGTTCTCGTGATCTCTCATAAGACCGAGAGTTTGTCTTGAGATTTACCACTGGGGTGGGTCTTGAAATACTTCGACCCTACCTCATGGACAGTTGCTACCATTCTGGTGTTAAACTCCTCCACCGACGTGCATGATTCTAGGCCGGCAAAGTTTTCAGATCCCTGGATTTGGACAGGTTTTGGGCGAAGCATTGACTTCATCAGGCCTCAGGCGTGACCGTTCCAGCTTCACGTCGATATTTAATGTGCCTCTTACAAGACGGTGACTACAGAAAACTAAAGAAAACTTAAAAATAATGTTTAATGATAGGAAGAGCAGAACACTGTTAGTAAATTATTGTAAAGTTGTTACTGACAAGGTGTGTCGAGGTAATGGAAGCACGGTGAAGTGGCTTTAAATTGACTTTACTAGGTATGAAATTTTGACAAAACATTAAGTGGCTTAAATTTTCATGTATATAAAATAATTATAATAGTCGTAATTGTAAATTGTAATAGTAATTTAATGAAATTGTGATTTAATTTGAATGTTGACAATTTATTATGTATTTTGAATTAAATTAGTGAACTATGGTAAAATATGTAAATTAGCATATAAGGTCTCCGGTGCACGCTGGAGGAGATGTTTTATATTAAATAAATAATAATAATACAAGACGGTGATCGCTTCCGGTTTTGAACCTGCTGATCACAGAGACATCATTAAATAAGTGCCGTTTGTGTGACAAAATGAAGTCTATCTCGCTTTTTGTGGAACCATCAGGACTTATCCAAGTCCACTTGCGTTGAGGCTTCTTTCTGAAGAAGGAGTTCATCATAAAGAGATCTTCCTTCTCCAAAAAGTTAGCCAGCAAGTGTCCTCGGTGGTTACGTCGTCCAATTCCGAAGGTACTTTGTGTCTTAAACTTAATAAATAACAAAAACCAAAGTATTAAAAAAAACCCGAAAAACCCGAGTTTTAAAAATCAAACCCGGGTTTTTTTGTAATCCTCAGAACCGGGAAAACCCGGGTTTTTTCGGTCCGAGTAAACCCGGCCTCGATGTCCTATATGACACCCGTTATCGTCCTTGTATATAGGGTAGCCTCATGCATCATAGTGGCGGCGCTGTTATTTTCATGACGTTATTTCCAGGCTATACAATATATTTTTAAATTAAGTATAATCAAAGATCGGAAAATGAAACAACATTTTTCAATCAATCAAGTGAGAGGTCTGTCTAATGAGGGTGCGAACACAGTAGCATACGGATTACGCTCTGTCTCGTTTATTACAGTGGTTTACTACAAATAATTTACTACTTAATGCTAAAAAAAACAAGTGTGTTGAATTTTTGCTACCTAATGTACGGAATATTAGTAAAAGCCTCAAATTAAATGATGAAATTCTAACTATGGATAAATCCACGGTTTTTTTGGGTGTCACCTAAGATTTTAAACTACAATGGGGCACCCATTTAACGACTTTCGCGAGTAAGCTAAGTAATGCAGTTTATGCCATTAGAAAGATAAGACAGACTACTGATGTAGAAACTGCTAAACTTGTTTATTTTGCATACTTTCATAGCCTCATGTCCTATGGTATATTGATGTGGGGCTCAGTGGCTAACATTGATGGTATATTTGTTTTGCAGAAAAGGGCAATTAGAATCACGCGATTCTCTGCGTGAGAAAGGACCCCGCAAAATCTCTATGGGAATTGGCTCTCGGCTAAATTAGCTGAAATTTAGAGGAGATTTTGATTTTGTCTCAATTGCACCCATTGAGACTTTTGATCAGCATGATGAAAGCTACCTCTGTGCGAAGTTTCATATGAATATATCCCTTATGCATTGATTTTCATCCAATGTGCTTTGGGGAGTATTTTGAGATTTGGGGGGGAGTGGTGGGTCTGGGTTTGATTTTGGGGGGTTGCGCCCATTGAGACTTTTGATCAGCATGATGAAAGCTACCTCTGTGCAAAATTTCAGCAAATTTAGCCGAGAGCCAATTCCCATAGAGATTTTGCGGGGTCCTTTAAAGAAATAGGCATATTAACAGTAGCCTCTTAATTTATTTACAGTAATATTATATCTGTAAAAAACAACATAGGCATGTTCAAGCAGAACAGTGATGTGCATAATCACCTAACTAGAAACAGACGTTTAGTGACGTCATATTTTCGCCTAAACAAGGTTCAACGTTCTTATATGAGGCTTGGTGTACGTTTTTTCAATAAATTACCTAAGTCAATACGTGATTTGCCTATCCAAGTGTTTAAGAAATATGTTAAATCTCAGTAAGTAGGCAAGGGATACTATGGTATAAATGAATATATTGACAAAGACGCCTGGAAATTAGTGCGCATCCAGTTCCGCGTAGGTAAGACCATATTATGTAACTTTTAATTATTTTAAAAGATGTGCCGAGGAGTTTCTTTAGGCTTTTTTTCTCCTCCACGACAAAGCACATTTCCGAAAAGCCAAAAAATGACGTGCATAAGTGTATCAGTGATACCTATATGAATAAATTATTTTGAATTTGAATTTAACGTTTCAATTGTAGTTAAATCTACCTATCGACATAAAAACCCAATTAGACTTATTCCGTCTCTAATACCTACAATAGTTTCGCTATGAAACATCTGTACATTTTAATCTATGATTCACGACGACGCACGAGCCGTCGTAACTAGCGATTCAAAGAAATACCTTTTATTATGCCTGTTTTGTTACGAACTACGAAGTTTTACCACTAAATCAATGAATAGTTATTAATTCTTACTTAAATACTAGCTGTACGACCTGAATACATATTATATTATACTAGCTGACCGGGCGAACTTCGTATCGCCTAACAATTGATCAGTTATCGAGCGGGATGAAAAATGATTAAATTACTGAAATGGCCATAAAAAATAGGGGTCGGTGATAAAAAAGTAAAAATTTAGGGTTGTATGTATTTTTAATGCCACATTATAAAAAAATAAAAACAAAAAATTTCGTCAAAAAATTAAAAAAAATATTTAAGGGTGAACAACCCTTATCACTTAGGGATATGGAAAATAGATAGTAGCCGATTCTCAGACCTACTGAATACGCATAATTATAAAATTTGGTAAAAATCGGTAAAGCCGTTTCGGAGGAGTACGGTAACTAACATTGTGACATGGAAATTTTATATATTAGAAGATTATTGCGTAGGAGCTAGAGTCGCTATTTGTTTAAATGATTTTGCGCAGTGCGTCTTCTGTACTATTATATTATTATATATGTACTATTATTTCTTCTGTGGTTAGGGTTTAAAATTAATAACAAACAATGCGGGCTTTTCAGTACCGAAATAGTATAAAGGTTAAATGATGGTAGACCTTAACCCTTATTTATAAAGGTAGAAGTAAAGCTCAACCTTTATTTTAAATCGGTTTTATAAAGGTAGAGGCTTTTCGGAACCGAAATAGTATAAAGGTTAAATAAAGGTAGAATTTATAAAGGTAGAAGTAAAGCTCAACCTTTATTTTAAATCGGTTTTATAAAGGTAGAGGCTTTTCGGAACCGAAATAGTATAAAGGTTAAATAAAGGTAGAATTTATAAAGGTAGAAGTAAAGCTCAACCTTTATTTTAAATCGGTTTTATAAAGGTTAAGGTACTGCAACCGAAATATTTATAAAGGTTTATAGTACTTCTACCGAAATAAACCGTTATGAATTTCCAACCTTAATAATACAGGTATTGAAAAAAATAAGGGTTCCGAAATATTTCGATAACCCTTATTTAACGGTATGACGTCAAACCGAAATTTAAAGGAACCTTAATTTTTGGGTTATTCAGTCCCTGATTTAAAGTACTTCGGTACTTTTTGCTATGTGGCTCATACATACGTTACTTAGGCAAATACATTTTATATAAATTGTTTAGAGATCCGAAACAGAAATAAAATAATTATTTAATTATCTAACACTTTATTTTACATAAAAGTAATTACAAAATGGCAGTATTCCATTACCTATTCCTAACCGAAATATTCTCCTGCCGCTTCCACATTTGTAACAAACTGTTCGATCAGGGTTCTTATTTTCTCACTATAAAATAAGTGACTTGTGTAGTCCACTTTTTGTAACCACATTGAATCTATTATAGCATTCCTTACAATAATGGTGGTAAATATGGTCCTTACAATAGTGGTTAATTCACATACAATAATGAAATCACAAGTTATGCGAATGCATTTTCTAGTTCCAAATGTTTCCACAAACAACTTCGACCCACTCACATTCATAATTCATGAAAACGAATCCATCGATTTGTTAGTCACCGAACAAAATGCTACACGCTAAGAGATCGTCAGCCATTCCACACTTTGATTAATACAATCAAACTGAGTGTTTTATTTGCTATTACTTTTGAATAAATAAATTTGTATTATAATAACATTTAAATATCACGTTTTTGCTAGAAAGAGTCAGTTTCCATAATAAGATACATAGGCATCAATAAAATTATTAAGTATGACTTATACAGAGTATCCTTCCTCTCTAGTAGTTACTCTAAGGCAGCGTTTGTTTTACTTACTTAAATATCTAGCTTTGAGGTGGCCTTTAAAAATATCTCGCTTAGTTATGAGTCATAGAAATTAATGAAAATATTACTTCGATTTTAACTAGAATCTAAAATAAGCAAGCTACTTACAATAAATAAGGTGAACACGAATAAGGTCCACATACTTATCATGACATTTTTTATAAAATTGTGTCTAAGTCACGGGAAGTCTACAATAGTAGAGCGGGTGCGTCACTCATCTTCTCATGTTTCTCTGCAGCAGGATCATTGAGGGTGTCAGTGGGCTTGGTCCACGCTTGGCACACACAGGTCGGCCCGCCGGCGGTGCCACTCGCCTGGTGACCTCCGGACACCTGGAAACTCTGATTCTGGCCACCAGTTTCAGTACCCTGCACCTGATGCGAACCAGTTTGTCCTTGCACGTTACTACTCGTTTGCTGCTGTCCCTGGAAGCTCCCAGTATTCTGGTTCTGACCTTGGTAATTACCAGAGGACTGATTTTGCAGGAACTGTTGATTCGACTGTTGATTCTGGTACTGGCCGGTCGTCCCATATTGCGGCTGGCTGGGTGGGTTTTGGTACACGATTTGATATTGCCCTTGGTTCTGGACTTGGCCGTTGCTGATGCCTCCAACTGGTGCTATCGGGTAAGTCTGTCCGGTCCCAACAGGTGCTACTGGGTAGGTTTGACCGGCGTTGTAGTTGCCGTTGCTGGTGGGGTATGTGACCTGATTGTAACCATTCTGGTTCTGATAGTTGCCGTACTGCGCTTGATTTTGGTACTGGGCTTGATTTTGGTACTGTCCTTGGTTCTGGATCTGTGCTTGATTCTGATACTGGCCATGATAATTGTAGCCGTTGCCCACGTTGCCTTGCTGGCCTTGATAGGTGGACTGCCCGTTCCACTGCTGGTACTGCGGGTTTGGATATTGTGGATTATTATTAAAGCCTTGGTTCGGGTATGTCTGCTGAGGTGGCTGAGTCACTGGCTTGTTCTTGTGGTTGTGCACGATCTCGATGACCCCACCAAGGATTTTCTCTGGCAAGCCGCTGGTTCTCACTTCTTTTGTCATCGTGGTTGCGTCACTCAGGACTGCGAAGATTAAAAGCTGAAACATAAACGGCATTGAAAACTCACATACACACAAAGATTTACAGTGCAATTTCATGTCTTTCAGATTAAAAATCAAAATTGCATGAAGCAGTTTGCTTTAAAATAATTACATGATTTTAGACTTAACTCATCGCAGACTGAAAACGTACGTGAAATCGTATTATACTTAAAATATTTAAAATAATTATTTTAAAATCAATAGAAATTATTTTCCTGTCCACGTCGGCAATGCTGATCAGCTTTATAGGCTAATTCCATAAGAAGGTGAACCATAAATAACGATCTACTTAACGAAAAGAAAAGTAATATTTTTATATGTTACTACCAACTTAACAAAAAGACGAGTCACTGGCAATGTGGTCACCGTCACCTATGAACATCAGGAGCACTAAGGCATCCAACCGCATTATTGTACTACTATTATTTTAGTATATCACTCACTGTCAACGATATCTTCCGGAGTCCCTCCATGGCTGTGCTGTGGCTGTGCGGTGCTGCGCGAGCGGAGTTAAAGATGGCTGAAAGTTTCCAAGGACGAGCTTTTATACGAGCCCGGTGGTCATCGTTTTTCAATCCTCTGGTGCTAGGGCTGTCGACTAATCATAAAAACATTAATATCATGTCTCAATGTTATTTATATTTTAATTACTCTTCAAATATATTATATTTTTTTATTAGTAAATATTACATTTTTACTTTTAAACGTAAATTATTGTAATAATGAAAATAAATGCATAATAATATACCTAAGTAGGAATCTAAGTTATAATATAAAATGAAATTTGCATGCTTTATATGGTGGAATGTAGAGGACATAATATCATCATTACCTAATTTAAGACATTGTTATATACCCACTTTCGAGCAAATAATTAAATTTGAAATTTGAAATTGTAATGTAAACAAGAAAACGAGGCACCTGAAGGGACGTAAGTACCTTCCTTGTCCCTCACTTACCTTAGTAACAGAAGGCATCGCCGATTCGTTGCCAAAAGGAAAGCGAGATACTGACAACATGTCTAGCTCTTTAACACTACCACTGAAACATGTAAAAACATTTCACCGATGATTTTAGAAAGCAAGATGTTAGCTAGCCAGGGGAAAAATCGACCAGCGTGCATGAGTATCGCGCAACTGGGACTATTCGCTATATCCTCGCCCGTGCAGAAGGTGAGCTGGAGGGTGAGCAGGTGAAGACGGTGAAGAGGCTTACTCAAGGATCCATCCTTAAACCTCATTTTTTAATAGCACTGATAATAAATAAAACTGGAATTTTCAAGTAATTATTATTATTAATCTATTATTATCTATTATCTATTATTATAATCCCTGTGGGAATCCCATAACATAAAATTCATTATTTTTTAATGCTGTATAATTCTTTGCTTTTGCATTTCTCATTAGGGTTGGCAACCCTAATAATAAGCGTGTCGTGATTTTAGGTGCGATTCGCGATGCGACGCGGACGGCGCGAGTTGTCTCACCCCTTGACCAAGTCCCGCTACATGGGCAGGAGTTGATAGGGACTTCGGGTTATCGATATCGACAATTATTTTAAGGTGGTTTTATGATTTTAAGATTTTTTTTTTGTAAAGAATTGATACTTTTAAACGTTTTAAGGTATTTCTCGGAGTTCAGATGGTATTTGTGAAAAATGATCATTGTTAAAAATTTGAAAAAACATATTAGATTATTCAAAGATATTTATTACCGCAACAGATCCCATACAATTATGTTTAGAACTTTTGTCTGCTTGTCTATGCGTTTGTCCCGGCTAATCCCAACGGCTTAATCGATTCCGATGCGGTTTTCACTGTAGCATTCTAATAAGCTTGAGTTTACAAAGTATTTTCAGAATACGTAAATTTTTTCGAGTGTGTAATTGTGTACTGCTACTAAAGTTTGAGCAGGGCAAATACTAGTATAATAAAATTTATAATATGTATACGAGTAGATAAAAATACAAATGCAATTATACTTCTACGTATAATAACTTATCAGCCATTTAATCCAAAAATTTAATTTTCCTTATCGATGTAGAAATTCGGGCACCCCTAGCTGATTGACGGAGAGCGATATTAAGGTGTACTCTTGTTCGTCGCTTTTTAATCTGGCCATGGATCATCGTCGATCATTATTTATTATCTTTGCCCCGTTCGGCCTTTCGAGGAAGTTTTAAATTAATTCTCCCGTACTTATTCATTTAGACGTGACCTCTGGGAGAATTAAGGAAATGCAGCTCCTGTTCCGAGTGAATAAGAACTAGATTTCAATAAATCTTGTTTCGGATTACAGCAATATTTCTTTTTAAGTAGTAAGAGCTAAGTAATTAAATTAAGAGTAAGAGCTTAGTAATTAAATTATCATTTGTACTCTTTGCCGAAGTTTAATAATTGAGTTGTATAAATTATATAATCAGGTCATTGACCTCGGGCTACCTCAATTCAGGGCAAGGCTCCGGGCTTTTTAGTTCCCAACTATCTCAGGCGATTATGTTACATGACATGTCCGTATTGTCCGTGAAATGTATTTTGCATGCTTCAGTAGCGATGTAGAAAAGCCAGAAATAATTCGGGTCCCGTATAATAATAATAAGTCGTTGTTTTTGTTTCCTCTTATAAAATTTATGTTTACCTACAATATTTCTATAAATTCTATAATAACAACTTTGTGAGAGACCTGGTGCCCGATGCGGGTTGTAAAAACCTGGGTGGACAACCAGGTTAAATGATCATATAATAATGCCTAAGGAGTAGTATTTTTTGGCCATCAGCCCACCGATGGTACCTTTGATGTTATTTATGCCTGAAAGGTTAATGAACTAACATTAAAAAATCCATCTATAAAACGCAGTTTCCTGATGGACCAACTACATATTATTATGTATGTACGTATGCAAAACCATGTTCCTATTGACACAACTTGGTTCATCAGGAAACCGAGCTTTAAAAACGTAGAACTAATAACCTAGGGGGCGACTTAGTTGCCTGCACTTCAGTCACATTTGAATGTGATTAATTAGGAGCTTGAAGTTATAGCGTCTGCAACAATAAAAGAAAATACGAAACCTTTTAAAATCTAATGAAACAATTTCTTATTATTTTCTTATTATCTACTTAATAAGTATCTATTTAATAATATCTAGCTTTCAAGGCAAACCACAATATTGATTTGTCTAAAATATTAATATCTAAAAGATTGTGCTGAGGAGTTTCTTTAGGCTTTTCTTCTCCTCCACGACAAAGCACCTTCCGAAAAGCCAAAAAATGACGTGCATAAGTGTATCAGTGATACCTATATGAATAAAATATTTTGACTTTGACTTTGACTTTGACTTTGAATAATTTTAATTTATAAGTACGACGTAGTATTATAAACATAAAATTACAATTCTAAGTAGTCAACACGAGTAAATCGTCTAGTCTATTATAGAGTACAACGTTGTAGAGTAAAAAACATGTAGTTGTAGAGTCGTATCGCCTACGTAAGGTGCAGCAATCTTTTATGGGGCTTGGTGTACGTTTTTACAACAAATTGCCGAAGTCCACGGGCGATTAACATATATAAACATTCAAGCGGCATGTGAGAGCTCGTAAAGGTTACTACAGTATAGACGATTATAACTAAATGACAAGAAAGTCTGGAAATAGATGTACCGATTCCAGTCCCGCGTAGGTTAAAAGACTACTTTGTAGTATGTACCTCTGTTTTATTTTAAAAGATGTGCCGAGGAGTTTCTTTACGGCTTTTCTTCTCCTCCATAAGAAAGCACCTTTCCGAAAAGCTGGTAGACTAAAAAAGACGTGCATAAATGTATCAGTGACACCTAAATGAATAAAAGCTATTGAATTTTGATTTTTAGAGTTACCCTGGAACAGCTACCAGGCAAAATAAACCTCATTGTTCCAGCCTCACGCCACATCTTACCAGACCAGCATAGCCCCAGGGCTATCTCGAGATGTACCTACTGGAATACCATAAGGTCCATAAGTATCGCGACCTCCACTAGCTCCTAGACCAGTGTGGGCGGACGCGTCTGATTGACGTCGGAACGACTTCCTGCCCACGTCATACCTGCCTGTATCAGGGTTACTTAAAACTTAGGGTATTACTGGAGACTGTAAGGAGTCTGAACTACCCATATAGCAGGAGGAGAGAATGAGAGAGATATCATGAGCCCTCACTATGAAAGTCTGAAGTTTACCTATTAGGAATAGGTACAACGGCCAAGTATGAATTTAAATAATAAATAATGTTGACTTAGTTTTTTTATTGACTTGGATAAGCACTGTTCACAAT
Source organism: Thymelicus lineola (assembly GCA_963932265.1). Classification (NCBI taxonomy): domain Eukaryota; kingdom Metazoa; phylum Arthropoda; class Insecta; order Lepidoptera; family Hesperiidae; genus Thymelicus; species Thymelicus lineola. The sequence goes on along the minus strand of OZ010683.1, from coordinate 18,772,007 downwards.
AACATCTGTAACAATATACCAGGAGTGGTGGAGTATATAACATGGATTTTTTTGGTGCTAAAACATTTTGAGAAAACCTATGACTAACGTGTGCATTAGTGCATGGGAAAAATGTTTTTTCACCAAAAAAATCCATGTTATACCTACTCCACCACTCCTGTCTCTATGGTCTACCGTTATCAGTGGGCCATGACGATGATGATAAACTTCTTTTACCTTGTGGGGGCTCTCAGTAGCGTATTGCAATAAATGACAGCAAGGTGAAGGCTAATAAATCATTGCATTGCAGGTCACAAGTAGGAGGCTAGGAGCATCGTGACTCGTGAGGTGACAATCACAGCCGTGAGGGGGCGCAAGGGATGGATTCATGCAAGAAAAAGCCAACAACTCTAAACTAAAATATTAAGTTCGTTATCATAAAACTTCCTTCAAAATTTAAAGAAAATATAACATCTATGAAATCGCAATTCCGTGGTATACATCGGTATTTAGGAACCACAAAATATTTGGCACCTAATGTCGTGGTATTTTAAACTTTGTTTTCTCTTAAAGTGAAGAAAATACTCAAATGTTGAGTGTTTTCGATAAATCATATGATCCTTGCAATATTTCAACCAAGCAAAACCACACGTAGCATAAAACTGTCTTCTAAAACACTACGTAGTAAATTGTGATACTCACGTACGTAAGGTCTGAAATGTATGAAGTGTGCGTTCGAGTCAGCCGACTCGTGACTTGCGTCAATCTTGCCGATTATTTTAAAACGTACACATACTAAAACACTCCTTTGCTCATATGCATATGAATAGATAAATTATAAATTAGATAAAGTATCTTGTAGGCAAAAAGAACTTGTAAATTTTTTAATTACTTAAAAACACCGTTTTTCGAAATATCTCGGAATTAGGTGCCTTTACCTTATATATTTAGTTATGTTATTTAATTTTGAGTATATGGGTGAGGGTCTCAGTCCCAGAGGCCACTGCGACCACAATGTTACAAGGTTACACTCTCAATGTTACAAGGCAGTGCTGGTTAAATAGTGTATTATAATGATACCATTAAATTATGATACAGAATATTATGGTTAGAATATAGAATCATGAATCTCCAGTGAAGGTCCAGGGACGGACCTCTTTATTCTACAGCGCTTGTCTGATGCAGAGGCTGGCATATAAGAAATGTCATGTCATATGTTAGATTAGGGAATTATCAATAATGTAGAACAGATTATTATTGATCACGTAGTGTTGAAGTACTTTGGAATATTGATGTGAATGTTAGGAGAACTGGAAATATATCATGGTGCAAAGTAAAAGGAATATCATTTCATAACCAATACCATAGAATACCGCCTTCTGCTTTAAATATAATATTTTCGATAGGGATCTGTACAACACAATGTCATAATTATAAAATTAAAGATATACAAATTAAATACGGTAGAGCGATCCCACTCCTGCATAATGTAATCCTATTATCCTGGCTACGCGTTACGGCGAGAATCGTCGGTGCGGCCAGTGGACGAGCACGCCGCAGTCAGAGTTGCGGCTCCTCTCATCACTAACCAGCCTAGGTGAGTTGAAAGTATTTAAAATGTTAGTGTACTTGTGAAAAAAAACTTGAGAGTTTACTAAATGATGGTACCTGTAACAAGAAAATATTTTGTGTTTATTAGTGTCATGATTATTGTAATTCATAATTTGAATAACGTGAAAATAAACAGTGTGTCGGTTCCTCGTAAATATTTTCGAAAGAAATTCTGAGAACTTTATTTTACTATTTCTTCTCCTGAAATATTGATAAAAATTTACATGAAAAATTTTAACCTGAATAATATTGGCTTTCATTATAATTTAATTATTTGACAATCATAATACAAGCATGGGTTGCAAACTTGCAAATTATGGATGTTTCAAGGATCTTATAACGCTTTAACTTATCCAATCTTTTACGATGGCATAAGGACGCTGGCGTAAAATATCGTAATTGATCCCTGTCGCATAACGTCGTCCCATTATCCTGTGGTCCGTGCGACTGTCGGTATGCGCCCGCGCACTGCCGCAGTCGCTCATCGCCGCTCGTTCCTCTCCTCTCCAGCTACACGTTACAGGTGAGCAGTGAGCACTCCACATCCCTCGCGATAGTTTAACTCATATTTTTGGCTGGGTCAGTGTTTTAAGACAAGGTAATGTGTCGACTCTGTGTAGAGTGTAGACTCTCTCTGGAATACACCTATTTATACCAGTTATATTTCAAATGACTACAAGTGAAATAAATAAATATACTAAGTATACTCTGTAATCTAGAGGTCTAGATTTGCTACGGAATTTTAAAGAAAATTTCTATTTTCGTTGTTGTGTCAATTACAACATACATTACAGAGCTGTAAGCGAATACTATAGTGGTGGAAAGACGATGTTTATTCAGTACATGCACTTTGTATTTGTTCTGTACGATAATTCCTGAATAAATAAGGCGAAGAAATACTGCAATGACGATTGCACATAATTTTTCTTGAAGATCATCATTTTAATAATGGATTGCTAAGGTGACGATATCATACTTGCAGGAAGCTATTCAATTTAGCCAAAGACCATGTAAAAAAATGTTTCAGCGGTCGTCCACGTCATTAAACATTTCTTAAACGCCGCTAACTATAATTAAATATTGTGACAAGATCATTTAATACCAATGCGTATTTGAGGTTTCTAAACATAGCAATCAGTGATACAAAAATGAACAAAATATGTTTCACCTTTTGGATCAGACGAGTCTGACTAAATATACCTAATAATAGTTGCCACAAGATCCCATCAATAACTAATCAAAATCAAGAAAATCTTTATTATACTTTTACATTGTTAGATGTATTGAGTGCTCCCCTGGTAAGTTCTATAAAACCTGTGTTAAGAGAGAACCTCTTCTCTCCAGTTTGACCTTTTTGTATAAAATGATCAATGGATGATTGAAATAAAATCTGAAATAATCTGTGATCCTCAATCTGATAGATGACGACAAAGAAGATGACGGTGAAGAAGCGGCCGTCGGACCTGACGAGCCTGGAGCGGTTCAACCTGTACTACAAGGAGAAGGAGCCGCCCATGACCAAGGAGCAGCGCATCAAGCGCTTCATCTGGAACCCCAAGACCAGGCAGTTCTGCGGCAGGACCGGCTCCAGTTGGTGTAAGTATTTTATATAATACCCCTATTTCCCCGGACGAAGTCGCGGACACTATAAATACTTCCACTCTCGTATCAAGGGCAGCAATTAAATTTGTGGTGTAGACTGTCGTCATATTATTATATCTTAGAACTAATATAAGGAAAGTATTTTCGTTTCAAGGGTTGAAATAGCTCGACTGTTTTTACTTTTGGAGACAATTTCGTTTATCCCTTTGATAATTTTGATTTTTTAATACTTTAGCCTAAAAAATTGGCAAGGAGTTATGTAACTGTTATCCAAAAAACATATTTGTTTGCGGGCGGGTTGCTGGGCATCATAGATGTTGCCATTCTATTTATTCCTAAGTCCTTGGACGAAATCCAGGGCAACTTTCAACCCCCACGTCATCACATCAGAGAGCCGAACTTCAACCAGTACATAGGTTACTAGATTCGAAAAGTGGTTTTAACCAGAAAAGCGTCAAAACGTCACATTACCCTCAATTTCGGTGCAGTTTAATTACAATCGGATGCACTCATACAGTTACCAGGTCTGAACAGACATGCTACTCATCTCAAGCGGTCAAGTAGCGACAATGGCCAAGGTGATCGTCACCGGAAGCGAGGAGAATTGCCGCAATGAACGCATCCTGCCCGCGCCCGGCTCCAACCGGACCGGACAGCTTGATGTATAGCCTAACGAACTGTTTCATACAGTCTGCCAACGATGTCTAGACCAATGAACTAATATACTAAGACATACTATTCTTGTGAGGATGCGACATGAGGTGCGTTCCCAGTTCTCTAGAAGAAAGGGAAGAATGATTAAAGCCACCGCAAAAAATTGCAGAATAATCTATAGTTCTATAGTTATAGTTATCATTTTAGGGGTCAGGCTTAGAATAAGTAACCCTAGAGAACCCTGAAAGTGCCACTTAATATTGGTGAATAAGTTTTTGAAAAGATCATCAAATCCAAAGTTCCAAAGCTACAAACTTTACTTCTCTACGTTGAAGTATTGTACTAAAGTATCAGAACAGGTTTGTTGCCCGTGTTACTACCAGACATCTCGAACAAAATTTTTGTCATGCCGGGAGGTTCTATTTTCAAAATTGAGACCCCGTTTTCCTTTCAAAATCGAACGAATCCATTGAAAATTGGTGCCCATTGGTGCCAATTCATCGGGACATCAATTTTACTGTGTTCGCGGTGTTGGTTCTATATTCTAGTAATAATTCTTCAATGTTTCTCTATTATATTTTCGATCTATACTACAACTATTTAGGTAGATACCTTTATCCTTTAATGTTACAATTTTAATTTGTAACTATCTTTTGATAGGCTAGGCAAAATGATATCTAACACGATTCCCAACTGAGAGTTGTTACACTGTGGCTAATGGTTAAATGTTTTAAACTCCGACTCCCACTCTCCAAATCAAGTGTTTTTTGGTTTGACCTTGTAACCTACTTTATAGAGATTGTATCCCGAGTGCGGAGTGACGGATTCAGAATTCGATTTCCAGTTGGAGAAAATATTGCGCCACACATTGTGATACCGCAAAGAAATCAAGACTAAATAAGAAAAAAATACAAGTAAAACAAAAGTTAAATAATGTATTTATCTTAAGAAGGAACTAACTAATCGAAAGTCAAAACTAATAACATAACAATAAAATGACAGTAATATGCTATTTTAATGCATTGATATCTTCTTTTAGTGGCAAGCTGCCTAAAAATCTATAACTAACCGCAAATTGTTTGAAATCGCTTTGACTTCCCGCTTGTGCCTTATTACTTCACATAACTACTTTAGCCTCACTGGAGCCGGCCGACTTAACGTCGGTCACGACTAACCTAATTATTCCCGTTTATCTCCCAAACTACAAATTTGATCAGTGCGGTGTCTAATCTAATCTAAAGTCTAATCTGCTGTAAGTTTATGCATTTTTAATAATTTTTCATTGCAACCGCCTTCATTGCTGTCCAACTGCCCTAAGGTTGACTGGCAGAGAATGCTTTTAGCATTAAGTCCGCCTTTTGTCCTAATACATTTTGTATGGTTCAAAAAAGTTTAAATAAATAAATAATCTGCTTCATTTTCAATTAAAGCCATAACTTCTAATAAGTGGGTGCACGGGCAACTTTTGTCGGATTTTCGAGCCCTCATAACTTCAGCCAAATAATCCAAACCAGAACTTAGATTTTCCGAACCACGTAATAGTCAGCAGGTTAAAGAATAGTTTTTAAATCATCTTTATTTTGATTTTTCTCATTAATATATTGCGTCCATTTTTTGTTTTTCTGTCCGGAAGTTACCAGCAGAAAACAGCATGGTTTTTGACGTGGATAGCCATGGTAGCTTGTAAATACAGGAATTATAGTAATCCAGCACGGTAGTTTTCTTCCTCAGTCAAATACAAGGCGGTGAGCGTCCATAATAATGATAACATGAACATCGTGTGATTTATAATACAGTTTCTTTGTGCACTGTTGAGAGTCCTAACTGTCCTAAATGAAGCCAGTTTAAACCGCTTTCACTAGTTTAAACTTAAATTACTTAACATGTTTTGTAGTAGTCTATTAATTCAATTGAGACGGTAATCATTTCATAAATAAGACAAGTGTAGCATAAAGTGCTTTTAAACTGTTGAGGTAAAACCATCGTCAATTTACCTAATTAATGGGATTGGATGTAGGTAAAAGAGACTTCTTCTATTCTTAAGTTATTGAATGTATAAGAGACTTCTTCTATTACGACCCTGTGCGAAACGAGGGGTCCTGGGTTCGACTCCCGGCCGGCGCATATATTTATGTGACAGATAAATATTTGTACGGGTGCAGGGTGTTATTGTGATATGTTATGTCCTCCATGCCACCCGCGACACAGATAAAAACCTAAGTACTGCAGGGTTACGAGTGAGTAAAATTATTTTTAACCGACTTCAAATAAAGGAGGAGCAGTGGCGGCCTTAGTCATTGCGAGGCCCCGGGCGGCAGATCCTTGCGAGGCCCTTATCCGTTCCGTAAAATGTGTGTGATTAGATTTGATTTGAAATTTTTTTTATTTTGGCCAACCACAATGACTCCATAACCTGATAGAAAGCGGGCAGTGCATTCCAAGCATGGGTGAACGCCACGAGTACCTAATGCCGCGATATTCGCCCACATTACTACTGCATGTGCACATGTCATGCTTTTTCGAACCCCGCACGCCCGTGGATTTAATGAGGATTGGATTGCAATATGTCACTTTTAGTCTATGTTAGGTTTTTAAAGGTTTCCCGATCAACATTTTTCAGATATTAAAACGCGGATTCACGTAGGTCATGTTCAAGCTGTTTTCTTTTGAGATATTATTAATCGGGTTAATAATAAAAAAAATGGGCAATTCTTAAAAGTAGGTTATATATGTATACTCAGCCAAGCGGCGAAATCATGTATTTGCGAAAAAATATCTTAACTGGCGATAGTGAATATTCGTTCGTAAACACTAGAAAAAAGAAAATTCACTTCTGAGTGCGAAAAAATTACTGTAAACCATTGAAGTACTATTACTTCGTATAGAACAGACACCCCGAACATCGAGTCGGGGAAATGCATTGCAGCCAGGTGGCTTACTTCATTCACTCACTCGCTTGTCACTCGCCTCCGCTCATTGCAGCCGCATGCCAAAATTGCTTAGTAACAAACTGAAAAAACTGAAAAAAATGCCGTCTTGCGTGATAAGAACCTGTCACAATAATTGCACGTAAAAAAACAAAAAAGAAAATGGTATTACTTATCATCAGTAAGAAAACAAAATATTAACTTAAATCAACTAAAACGAATTTATTTCAATTATTGTGTAATGTTCCCGCCATTTTTGAATGAAAAAATCATGAGGCGGGCTTACACCCTTGGCAAGCCGTAAGCGTGTTAATGGACGAATAAATAAGCCCGATAAGAATGACTATAGTACCTACTCTTTGGTAAATAATAAATTTTGTGTATTACATTAATCAGTGAATTCAATTTAAATTAAATCAAACATTAAATCAAACATTTGGAAGACTTAAAGATTTAGAGTCGTTGACTGTTTGTCGTGGTTCGGTTGACTGAACTATAACCTAACATTTGAGTTCTGTTTTTTCATGGTAGGGGGCATCGCTCCCTAAACCTCCCTTTTAAATTTTATATGCTAGTTTACAGCATTGAAGTATAATGACATAGAACAGACATCTCGAACAAAATGTGTGTCCCGAAACCGCGATGACGCGTTCTTTTTTCAAACTCTAGAAGGTGATTTACACACTTGCCATAGAGTAACTTTGTATAAGACACTTGCCGAACCACGACAAACAGTCAACGACTCTAAATCTTTAGATCTTCCAAATGTTTGATTTAATGTTTAATTTAATTCACTGAGTAATATAATACACATAACTTATTATTTACCAAAGAGTAGGTACTATAGTCATTCTTATCGGGCTTATTTATTTGTCCATTAACACGCTTACGGCTTGCCAAGTGTGTAAGCCCGCCTCATGATTTTTTCAATTCAATTCAATTCCATTCAAGTCAATTTATTTGCATTTCATTCAAAAATCCACCAAAAAAACACCTGCCATCAGATCTTTCCACATCCATCCAGGGTTGACTGGTGGACAATGCCATTAGGCATTAAGTTTGCCCTTTGTTCATCCTTTTTTAAAAGGTGACATAAAGAACAATGCCCAACTGCCATACATCGTTTTATTTCATTTTCAACTTTAGCGTCTTAAAATAAAAAAAAATCTAAAAATCGCCGCTTTAATTTCTGAGCTTAGATTGTATAAGAATTTTCAGCAGACACACCCCAGAACCAAAGTATTTTGAGATTGAATTCTTATAACCATTGAGTCATAGAGTAGGGGAGGCTTACGGCTGCCTGTAATTATTACCATTATTTTATTCTGACTTTTTTTTATTGACAACCGGAAATGGAAATTTGACATCATTCCATTTGTCATACCAACATTTATAACGAAATTCTGTCTGTAATATAGGCCAGAAGTCTCCCTATATCTTGCTTGATACTAAGCTATGTATCGAAGTGAGTGCCCGAATGAAAACGAACATTGTTGACATCATTGTTATTATAGTCAATTCATAACTTATTAATAAAATTATTTTACACTGACGTTGTAAGACGCTCTATGTTCGGGGTGTATATTCTATACGAAGTAATAGTACTTCAATGTAATTATTCAGTTTTTTTAACACCTTTAATTTGACCTTGAACTCGCTCGTATAAATTTACCCTTTTCCTTTGAGAGCTAGTTTTCTTTTCGAACTGCCCTATTTAAATTTTCTTCCAGAATCACGATCACGTAAATAATCATTTTATTACTTTTAATGCGCACATACATTAAACACGCTTTTGTAATTTTAATACGTAAGATTCACAAAAAACCTATTACGATCACGACAGAAAACCAGAGATAAACTAAAATGAATACTAGAGGTACGACTTAGGTGCATATTGTAAAGGTTTCGGTTTTGTTATATATACAGACAAATAACAAAAAAATAAACATTGTTATGTATTTTTATTGTTATTTTGCTGTATACAGCGATCTATAATACACCTGATCGAATACTGTATATCATAGTATTCCGTTCGTTTTTTGTTTTGGTCTACAAATTTTTTTTGAACTCGGATGATAGCGCGAGGCCCTTGCAAGCGCGAGGCCCCGGGCGGTGGCCCCGTTCGCCACCCCCTAAGGCCGCCACTGAGGAGGAGGTTCTCAATTCGACTGTATTTTTTTATGTTTGTTACCTCACAACTTTCGACTGGGTGAACCGATTTTGATGACTCTTTTTTTAATTGAAAGCTGGTGCTTGTCATGTGGTCCCACTTAAAGAGCGAGATCTGACAATGGCATCCACGAGAAAACCAAATAAGACGTAAATTTGCATTACGCATATGCGCGACAAATGGACGAATAACTCAATATTTCACGCCAACCGATTTCGATGATTCTTTTTTTATTGTTATTGGAAAGGATGTACTTACTCATTTGGGGTTGGTTTTTTGTTAAAATAGATTATATTCTTAAGTTGAGCTTGAATCTACCGTCGATGATGTTAGGTTCCTTCTTAGGCCAATAGAAGAACCTTCTTAGAACTTCGTGATGGATTCCCTTACCCAAACTTCTGTTCTATTTGATGTCTAAGTAACACCTAACTTGGTCGCGTAATTGGGCGTTTTTCAGGTACCTTCCTGTTTTACATGTTGGGAAAAACAACTGAATCGTAACAAAACCTCCCTAAACTTTGTAATTAATAGTATAATTATGTCGAGTAATAGATTATGTTCTTCATATTCCAGCGAAGATATTGCTTTTCTACTTCATATTCTACTTGGCGCTGGCGATCCTGGTGGCGATATGCATGTGGACGTTCCTGCAGCTGCTGGACGCGCGCCAGCCCAAGTGGCAGCTGGAGGGCAGCATCATCGGCACCAACCCCGGCCTCGGCTTCAGGCCCACGCCACCGGAAGTTGCTAGCAGCGTCATTTGGTACCGAGGTAACGACCCCGGCAGCTACCAGTTCTGGGTTAAGGAGTTGTCTAAGTTTCTAAACGGTGAGTATTTTGTTATCTACATTTGTTTATCTTACGTTTATTTGTATTAACCTCGCCTCAATATTTTTGGGACACGCTTATCAAGGAATGATTAATATTTAAATTGCAAATTATTAAAACCATGTGGCAAATAAATAAATATTTAAATTTTCTATTAGGAAAAGTAAATCACTTCTGACCTCTCCATCTTTTTACAGCTTACAAAAGGGATGGCAAGAACGCAGGAGCCGGTCAGAATATTCATAACTGTGACTTCAAACTGCCCCCTCCGGCTGGCAAGGTGTGTGACGTGGACATCAGCGCTTGGGAGCCCTGCGTGGAGGAAAACAATTTCGCTTACCAAAAATCCACACCCTGTATCTTCTTGAAACTCAACAAGATCTTCGGATGGAAGCCAGCTTTCTACAACAGCTCCGATCACCTTCCAACCGCAATGCCCGAGGACTTGAAGGAGCATATTCGGAATATGACAGCGTATGATAAAAACTACGTAAGTTTGTCCAAATCTACTATTATGAAAAAAAATATTTCCTACAAGGGGTGAAAATCTCTTCATTCATTATTTACTTCAAGTAAGCCTCTCTTGCTCGTGGATCTTGCTGTATGGACGATGTAGTAAATGATTCCAATATGATGAAAGCAATATGAATGTCGTTTTCTTTGCAGTTGAACATGGTTTGGGTGTCCTGCGAAGGCGAGAACCCAGCTGACCGAGAAAATATAGGCCCCATAAAGTATCTGCCATACAGAGGGTTCCCCGGCTACTACTTCCCGTATACTAACCAAGACGGATACCTCAGTCCCTTGGTTGCTGTCCATCTGCAGAGGCCAAAAAGTAAGTTTTCTAGGTCTTATTTACTTTTACGTCTGCGTTAAGAGAAATATTTGAACTCAAGATTAGATACCTAAATATTTTATTATTTTATTTCGTAGATTAAATACCTTAATATTATTTAAATTCAGATATCCCAGTCCTTCACTGCGATATCTGAATTTAAATAAACTATAGTCATTTTGAATTAAGACCAGGTACAATGAGATAATATCCTGGAATCTATTCCTATGCTAGGACGTTTTATTTTTATTTTATTTACCCTTTATTGCATCATACAATGGGCGGACTTAATGCCCAATAGCATCTCTACCAGTCAAAAAATAAACAAATATACATTAGTTATACCAGTATACTATTATGTTTACTCGCTCTATATCTCTCGATTCTATTATATAATGGAATCTATAGTGATCTATTATTTTTTCATAGTTACATATAATATATATTATGTGTTCCAGCTGGCATGCTGATCAACATCGAGTGCCGCGCGTGGGCGCACAACATAATGTACGACAGACACGAAGGGATCGGCTCGGTACACATCGAAATCATGATCGAGTAGACCGCACGAGAAAAGAGTAGACTAAAATAGACCAGGCAGGAATACAGTAGACCAAACAAAAATTTAACAGATGGCTAACTTTGACCAATTGATGAGTGTACAGACAAAAGCTGATATCAGTTAACGTACTGTGAATTGCAATTTGATAGTCTTAAAATGATAGAATCATTTTCAATATTCTTTTGATAAACTTATATTTCAGATTACTAGTATATTATGAATAAATGAATAGGATTTCAAGTTATGTGGAGTTCTAATGAAATAAACCAAAGATTTATGCTGAAATGTGCAGAAAAACCATTGATGAATGCCAAAATAGATTCACACTAATAATTATAAGTTAGGACTATTATTACACCTAGCTAAATATTTTTGCCTGTTTCTTTCATCCTTTATAATTGGTTGCGTGAATTGTAGTTACTTTGTTTCTTCGAAAAGATTTATTTTTACATCATTTATTATTTATATTTTATTGTCATTGAATTGTAAATTCACCCTAATTTTCATTTCTTGTAGATCTAAACCAGTATGTAGTTACAGCAATATTGGTAGGTAGACGTAATTTCATAGGAGCCCCCAGTCCCTGACAAGTTCGATGTATCGAATTTATTACAAAATATAACTCGTTTCTTCTATCTGCTTGCACATTTAGATCATAATGTTGTTTATTTTAAATAATAATGAGTGAGAATAGGTTGTATCGTTGTTGCAACGTGTGTTATATATAAGATTTTATTGTGAATCTGTTCTATGCTATTAAATGTGTTCATAAATAAATCCTATTTATTAAAATTGATGCTTTGTTTTTTTTGTATTGTGTGTGATTATCATCCACGGAGGAAATAAAAATTGTGATCCTGAGTTTTAGCACAATCATAGCATAGTTGACAATGTCTGCCACGCTGGCCAAGTGCTCTTTTGGTAACTGCATGCCATTAAGCTACATTGGGGGTAACTCTAAAGTGTCCCGGTTTGGGCGCCATTTATTACTTCATCGTGGTAAGCAACAAAATATAGATAAACGGTAGATAAATGTAGACAAATGGTAGATGCATGTAAACAGCTCACTCAATGGAATGTGATAACTAACCCCCATTGGTAACTAACCAAAAACTCCGGGGTTTTGCTTAATAAAGTGTACACCACCCACCACATTACACCGTGCACATATATTTTATCAACATTCAACTTAAACATTTTTAGAGACTATAAATCTATAAAAATAATTATATAAAATTGTTGTATATGACTAGAAACTTGTATAAGTACTGTATTTTAGATCATATAAAATATTATTATAAACGCATATTTTCTTCTGAAAAACAATTTAAGCAGATGTATAGTTACAATTTTATAAAGTTATCATTGAGAAAACATCGCGTACAGTGATCACAGCACAAACCTACCCAAAATAAATCACAATGTCAATTTTTTTTTTCAAATTAGAATGCCAATAGCAGTGTATGACTTTTTTTTGTTGTTAGGCTATACACTACATCTGTTGCGTGTTACCAAAACACCTAATTTGTAACAAAATACCTGCTGCAGTAAATTCGTAGTTTCAATGTTTTAACACCGTCAAGTTCCAAAAAGTTGTTTATTTCACATTTTTCTCACAGCTTTTGGCATTCTAGTTATTAATCATCAAATTTTTACGTCACATGTATATATTTCATAATAAAGTAAGGCACATTTATCAGCTACTACACATTATAGTAAAACTCTGTTCAAAGTAATGCGATTTTTTACACGGAAACAGCGAAGTCTTTTTCTACTTCAGCAATAATAAATAGGTAATTAATTAATGCTCGACAAAAATCCCATCAGTTGCAATTATATCCAGGTTTAACCAGGATGATAAACGCGTCATTTTAGTGAAATTGGCCAATGGTAAGCTACTCCAGTCTTTTGCAGTAGGTATAAATTAAGGCAAAGGAGGCAAACCTAATTAATACCTACACATTATACCGAAACGTCGAACCAACCGGTCCACTCCCGCTGACTTTGCTCATCTCACAGCGGCTGGGTCCCCCAGGACCCGCCACTCAGTCAACGTGAAGCTGTAAAGGCCAACAGGGCCAACAACAACTAATCATTTGAAAACAAAAAAGCAACTGAAGCAAGATACTTCATACCTTTAGTATTAAATGTGATAACAGCATAATTTCATAGGTTACCTCAGGTGAAACGTTCAAATAATGTATTTTCCGCCCCTACTATCCACTGTACTGCATCCACACCAACCTGTGTGGTTTGAGTGTAATTTGGCATTAATTGAAACAGAGATTTACGCTACATCACATTGATATGGTGCTGTCGAGTGACTGCTCGCCTGGCGTCGGCGTCGTTCAGTCTATCATGATCTCCACGTGGGTGGAGCCCATGCGGTCCTTGAGGCTGTCCGTGTACACGATGTTCCGTGCCCACGCTCGGCAACGTATGTTTATTATCACGCCCCCTGGAAATACGAAGCGAGTTACGAGTTTGTGTTGTGTTACACAAGAAGTTTGCATTTAGAGTAGTTCAAGAGTTCCCAGCCATCAGTTAGCCCAAACCAAAGTCCCTGATCGTAGTGTACGCTGCTGAACATCGGGCCCATTTATAGTGGACGGGCCCTACTGTTGAAGGTAGCTGTGTTCATCCAGTTTAATCCAGGTGATACCCACGCATGGCATTGGGTTTAGCTTGGCTGACCACACCTTTTTTACTACCGCCCTTCTTTCTTAAGCCATGTGTTTTCGTCTTAATAAAGCGCATCAATGATACCTTTAGTGTTGCTGATGTCCATGGGCGATGATGGCTACTCATCATCAGATGGCTCGTCTACTAGTTTATCAGCATTTTACGTGGGAATTAGGACATATAACTCACGCATGGGTTTCATCAACTGGACAGCGACCAGAGGACTGAGGTAGCCCGGGGTATTGTCGTACGGGAAGTAGGTCTCGGGTAGCCCGGGGTACGGGTAATACGTCAACGGACCCAGGTTCTCTGTGTCGGCAGGCCGCTCGCCCATACAGGACACCCAGACTTTGCGACGCTGAAAATATTTATTAAGTGTTAAGTAATCAGGCTACAAAGTCAAAGTCTTGCTTCAGAAGATTTTTTGTTTCAAAAAGTAAATTAAAAATAAATCAACAAATGTCCGTGATCTGCAATGGGCAGTTATTTTACAGTAAAATATAAACGCGTCAATGTAAGAGGAAAGACTTACTTCTTGCGGCAGTTTAGTAGAATTTATATACTCGATAATTTCTGAAGGCATTTCAGGAGGAAGAGTATTTGGGTCATCGTAAAATTCTGGATCCCAGTCAAATATCTGGAAATATAAACGAACATTTTATTAATTACAACAATTACTTACTTTAGTTTTGCATAACGTACAATAACTATACACAAAACTACATTGGCTCAACAAGAAGAGACACTTAAATGCACCGTAATTAATGGCAAACTATCACCCCGAAATGCTTTCTTCTTCCCTTTAGTGATTCCAAGGACACCTTCATCCATCGGCCATCTGTCAAAGAACTTCGAGTAACACAAGAATACTGTACTTGAACTACCTACTTTAATTCTACCGTTCAGAAATTCTCAATAACTATTAATAGATTGATTATTACTGAGCACTGGTCTCTCTTGAGGAAACCTTGAGCATTCTCCACCACGCTACTCCAGTGCGGATTGGTGTTGGTTTATTACCTTATTCAATTTAATGAACAAGCAGGGTGTTCTATTGGTGTATCCGTAGTCATTCTCCTTGGAGCAGGGCCCGAAGAGTGAAGTGTCGAAGGCGCACACCTCCTCTCGCGGCGGCTTCACGTCACCGCACTCGCGCTGGTTCTTGCCTCCATTGATCAGCAGGGACTTGTTGTTGTAAGCTGTAGCAGCAGGTGATGAGTGTTAAAAGTGAAATGAGCCAATTGGAATGGAGTGAAATGGAGTACGTTTTAGTTTAAACTTCGGAATCAAATTATAATATTTTGAATGTATATTTTAAGACGAAACATTTTCTATCAAGATTTAAAGGCAATATTAAAAAGGTTAACCATTTTTGAGCGACTTTTAGTTTTTTTTTGCCTTAATTGCCGTGAACACAACGACCCTTGAAGCAATTTGCTTTGCAGCTGAGGGCCGCAGTTTTAACCGTTGGTCATGGAAAACGGTGAATGGTCCTAGCTACCGTATCGTTCACATAGAATGTTACCTAGGATGTTTACTATGCAATTGCATAAATAATACTAACGTTCGAGGAACTCATTGATGTTGTCCACGTATTTCTTGACCTGCGTGGCGTTGTCTGCCTGGTACCAGATAAGGGCTCCTTCCTCGTACACGATCGGTCTGTGGCCCATTCCAGGATTGTTGCCTACAAACAATAACCAATAGAAGAGTGAGTACAATAGCATACGATGCTATAAAAAAATAGGGTTAGGGTAAATCAAACCGGGCCGAATTTTCAAATCATCCGTATATCATCCGTATATTAATAAACCGATTTCGGCTCAATAGCGCGATCACAAATCTTACAAATATCATTTTTACATATGATTTGACATATTTCAGCATTTCTATCTGATCTTGATATCGAAGAGATCCTGATCATAAGTACGTGTCTTACACCTACACCAAACAAGCACACCACGCAACACAAGAAATCGAAACAGCTTTTCATCCATTCCCAAACACTCACCAATGATAGAGTCAGCGAGCGTGAAGTAGGGGATCCTGTCGTGCATGGTGGCCAGCAGCCCGCACATGCAGATGGAGAAGAAGATGATGATGCAGATGTACATCACCAGGTAGATGAGCCCGATCACCCCTGGAATGATACCGCTCACAAAAATATTATTTTATAAAGCAGAGTTACTAAATCCTACTAATATTATAAATGTGAAAGTTTGAAGATGTTTGGATGTGTGGATGTTGATGTATTTTCATCACACGTTAACCATTACACGGATTAAGATGAAACAATGATTGCCACGGCTGAATGTACCCCTGAGATGATTGGAAGTTTATGTGCTTGTGATTTCGTTTTGTTAAAGCACTCTTCCGCTCATAATAGACCGAACCACTCTAGACTAGTAAAAGAACTTAATAATACGCAATAAGATAAGCGCAAACAAAGCAGCGCATAAAACAGTGCTCATAGAAAAATATCTGTAACAAAATCTGCTCACACACGCTGCCATAGGCACGACCTCGCTAAATAACATGCTAAACGTCGCTAAATATATCAGTCTCCATAATATCTGTTTGTTTATAATATTATCATGTGAATAATGCTCCTTGTCAATTCAGCGAAATAATAGCTTACAACAGACACTTAAGTAGGACAATACACTTTATTGTATATCTGTTTAAAGAATCTTTATTTCCCATAAGACATACAATGAAGTACAATGTCACTTAAATGAGAAATTTAAATTTGTGAAGTATGGTATATCATAAGAATATTGCTTATTCTGCATAAAAGAAGAGTTTTGAGGAGGAAACGCCTTTGACTATTACTTAGTCATTATAAGTTATAACTTATTTGCCATAATTATGTTATACAATCTGAGTGAATTTGGGTTTGTCATTCGAAAGATCAGAACTCATATCTCAGCCTCTTAATTTTTCGAAGCGCCCTTAGCTATAGGTTCGTATGTAAAGCTTCACTCTAGCGTGTAATGCAGCTCAATTGGATTAAAGGAGTTCAATCGGTACGGAAGGAAAGGCTTGGTTCTTGAATCCTATAACAGGGTCTTAAATACTATGGTAGAGCTTGGGTATTCTTTTTTTTTATAGCCTGAAGGGCAGACGAAAAAGCATACGGGCCACCTGATGGTAAGTGGTTACCGTCGCCTATGGACATGAGCAATACCAGAGGAATCGCCAATATTCAATCCTATGGTAGAATTTGGGTGTCTTCTCGTTGTTGAGGAAGCCTAGAGCTCCATCATTCTGCTCCATTGCTAATTACTTACGCTAACCACAGATCTCTAACATCACATAACGATCCGGATTCAGGTAAGTGCCTTCTGAACTACGAGTAAAGATCGTTCCGTATTCCTTTTTGCCGGTAACAAAAACTGGAACCTTCAAAAATTGATTTCCATTAAGGGACGGTGATCACGCACATTGCTAGTCTACTCACACCGGTCACCCGTCAACTACCGACTGTGTCTTCAGTAACCTGATCAGTCGATCCCTTCCGTTAGACACCAGCCCGGGGGCTTTTAGATCGGGATCTAAAAATTGGATAAATCAGAGTGAGAATAAACTCGTTCCATATTTTAGTGCGTTACGTATTTGTAATGTACACGCACTACGCCGGTACGCTATTTCGGACGGTAGTGCCCATTACCCATAACTCGCAAGTGCCTATAGGCCCGCTAACAGCATACTAAACTGAAATGCTGTGAAATACCCACCGGTTATGAATGTTATAATACCGTAAGTACTTTTTTACTACCGTACGTGCGTATATTTTAGAACACTGATTTATAGTTTGGATTCCTGAATTTTTTTCCCTTTCGTAATAAGTTAGATTCTATGTAACATTATGCCGTAGCATACTGTCTATCTAAAAAGTACTGATTTGCTGATCATTTTAAAAATTTGATGTGCATATTAGATTTGAACCCGTGCCTCCTGCCATATACAATTTATTACAAACAAGATGATGATAAAGAGAAGGAAATCTATTTTATTAAACACTATACTTTCTTCGAAAACATGGTCTCAGTGTATTTTAGAAAACTTAATGCATGGTAACCGGATAGCAAAAAATATAATATTAATACACTATTATTAGAATATTTAAATACACGTACAGTCATATAACAAACTGTAATTCATAATATCTCGTCAAATATAACGACGCTACTGACATTGAAGCAGACGAAGCGGGATGGTAAATGTATTTCAAAAGATGCTATCAGTTAAATTGGACGTTTTATAAAGGAAAGTAAGTAATTTGTTTGTGATAGTGTAAGAAACACTTTCGCCTAGAATAAACCGTTCAAGTGTGAATCGGAGGCGCTTGGCATAAAGTGTCTCATAAGTGCCATAAGCATAAGTCGCATTGCAAATGTATCTAGTATACTTATTTATAATTGACTTTAAAAAAGTATTTTAGTTTGATTTTTTTGAATTTAATTGTTTAAGTGAGATTGGAATCATTTCAGATTAGATAACTGAGAATGGGTCACTAATATATTGCGAAGAATTGTTGAAGACCGGTGATAAGCGATGGAACTCCTTAACTCCTTAGATGGTGGTTAAAGTAATTTGAAATGTTTTCTACTAAAAATTGATTAGCTATTAATAAATTTATTAATTTTTCCATAGATGATTCAAGTTTAAATTATTGTTGTGTATAGAGGAAACAAGGATGTGCAAGTAAAAGGAATTCATAAATCCGAATTGAAATAACCTCTAACAAATGTTGTTTTTCGAGTTCTATATCCACATAGTCGCGTGAAATCAATCATGTCGTGTACCATGTCTGGTACAAACAATACTCGTAGTGAGGAGTGTTTGCGCACGTCACTACGTCACTCGGTTCAGGGATTGGCTTCGTTCACTTCGTTTTACTGCCTTCGTATCGTACACGTGTCCGAGTAATGGGATGGTAAAGAACGTTTAGGCTCTCGTGTCCGAAATAAATTGCTTTATTTATAGTGTGTTGGTAGACAAATTGGAGAAATTATGGTCTTGATGGCATATGGCAGGACATCTTTTACAACAAAGGAGCAGAGGAATCTCCTAATGGTCAGTGATCATCGACACCCATGATCATTAGTAAGAATTTATGCATCACCGATGCATTGCCGGCCAAGAAGTAAAACAAAAAAAAGAAAGATCTGGCTCTCAATAATAAATGGAAAATTGTAACACAGTTACAAGCGGATATAGCAATTGGATATAGCACCTGACACAGCAATTCTCGTTCTGAGAAATAAGGTTCAATCATAAATGAAATACGAAGGTTTAATGTAATCCCTTTAAACTAATTTTAAGTACTAATGTCAGGTATGTACAATCAGAGTGGGACACAGACATGTATTTACTATCTATGTCTGTGGAGTGGGAACTGTTGACTCAGCTGTTGCTTTTGTTAATTATAAGGGATTGTCTGAGGACAACTTTAGGCACCCTGGAACTTTGATAGAAAACCGTCTTAATCGTTTCCATCCATCGGAGGGCACATACATTACACATACATACATTAGCATTTACAACCAATGGCAGTTGAGTAGACTTTGAGCAACATGCGAACCAACTCAATTGACTATTAACCTATGAGTATCTCAGTCTGCTATGGGCAACAATAGACTGCTCCACATTTCGTAGAGACGCCTTTTCTCGCAGTGGGCTGCTAATGGACAGCATTGCATACAGTCCACAAAATCTGGTATAATTTCGATGGCATACATTATTGATATGACCTTGTCTGGAAAAGTCCCCATTTCAAGCCCAGCCCCCACCCTCACCCCACAGTCATTAGACGACGTATCGGCTGTCGTTAATCGACCACCGCGCCCCGAATGTATCTATGCCGCTTGGATACATAATGATTTTTACTTTGCTGACATCATTGACACCAACTTTGTCAAAACTAAGTAATTAAGAAATGTTTAGAAATGAGCAGTATATATCTGTAATTTTGTCGTTAAGGAAATGTGTGTTATATGTATTATTCGCTGTTTATTAATTAATTAACTATATACCTCGGTATATACGAGTTAATTTACCATTCACAATTAGGAATTATACTAACGCTTTCTTTCATACTTTCTATGAAACCAGTACAAATTAAACTTTTCCAACGGCTATCTTCAGGAAAAACGTTTTACAAATAGATAACATATCAGTGACTTAGCGCCACAGCCACCGCTGTGACCTGCCATAAGTTTACGGCATGACGTCAGAACAGCGAGGAAACGAAATATATCTCCTTGGTAAAGGAATACGTCAGCACAACATTTTTATTACTAAAAAATATTTACATAAGCGATATTGGATACGATAAATATCATTCTAAATCCGTTCAAAGCTGAAAGATGTAGCTACGGTGTGTATTATTATCTACTAATCAGAAAAACCTTAGGTAGTTCAGAAGTGAGAATTCCATGTTGTTGGTTGTGATGTCTAGGACAAGAAAGAATCATAGAGGCGCCCTCATCCTTACTAATAGATATTATATCAAGCACAAGTGATAGACTAACGCCCCAGAGTCACTAACGGTTACGTAAATCACTTCTTAGTACAGAATTTGTATGGTGATTCTTTACTAAGTAGCGATTTAAGTAACCGTTAGTGATTCTGAGTTGGGGCGTAAGAAATCTATAGTGATACATCCCTACTGTAGGTTTTTCATGAGTAGAAATTGAAATTTTCTTCGTCTAATTGTAAGGAATCGATAAGTTAGCCGTATTGGGGCGGCTTAGAATACTAACCCCAATCCGACGCCGGATGGGTGTCGTAAGAGGCGACTAAATCCGGCCCGCTGGTGGTAGGGACGAGGGATTATATTGGTAATATTGATTTCGATTGTTAATTAATACCATTATTACTATTATTATTTCTCCATGGGGTTCGCCTGGATAGCTACCACCCTTGAGCATGAGTCAGCCGCCAAACGACTCGTCGTGTTCCGGCTGGGGACTTGAGAGCCAGTTCTTTTTTCTTCTCTCTTTCTTGGCCGGCAACGCATCAGTGATGCCTTTGGTGTCCCTGATGTCCATAGGCGACGATAACCACTTACCATCAGGTGGATCGTCAGCTAGTTTGCTGGCTATTTCATTAAAAAAAGTTATTTGAACTTACCCTTGCAGAAACTTAGGGTTTTCCGTAGCAACTGACTTGTTACAAAAATTCGCGAGGCCTGAATTCAAATATCGTAAAATGTAATGGACTGTGTGTTTATTTTCCAGGAACCGGATTACTTCAATTTACTATTTATACGCCTTAGAAACATATTTCTGCGTGCACATAACATATGACTCGTAGTTTATGATGTACTCTATAAAGTAAACAGCATGGCCGGTTTCAACGCTATTTCAGTTCCATTGGACGCGCCACATATCGACGGGAGGTGAAACATTGCGAAAATGTATTTGCAGTGGGGTGTGGTGTGTGGTATTGATACTTCAAGCTTTGGTGTTTCCTTTGCGAAGCTGGAAAGTAGGACGTTTGGAAACAATTTCTGCCGCACAGCGTTGGGATAGTCACATTACAGTTTACAACTACTGTTGGGCTCGGTCAAAAGTTTTCTAACTAGGTTCGCTAGTTTCGGGGTTTTATGCATACAGTAATATTATAAGCCTCTAATCAGTCACGGCCACGTTAATTTAAGTGAAATTAGTAATAGTCATTAACATAGGTACAACTATGGATAATGGAACCCTATATTGCCCGTGGCCAGAAACGCACTTGACCGGTTTATTTTACGTATTTGTATCCTTACTAACCAACAAACGATAGAAACTTATAAACAATGTCAGTTGTAGAAATAAATATCTAACTATAGGATGCAATTACAGGGTGAAACTCAACAGGAAAACACATGATATGGAAACTGACCGATAGAAATGTCAGTGCGGAATTAGTATTTTGATGTAAGGTTACTTCAATGCTGCAGGTACAGATCTGCCCTACATCCTATATGAATCATAAAAATCTTACATTTTATAACAAAGCTACCTGCAGTTAGGTATGTCTAAAGTATCTAAGCTTTGATTTTGTCATAGGTGTTTAACGTCTATCTTGGATGTTTTACTTACAATGTTTTTCTTTGTAATAGTTTAGAAAAGATGTTATGCAGAATGATATAATTGACTACAGATGTATTGTGAATGGTAGGTAATTACTTGTTTAACGAGTAGCGCGGTCTATTGGCTTCGGCAGCGAAATGTCCAAGTTGTTTGCGCTGCCAATAATATTGGCAGCAAAAAAGTCAAATCAAGTATAAAAAATGACATTTATCCATATATTCGGGAAGATACCTCGATAAAATTTTCATACACGTTTCAAATTCGTTTATCTATACTAATTTAATAAAGAGGAAAGATTTGATTGTTTGTTTGCATTGAATAGGCTCCGAAACTACTGAACCGATTTGAAAAATTCTTTCACTGTTGGGAAGCTACACTATCCCCGGCTATATTATATTATTTTTACTATTTTTCCCGAAGCGAAGCGAGGGCATTTTCCTAGTAGTTATATAAATTGAGAACTCTATGAAACATTGATGTTTCAAAAATTTCAAATTCTTTTTACCTTTGCTACACTTAACCCTTAAAAGCTGCGTGAGCTGCCTAAACTAAGGATTCAAACTACATTCAATTTTAATCCTTTGTCCTGAGTATTTATTTTGAAGAAACACGCAAATCTTACTATGTTATGATTCTAAAAAGGTTGTATGTAATATTATATTATTTATTTGGGGGCGTCTATAAATTACGTGAGGTGTTTTTTTAAATTGTCTGTCCCTCCGTCCCCCCCTGGTGAGATGTCGTGAGATTTTATTCAACCCCCTCCCCCATCCCCCAATCTCACGTGAGATTTTTCAAAATGTGGGTTTCTTACGTAAACGCGTTGGACTGTTATTGTAAATTATTTTCCTTTGAACGAATTAGTGAATGATCTTAATCGCATTACGATTACGCTTAAGATTAAATCTTAAGCATGTACAAACTGGATTAAATGGACCAAAATAGTATTTTTTTTCAATCAGAAAAAAAATTGCGTGATATTTGCCGAGACCCCCCTCTCTCCAACGTAAGATTAGATGAGATTTGACTCGACCCCGTCCCCCCCTTAAACATATGTATAAGAAGAGGTAGCATTGGTAAAATTAGACGATAGAACATAGAACCAATAACTTTTATTATTGAACAGTGTTTAAAAAATAATGAAAACTTGGTGGTCGCATTTTTTTCAGGAGGTTCTCATTTCGATTGTATAGTTTTTTATATATTACATCAAAAATCCATCATTTTATCAAACGATTTGGAAAATTTTTGTTCATTTGAAAGGGTATGCTTCCAGACTGGCCCATATCTTTTTCGTATTTTTCTGATGATGGGATCCATGAGGAAATGAGAGAACTCTTTAAACATTTTAGGTGATGGCATTTACATAATGGCCATTTTAATATTATAGGTATCTCGAAGACCGTATCTTTTTTGGCCAGATTATTCGAATAAAATTTGTTAGGAATATTGTTAAGACCATAATATTTCTTCAAACATCAGGCTGGTCAAGCAGGTGCTGTTGTGGACCCCATAAGGCCTTTTGTGTTATAATATCAGCGCTACATACCTACTACAATATTTTATTTAAAGACATAAAATTTAAAATTGTGAAGAAAATAGAAATATCATTATCTACTTAATTATGATTTTAAGCGCTGTACAATTTTTTATTATTTTTTAACACTAGTCAATGAAACCAAAAATATACATAGAAATGATTGTAAGTATGGTACCAGTAAGTTTGTAAATGAAACAAATAAAGTTAAATTAAAAAAAAAACCTCCAAAAACACTCACCCCATCTATGAGGAGTTCTGCCTAAGAAGGTGCGGTCTTCGGGGTTCCATATGGCGTACTGGATCTTCTGCAGGAAGGGTCGTTGCGGCGGGCGGCGGCTGTAGTTCACGGCTCCGTTGGGCTTGTCCGCGCCCATCGCGACCGCTGACCCGACACCGAATGCCTGACGCGAGCCGAGCTGCCTGACACCTGCCGCCTGACAACCGTCACCCGACCCTACACGGAGCCACGGAGCCACGGAGGAGACAACGCGGACTGAGTGAACCCAGTGAATAGTGAACACCTACAGCGCTGTGGGTAACTTTACGACTGGACATAGAGTGTTGAACGTTGAGCACGAAGAACGTGCCTACATTGGATAGTCTCTCGGAGAAAATGTCAGCGGTACAGATGTACCAAAAGTTATGTTTTATTCTATGCCTTGGTTTCTGTTAACAATGGCTTCAGATATAGATTTTTTTATGAAATAAAGGACGGTTATAATTTAAATTCTAAATCATATTTCTATATTAATAGAAGTGATTATAACAATATTTTGATTTTGTTTTGATAAATATTTTTTTGAATCATACTGTATGAAAAATTATCTTAGTGTGAGTACGGTGAACGTCACTGAACTTGCCAGTTACACAATCGACTTACAATCGTACAATCGACTTATACTAGGTATTAAGAAAATGTATATAGTACCTACCAAATTTTTTTTCTTCAGTGTAAATAACGATAGAAAAAAATTACTGTTATAATGTTTATTTCATTAGAACACAATAAATGACAGAACACATAATAGTATACAATTGTATCTATACTTATATTCAGATAAGTACTGTATTATCTCTGTACACTGTGTATTCTTTGGCAATATTCCGGTGTAATGTAGCGACGACAGGCAGTGAGGGATGATTAGCTAAGTGCGGGCGCTAGGGAGGCTAGGACTAGGGAGTGGCTAGATACAGTCTACACACTAATTAAATGTTCTGTGCACTACACCCTGGAAATATTCCATACGTCTTTCGATAGATGTTAGGCACGTGATGTACGACCATTATAAGCCACGTAATTAAAGAAACGAATCTAAAATAGCCGAAATTTTCATTCCCCCTCACTCGCACGTTATTCCTGTATTTAGCGTGTGAGTGAGGGGGAATGATAATTTCTGCCATTTTAGATTTTTTTTTTTAATGGCGCGGCTTATACCTGAATCTAATGTAAATTGTAAAGCTATGTCTACTGTTACTATGAGGTGATGATGAATGGTTGCGAAGGAACACGACCCTGGCTGTTTCATTGATGCGATTTCGTAATAAGTTTACTGCTCACAATAAAACGGGGTTTAGGCGGTAGTCCTTTAGTATCAATGAATTATCATGCTTGAGCAGGGGCATGATAGCTATTTCTTTTTTCTTTCCCTCTTGTCATTTGTCTTTTAGCCGGCAACACATCGGTGATGCCTAAGGTTGTGTCCATTGTTGTTGTCCAATATTGTAGTCCATGACAACTTATCATCAGGCCACCTATTATAAACCAAAATATTGAACAGTAGGTTCTTGAACTTCTAGAGAATGTTTGGGACGAGACAGCAGGTTAATTTGACTTTATTGTCAAGCGAGGTGCACAACTAACACAGGTGGTGAACTAAGTCTCCAAGATGGATGGAATGTCTTAAATCCTAAAATTCTCCATTAAGCCCGTAAATATAATATCCATTCCCATAGCCAACTGTACGCCAATACGAATAATACAATGAAGTATTATTTCGAAATAAAACTAAAAAATACAAACAATATTGTTTTTATTTCAACAACAACGTCAGCGGTCAGCGTACATTATCAATTTTGTACTTCATCCAGGTATCGCATACAATTAAAAAAACAAACATTAATTATAATAGGGGCTAATAGTGACAAAGACAAAGAGATTACAATTTGAGACAAATTATATAAGTAGTTAGGTACTACTAGCTACTAATTGCTAATAACTTAATATTTTTGCTGCAATAAATAAAGAAATACTGCCTCGGCACTTAGTTATTCTTAATTAATGTGTAGGTAGCTACCTATTTATATTCACATAATAGAAGAAGACATGATAACAGCAAGTCATTGAACTTAATTTAAAAACATTTCACACTGTCAAAGATTACACAAACTGTTCAAAATCAGCGCATACGCAAGATTCGGCGTTAGGGCGTATTCACACATTATGACTTGTCAAGTTATGCGCTGTAGGTCGGCGCTCGCTGGTAGGAGTGGTAGGGCGCTTGTCCACCGCCGCCGTCACCAAACCGTCACGAGAACGAGATGACGACGCCGAAGTAGCTTTTCGTACATTTACTACGGCCGCCTGGCCGCCGCACGCCCGTCACCCAAGCGCCGGCCGCCGATTTTCTATGACAAGTAGTTCGGTACTTCGGCGTGACCGCGAAGTCGGCGCCGAGAATGTGACAGGCCGATGTAAGGGCTAATAGAAACACGTTCGCCATATTATGTTGCTGCTGTCACCTGTCACCGAGCCATCAACGTGATTTTTTTTATTTGCGATGAGATCGGTGGCGGTGGGCAAACGCCCTACAACCTAAACTATCAACTAAGTTGGCTGCGATGGGCACCATCGCTGGAGGATACCTGCATAATGTGGGACCAAGAAATTATTTTTAGCAAATAACTACGTCGCGTTGCATACATTGCAGCTTTCAAATATATCTTATAATGTACAAACCTATCTAAGTATTATCATTTAAAACGCAGTTAATAAAAAAAAAACGTGTAATTTACTAATTTATCTACTACTTACTCTATTAGTATTTTAAACTCGCGTCAAAATTCAAAGTTTATGTGTTTGAACTTTTGGCGCGAGTTATACAATAAATAAACTTATGGGAATGATACAGGTTAAAAATATTTAGCTAAATACATCGTACTGATTTTTTTAAAGTTTTATAAATTATTCTTTTCTACAGATCTGTGGATACTTTAAGAGTTATTTGTTATTAAAAAAATCGTCCAATAAAAAAAAAATTATATATAATATCATAAAACAAATTACAAAACCAGAGCGTATAACTTACTTTTTTTAACCGACTTCAGAGAGAAAGAGGAGTAGGTTTTCAATTCGACTGTATTTTTTATGTGTAGATAACTCATATCTTTTTACCGATTTTGATGATTCTTTTTTATTCGAAAGTTGGTGCTTATCATGTGGTCCCATTTAAATTTGAGCGATATCTGATGAGTAGTTTTTGAGTTATACTTAATCTTGCATTTGAAGTCTGTTATTTTGTTCGCCAACGGACTTCATAATTATTAGATACATATTATTATTATCTATTTCACCTACTTGTCAAGCTACAATAGTTATAAAAACGTAGTGTTTAAGTACTCTGTGGTTTTATAGGTGGGATTCTAAATTAATACTATGTCGTTAGAAACAAATAAAACTATTATAAAACATGATATTTAGTGAAAGAATAAAATTTTGGTATTTAACAATACGTAGTTATATTTTTTCGTTTCTTTGATGTTCTTAAGCTTCGTTTCTTTAATGTCCTTAACTCATTCTTGGACGCCCTCCTGGCCCGGGCGTCGTCCGAATCCATAAGAACATGATAATATTAACACTATATTTTTAATGGTCATTAACTTAAAAGGTTTATACAAAAATTCTAATGATAATTAAATATTAAAGGTTTTAAATTAAGCATTTTTATTATTAAGAGATTCAGTTATCTCGGTGATAAAAAGTACATATAACATTAGTATGATGTTATCACATAACATAACACTGTTTTTAGATAATCGGTTAAAAAAATCTACCTTATTTATTGATCTGTGTTGTGTATTCAAATCTTCTGTGGCCATATAAATAAAGAAATGTTAAGGACATTTTTTTAATTTAACTCATCTTGGACTGTACACATTTTACTATGACACGGGTACTCAGGATTGCATGGCAAGATCCAAATTTAATCTCAGACGTGTGAGGTCGAAACATCGTCATACAAAATCCTTATTGTGTGTACTTCAACCATAGTAAAATATGTGATAATACGGCGTAGTTGCAGGAAGTCCCTAACAATATAAAGCCAAGTGTTACTGGTCCGCGGGCTGCGTGGTGTCGTCCACCCGCAGCAAGATGCGGGCGTACCCTGACGCCTCCTTGATGCTCTTGTTGTAGTCCACGTTGCGCGCCCACGCGCGGCAGCGCACCACCACCTGGGAGTTCACTGGAACCACACCACGTGGGTTTGTTAGCCTGTGTAACTATCTTCATAATACATACCTAGTCTACTCCCCTTATTCATAGTAACCATAGTAGTATTTCGATACACGCAGACTAAAGTAATTATGTAGGGTTCAAGTGAGTGTTTCTTCTAGAACCTAAAGTCCTGCATAAAAGTAAGTAGGTACATAAAAATAATATGGTTTTAATCCTTACAATGGCCGCTATATTGCACGGACCTTTGCTCGTAACCGTACTATGGATAGTTCAAGCACAAATAATATACTGGGATCTAAATCGCTTTTTTATGTCCATCGCTTTTCTTTTCCGCCTATGATACGAGTCTTAAGAAAATAGTGAGTTGTCTTTTACTATTGTCTTTTACTAGATACTAATTATAAAAAATTCAAAAAGGTATAACTGATGCACTTATGCACGTATTTTTTTTAATCTACCACCATTTTGGATAGGTGCTTTGTCATGGAGGAGAAGAAATGGCGAAAGAATTACAAAGTTCAACCTGTTACCATCAGATGAGTTTATTGTCAAGCATTAACCTATCGTAAATACCACACGTATAAAGTCAAAAAGTGAAGTTCCACTGACCTGGTGGAGTGATCCTCACGGCGACCAGCGGGCTGAGGTACCCGTCTTCGTTGAGGAAGGGGTAGAAGCGGGCGGGCATCCCCATGCCCCACGGGTACTCGATCCGCGTCGCATTTGAGTGCTCCGTCCAGCATGACACCCACACTTGCTGCCGCTAAAGACAACCAATATCGGGATATTTATACTTGTATCATGAAGCTTATGAGTTTTTTCGTTTGTTTGTTTGATAGTGCCAATAACTGTAAAGAACACAACATGGTAAACATCCCGCCGGTACGGACGAGGCGGTTTGAACCGTCATTCATTATGCGCACCGCGAAGGATTGGAATAGCTTGCCTGCGTCTGCGTTCCCACCCACTTATGACGTGGATGACTTCAAGAAAAGAGTGAATAGGCTTTTATTAAGTTAGTGCGCTCACCATCCTGGACCATATCTTCACTTACCATCAGGTGGGATTATGGTCAAGCATTAACTTATTTTAAGTAAAAAAAAACACGGTATTCATAATTTAATCTCTTATCAACCCATACCTATATGGTCCACTCATGAACAGTCTCTCCTCTTGAAAAGACCTAGAGTACCTATACTTCACGCTCATGCAATGAGGATTGGTGGTGGTA
Source organism: Thymelicus lineola (assembly GCA_963932265.1). Lineage (NCBI taxonomy): Eukaryota > Metazoa > Arthropoda > Insecta > Lepidoptera > Hesperiidae > Thymelicus > Thymelicus lineola. Next base: position 18,742,849 of record OZ010683.1, on the reverse strand, counting down.
CGATAATGTAATGTTCAATGTTTTTCTAGTATAAATAACATAAACAAATGTATCACAAACATCAGCCGGCTCCAGATTGTTGATGTACTCGCTCAAGTCGCTGGACATGTCAGCCGGCAGGGCCGCTGCGTCAAAGTATTCCGGCTTCCAGCCGTAGATCTGCAAATATAAAAAAATCATACCTCCGATAAGAAATCCTATATATCCTATCTTTTGTTAATATTATGCTTAAAATTAATATATCACTTTCCTTTGTTGATGTTTATCGTAAAACTTATCAACGTTAACAGTCAAAAGGAGATCCCCAATTTTCGGCCTCGAACCATATGTAATCTGTGCTAGAACATCGGACTAGACAAGAGTAAACTATATACCAAAAAAATCGTCTTATTTATAAGATAAACATATTTAAATCTTAGCTTCAGCTGCTCTTGCTAAATGAACTAAATAATGCAAAAAAGTTTTCACAGTATTTACCTCATTACATACGATTTTATAATCGATTGAATCGATTGATATTGATCGATTGATGGAACATAATAATATATTTTATGTATTATTTATTGATTATAATTATAATATTAATTTATTTTTTACATATTTTCGTATTCCATATAAATCAAAACTATGTAATATATTATAATTACCATTTAATCGTTACGCTAATTTTATTAAATTATATTTCGAATATTTTGACATCGATCAATCGATTGACAACAAAGATGATGTAATCCCTAATAATGTCATTTTGGTAACCATAGTATTTATAAATAACACCACTGTATTGTCATATTTCTCATCGATCTTTCATCTTTCTACGCGTGTTCTTGTATATTTTTACTATCAAATATTTTCAGCGTATTTGGAGTCCTATTTACTATTGAAACTCATCGACACGCACACAGTGATTTTAATTTTGTATTGTATTCGCTTTCGTACTTGTGTTTTGGTGAATGTGTTTCGCAGTTTCGCTACAATTTTTTGCAAACTAATATTATATGAATATGGACTCCTTAATCGCCTGTTTTGTGACTGACAAAGGTTCAGAATAAGTCCTGAACACTGGATAACGTACCCTATACATCTTTAGAAGATCAGGAAGTTGCTGTGGCCGTACTTACAATGAGTATATTATGGTATCTTGATTGGGCAAGGTACTAACGAAATATAACGCCTCCTGCACAACTACACGAAATATTAATATATTACAATGATAACTAATAAAATCTCTTGAAATATGCAATAGCTTTTATTATACAACCTTTTTATGACATTCGTTTTGGGTGAAAACCATTGAAGTAGTAGATATTATAATAGACACCCGCCAACGTAAGTGTAACATACATATTATTAAATAGCACTATGACACGAGTATGACATAATCATAACCTATAATTAAGGTGATTAATTCTAGGATTTCCTTAGTTGGCCATTGCTGACAGCCGTGAAAATTGGAGAAATTAAACCTTTTGCAATGATCTAATTGACAGCCAATTTCCAGTCTTGTCTTCTTAGGCCTGAGTTTCTATGGAAACTGGGGTTCTCCTTTAGCTACAGTCACGAGAAGCGAAATACATTTCATTTTTATTTCTCGTGACTGTAGCTTACTTTTGACTGTAACCGTCTTTTCATTAAACAGAATCCATGAATCTCATAGAATCTCACCTTGTTCAATTTAATATAGAAGCACGGAGTGGCGGGGAAGCCGTAGTTGTCGTCCGCCTTGCACTCCTTCTTCGCGGTGAACCATTTCTCGTTCTGGTACGCTGGAAAACACATTTAATTCTGAAGGCCCAATAAATGCTAAACGATTTCCTGCACCTTCTCTGAGTTCTCTGAAATTACTAAACTTAAAGAGAGGGAAAGCCTGAAGCGTTCGTTTAAAAATGCCTTTAAAGATGCCTCACTCAAAGGTTGTGTTTATCGTAAGAAACAAACAAATGACAGATCACAAACATCCACGACACGAGAACATTATCTATCACATAAACTGCCTGCTGCCTCTCCCGGAGTGTTCCGGGTGGAAGTCGAGCAAAGGTAGCAAGGGCCGTAGGATCGTTACATCTTAATCTTACTAATATTATAAATATGAAAGTTTGCATGGATGTTTAACGCAAAAACTACCAAACAAATTATCTTGTGTAGCACACTTGTGTGTATACGATGATCGCAAAAACCATGCTGTTTTCTGCCAGTAACTTCCGGACAGAAAAACAAAAACGATTTTTGACGTGGATGGGCATGGTAGCTTGTAAATACAGGAATTACGTAATCCACGCACGGTATTTTTCTTCTTCAGTCAAATACAAGGCGGTGAGTTATCTACCTTATATATTGATATGTGTATGTACATAGTCATAATGGAAGTTACGTTTAAGGAACTCCTCCAGCTCCGAGGTGTAGCGGGCCAGCGCGGTGCTGTTGCCGACGTCGAACTTGACCGCCACGCCGTCTGCGGGCCGCGGCCGGTAGTCCACGCCCGGGCTCGCTCCTGGAACATCGGTCTTAGTCATAGCGGGAGAGAGAGAGAGGGGTGGTTTTTTTAGATTGTATGGGGCAGCAAACACAAGGATGAAAGGTTATAAGCAGCAAGCAGGTCAACTTTTTGTGTGGCTTGCTTGCTGTTTGTAACCCGTTAAAAAATAGATATTTCCTTGGTGCCGTAGTCACAGATGTGTTCTATGCGTGTTATACACAGCATACATGTGTTGCATGTATGCGTGTTTTAATATAGTACCTACGTATTTAGTACTACCTTTTTTTCCGGGGGGGAAAATGCATTACGCATACCACCCGGGCGCAGGGGGGCACCCGAGTGGTTATGTGGGACTCCCGTATAGGCTAATGAGACCCACGGTATACCCACTAAGTACCCCCCCCCCCATCTTCCTCCTCGCCGCTTGTGACGGGGTTACGGGAACGCTTTCGCACACATCCGCGACCCCGCCAGCGGCAGCCGCCCACGAGCGGCTCCATCGCGGAAGCCCGAAGGCCCTCCACGATGGGCGCACCAGATGGAAAAGTGCGCCTCCCTTCTCGGCCTCCACCAGTACTGTAGCAGACTCCCCCCGAGTTTGCTACTAGGAGGCCATGGATACCAGATAACTGGTACCCGGTGGAAGATCAGGACGTATTTAGTACCTACGTAATTCAAGAAAAACTTTAATTTCATTTACTCTAACTGAACAGCTTAGTATAAGATCTTGTATGTTAAATATTTCTAAGATTCAAAAAAAAAATCGGAATTTTTATAGTGTCGTTCCGCGGTGGTCTGCCAAGTATATACTTGGCTGGTTTATGTATGTGAGTTGTGACGTCAGTATATATAGAAAAGCCGAGTAAATAGGTACCTGCACGTGGAAATGCTAATTATAGTAGAGGACCTTAATTATTAACTTCCCTACTACCGCTCTCTGTTTATCTAACATCACGTGTACTTCAATTATTTGTGACCTCATTTAAAACATTCCTTGTTTTACATAACGTACAAAGTTCACAGAACAAAGTAATTATTAATTATGTTGCTGTAGGTACGAATAAAGTCTAATTAAAATTTTGCAACTAAACAACGATATTTTAATGGTTTAAACGCCCGTGCACGCAGAACGAGGAATCAGGGTTCGAATCCTGCATGCATCAATAATTTCAAATTAATTATACACCTATTTCAAAATAATTATAACATTTGCTACGCTAAAGAAAAACATCGTGAGGAAACCTGCAATTTTCTCAAAGACGTGTGAAGTCTGCCAATCCGCACTAGACCAGTATGGTAGACTACGGCCTGTAGATATCCCTAACATATTGAGAGTACACCCAAGCTCTACACTAGGATTCCAAAGGGATGGTAAGCCCATTTTGCCATGATGATAATAACTAGCTAAATCGACCCACTGAAACACTTGGTCACAATGGTTTCATTTAAAGACCATGAATCGATGGCAGAATAGTACGGGGCCAATAATTCAATTAAAGTTCATTACTCGATATTTGGTCAACTCCAGTAACCTACTAAACGCAGTTGGTTCTTGTGTTTTTGTTAATTGATTAGGGATACTGACCGATGAGTGATTCCTGTAGCGTGAAGTAGGGCTTGTTCTCGTCCAGCTGGTAGGACAGAGCGGCCATGCACACCGCGAACATCGCCGCCAGCACCGCGTAGAACACCAGGTAGAATGTCACCACGATAGCTGGAACGATATCTTCATCTTATTAACCATGTTAGTGAATCATTTTGGACGTCATTCGACATTGGAAATAGCTATGTGGAGCAGTTGCTTCAACCCACGGCTCACTAATAACGGCTAACAATAATGGTTCAGTACAGAGGGATGATATCTCTTTTAAAAGGAGTCCTCGAGCATCTCCACCACACTACCTACTCATGTGCTAACTAATAGGGTTCAACTCAGATGTCGGGAGCTTTTATGCTGCCCAAAGGCTGTCCTATAACCTTGAGGAGCAATTAGTGTTTGTAACAGTTGGAATTTTAATGGGTTGGGCCCACGATGAAACTCGGAACTGACACACTAAGTAATGCTTTCCGAAGCACAGAAATGTCCAAGAAATTTTGAAAATAGACCTGAATGATTATTTTTCCTAAACTATCAAGTCTGAGAATAGGTCTTCCCATTTCGATTGGTACTTAATAACGCGGATTCCGTGCTCCTTTTTTGGCTGGTGCGCCCTGGCGATTCCTTTGATGTTACTGGGCAATCTGCACATGGGTTTCACTTACTGGTACCTAAGTGGATCGTCGGTACATTTCGGCTATATACAATACTTACCTACCTACCTTTACCTACTCGTAAAGTACTGAGTTATTTCTTACATAATGGCAAACAATCATTACGCAATTTATGGTGCGGCGACCTTATTGATAGATCACGGTAGTAATGATGATAGATTCACAATAACAATTGATTTGCTTTCAAACGACGACACTCGCTGCAAGGTTTCAATTAATGAGCACGTCATGGAACAGATTCATTTCAGTCGGCTGCAGTACAGCTCTTTCCGTTCCGTCCTTTTAACATAGTACGTATAGATCTTACACAAAAACAATAGATAAAACAATAGTCCGCCTTTTTGTAGTTAACAATAACAGTAGCCCATGTCCTGCCGAGTTCTGAGGAATTGTACAATCGATTTTGTTCTACATCCTGAAACAATTACCTACTTTCGATTTCAATATCATTTCTCTCGCTTCCCTATTTCCGGGAATTCCGGGTAAACATTGGGTTCCGATTAGTAACTAAGTACGTATGGTGTTCTAATTATACGGGTTATAAATATTTCTACCTATGAAATAAAATTAATCTATCCCATACCAAAGATAAGTAACGGGGAGATAAGTAACTCGCACAGAGAGGTACCTACATAGAGTAGCTAAAGGGTAGTTGGCAGGCATTGTTCATCGAAATTCGAAAACAAACATTTTGGCTATACCTACCGTTAACTCGGAGCAACGGTCTGCTCGAAATTGTAGCCTAATTACCACAAATTATAATAGAATTACAGTTAATGAAAACATCGTGAGGTAACTGATCTACTTGAGAGTTTTTTTTTGTGTTACTAGCCGACAAACGAAAAAACGAACTAAGTAGGTAAGCACCGTCGGCCATGAGCTGTCCATGTAGTAAGATCATGCACATCGCCGGTGCGTCGTCGAACAAGGAAGAATAGCGAATAGAAAAGGGTAGGAAACATATTGGTGTCCTACAATATATTTTCAAATTTAACCTATTTGAAATCTGGCAATCGACCTGATCAGCAGATGGCCATAGCGTGCTGGAGGAGGCCTGACTGTAGCAGTGAAAAAGTTGGACAGTTGTGGATTTTTTATTGCATATCATGGGGCATGGGGTACCTACCTACGTCGTAAATCAATTCGCCATGGTGAGTTTATGCTCATGCCTCAGTAAAGATGTGTAGGAATTGAAAACATTACAGAATTTATATTTATACCTACCTATGAAACTAAATAAATATTGAGTAGCCATAGATATAGAACAAGGTTATATGGGAAGTAAGCAAAAATACTATCGTTATTAGTGGCCTAACGCCAAGTTAATCATTTTCATCAAAAAGCAGACGTCAATATGTTTTGCTTTCCCGTTTTGTAAATCATTATCAGGAAGAGGAAGTCGTAATGAATTGAAATTCAAAACAGGGATCTCAGTAACTGATATCATATTCAGTTTCAATACTACCTAACATACCTAATTATGACACAAGGAATTCTATATTCTCTAGAACTTCGGACGAAAGGATTTAATTTGGCAATGATTTAATTTTAATGAAAAGAATGTTGAAACCAACTTTAGGGTAGATACAACTCAGAATAAAGATGTGACGAAAATTATCTTCGGGTCATGGCATCAATCTTTACCTCTTGTCTCTGTGTTCCGTGATCTTTACCTTAGGGAGGTAAAATCGTGTTTGATCTCAATCACAACTCACAAGTGGAAAGCTACAAATTTTTTTTTTTGCTTCATTCGTTAGTGAAGACCGAAGCAGATCACGAAATGAGAAGCCAGTCAAAAATGCCAAATGTAACATTTCGGGGCAGTACCTACCATACCAAACTACTGTTACCAGTCACGAGGTGTACAAAATGCTTTGCGAAGCAATTAAACAATGCACACGAGCGTAGTCAAACCAAGTGATCCTTCCAGACGCGCTGTCAATCAGATCATTAGTCCATGAATGATTTACGTAATCAATACAAGTGCCCGCTGAATGATTGGAGCACCGAATTGATTCTTATTCCTTACGAAATACTGACGTGTCCGTTGCGAAACCGTCGACGGTGACGTCAGAGATCTAAAATGGCTCTGGGCCCGACTGAAATAGATCGCGGACGCATTTCTCCGTCCTTACTGTGTACTGTACATCTTCGTTTTCCGACTCGAAGGGCTTGGCGAAGATGAGGCAGGCAAGAGATATTTATCATTATGACGAATAACTTCTGATATTAATAGCATTTTTGAAACTCTCGTGTGCTCCCACGCGATCTGCAGTTTCCGGGACTTCATTTTAAGCAATGAATTAAGACGCATGAAAACCAATTTCACGGTAAGATAAACTCTAAAGAGATTCAATTTAGTGGCAAAAATATGCTTCAAGTTCGAAATAATTCACAATGTCGTTATAGGTAGTAAGGAAAATTTATGAAAGCTTAATAAAATAACAGTGAAGAGTAAAAAGTAAAAAAAAAATGAAAAATCAAAGAACTAGCATGGAATCAATTAGCAGCATTACGAGATTAGTTAGCCAGTACTCTATCGAATTACAATGAGGCAAATCTCTTTAACCAGTATTTAAATACCGAGCTGCCGTCCTCGAAAAAAAAAAAAAAAAACTAACTAAAAGGCCGTTAAGCCAGTTGGTCGTTTTTCACTTTTTAATGTAGTCTTAAACAACTTTCGATGCTCTATCTTTTGGTGTAAGAATCATTTTTCTATGATTTATAGTTTTAGAGATACAGAACATTGCTGAACAGTTAAACCACATAAATTTCGTTACTCCCTTAATTAAAAAGCGGCTAAGCCACAATACTTCTGTAGAAAGACGTTAACATACTTTAACGGCAAATTGATGTATCAATTTTTCTAAATTTACTTAACTAAAAGTACGTTATCTAGTCATGCTTGACTAAAAAGCAGCTAAGCGTCTTTAACTACCTTCATGTAAGTATTGTGTCATACAAATAACCATCTGAACATCGTGCCTTAACTATAAAGCAGTTATAGAGAAAAACTACACTAGAAAGCAGTTATACGCCAATAGCGGCTTTTAAGTTATGTATTGAAATTAGTATTAGTTAAATATCATTCGCTAGAGAGCAGCTAAACGACAATACTAGACTAAAAAGCAGTTAAACGCTCGTGATTTGCGTTTGTAAAGTTACTCGTTTATAAAGTTACGTTCCTTTTGTTTTTCTTCTGGTTCAATTCAGATATATTATTTCCTTCAATGATCGGTAAATTTTGGCAAAATAACATCTTATGTTTAGGTATAATTGGCGATAACTTTGTTAAAAGATTAATCTTTCTCTCCTCATCTATTCCTTTCGGTTGCGTACGAAATGTTAAAACAAAATGCGTGTTCTTCAAGTATTTATCGTTTAAAAATTTAAGAGACACATTCCTCATCAAAAGCTTCCTTATAACCTCTCATCTAAGACGTATCCGCGGGGGGGAAAGGATACTTAAATTTAGAGACATTCGCACATGGGAGCTACTTATTTCGAAACGAAATCTCTTGCCCCACAAAAGGAAAATTAAAAATAGTTTATTTCATAAGTGCATAAGAATTTGAAACCAATGTGTTCATGTGCCATAAAGCTTTCAAGAACTATACTTACATGTTTTGGGTATTTTTATAAAATAATTATAATATAATTTTTCCTATGGTTTTGCGGATACTGATTATTAAAGATGTACTTAATTGTGATTTCATTACTGAATAAGATTTGTAAAAGTTTGATTAAACTTGGTTTTTTATTTTTTTGTTTAATTAATAATAAGCTATTTGTTAAGTTCCTACACAATTCAATTAGACATACTGATTCTCTATTCTTTTTTATTAACAAATAAAGTTCTGATTTTCATAAAATAGTTTTTAACTTCTCAAATTTTTACCCGCAAGTGCTTATTTAAAAGGCAGTTAATTGCGAGCGAGATGTCTTTAACGGCTAGCTAGCTAGATGGATGTTAGCGGCCTTATAGAGCAGTATATTATGTAAATATGAAAAAAATTGCTTAGCTAAAAGTTAGAAAATGAATTTAAATAAAATGTGATTAATATAAATGAATGAAATATATCACATTTTGTGCAAAAAGACTATGCCTACGTATATAACTTGCAACCTTGTTCCTAGGTAGCATACTTTTCAAGAGACATCAATTCCCACCTATTTTTGCGTTTTCTCGAAAACTACTTTTTGCACTTAGCTGCCTTTTAGTTAGTGGACGGCAGCGAGAGATAACGTGTTATTCTCCCATACCACCTCTGTTTAACCTGGGATAAGTCAGTCAGATAACCGTTGACACAGTGCAATGTTAATTACAGTAACATTGAGATTAATATGAAAATAAGATTTAGATTTACATAATTATACTTAATTGTTCATCGTAATTTCTATACTCAAGTCAAACTCGGTTCGGACTTGATGTAAACATTGTGTCTGATAACGTTGCATAGCAACCACAAACAAACAGGCGTATGAAACTTTTTGTTGTAATGTCAGTAACTTATTATTTTTGTTTGCTTGAAAATTGGCTTTAGTTAATTTATTGTAATAAGATTTATTCTTAAGCATACTGCGTGGAATGAAACTTATTTATGCCGGAAAATAATACGACCAATTTGCAGAGCACGTTCGCACAATTATCGCTATACGGATGGGTAGTCATTTCTATTTATACACATAGACCAAAACATTATATTTTGTTAAAAGGTTCCAAATTGCTCCTCGTAATTAAGGATGCGGGAGCAAGAATTGTTTATTGATGAAAGTGTAATAAGATGTTGGTTTTTACCTCGTTTTCTCTTAGTGTGTTGTTGTTATAGTTCAATAGTGAGTTAATTTAGATGTCACAAATATCATAATTATTATTTAGTTCTATAATACTTATCTGGTGTACGAAACACAAATCAGTTTGTGAAAACCCTATAGAGGAATTTTAATGGTTTGTTTACATCGGGTCCGATTTGAATGTGAATGTAGTATAGTACAGGTATTTCTGTCATGAAGCTAGTTGTTTCAAGCCGCTTTGCCTTTAATTTGAAGAATACCAAGAATACCTGTATGTTCTGTAAACAAAGTAATAAACTGCTCACCTTATCTAGAGGTGACATTTACTGTAAATGGCTACCTACATGATTGTCTTTTTAATTGCTTGGCTTGAAAGATACTCTACGTTGGAGCGGACTGTCTTTATTTTAAGAAATATATTCTGTTAGATAATGATAGTTGAGATAGTTTGTGTCTCTTGAAATGAAGTTAGGTAATTTTCTGAGTAAAGAAAACTACAGCGGATTCGACGGATCGACCACTATGTAACTGATGCTGTGATTAAAAACATTAAATAACTATTTTATAGTAAGAAAACTTTTATTTTTCTCAAACAATAACTTTACCATTAATAGCCATCGTGCTGTATTGGGGCGGCTTAAAATACTAACTCCAATCCCACGTCGGATAAGTGTCGCAAAAGGCGAATAAATCCGGCCCGCTGGTGGTAGGGCCCCTCGGAGGGATTATATTGGTAATATTGATTTTAATTGCTAACTAATACCATTATTACTATTATTATTTCTCCATGGGGTTCGCCTGGATAGCTACCAGAGTCAGACGCCTAACGACTCGTCATGTTCCGGCTGGGGGCTTGAGAGTCAGTTCTTTCTTTCTATTTCTTCTCTTTCTTGGCCGGCAACGCTTTGGTGTTTCTGATGTCCATGGGCGACGATAGCCACTTACCTTCAGGTGAATCGTCAGCTCGTTCAAAAAAATAATTGCCGTACTGCCATATTAAAGTACCCGATAACACTGAAAAATCACGCTCTAAAAAGTAAGAAATAGGAAAATATTGTTACTGAATTTGTTATGTATAAACTATTCAATATTTATCGTCTATTAAATAAATAACTTACATAAGGATTTCTATTAAAAAAAACATCATTCAGAAAATATCGCTCGTACCCAAGCATCAACAACACAACACCATTACAATCCATAAACCGCAACTTACTGGGCTCGGCTCTCCTCGTGAGTCATAGCTCATCCCCAAGCGATTTTCATGAATGATTTGGGTCGAAAACTTACTTATTTTTTAATAACTTTCATCTGAATATCACCAAACTTATAAGCATCAATAACAAAATCTTAGATCTTGAATCCTTATTCCGCCTCAAGCCAGAGAAAAAGCATTTCAATCGGAACTTCTTACAGATTATGTATGTATGTGTTTGTATATAGGAACTATATTGGACAATAACATGGTAAAACATAATAGACAAACCTTGGCATATCTGATCTTGATGATCAAATACAACGAGTTGAGTAAATCACCGTCATTTCGGTTGCCAACATTACTTGTATTATTTTCAATAGCACTAAACTGACAAACTCAAGGGACAGACATTATACAAAATTCTCATAAAATTCATAGGCTCTGTAATTTAACAAGCTCTTCTATTGAAATTCAACCGGTTCGCCCTTGGATTGACAAAGCAAAAGCACATACCCGTTCATATTGTGTTGGTTTTCAATACCCATACAAATCTATTGAGGCAGCGCTGAATAGCCCGACTTTGCAAGGGTTCCTCAATAGGAACTTGTCAATCATCGGACCTTATTATGCATGAGATTAAATGTCACAGCTTCTGACTCATTGGGGACAAAAAGTGAATTCCTGCCGAGCAAGCATTTAGGACGCTTAAAATAGTCTGAAACAGATTTTATTATTGTTGCGAAGTAGTGCGAAGCCTAAGAGTAGGGAGGGTCGTTTTGTCCCTCATATATTATTATGTGTGGTTTTGTCAGTTTCTTGGATCCATCGTAACTACTAAAGGAATAAAACGAATGGGATGAACTTCTTACTAGGGAATGCAATGAAGCTCATGACATGAAGCATGAGATTAGGCTGGCTCTATGGTCTGCGAGATCTCGCAAAGGTCTTAAACCTCGCGAGATTGCATTCCCTACTTCTTACCAATTTATACATTGCTAAAGATGTCCCCGTCTGCAACATTTTTTAACGTTTCAAACATTTAAAGTGCTGACCGCACATTGCTTAAAGAAAATGTTACAGGTGTACCAGAATCTGATGGCAAAATGGGGTAATTAAAATTGGAGAAGCAACACTCCCCAACATTGGGGAAACTGGAATAAAATTTGATGATCGTTGATATTTTTATCAGTGTTAGTTTCATAATAGGTAAAATTATACTGTCTGGTTTATTAACTTCAGATGAAAAAATATAAAAGACAATGTTACAATATGCACATATTTTTATATAAGAGTGACTAAGTAATTTAAGCAAAATCAATTTAAAATTTTCTACCTTATATTGGTATTTTTTAATGTTAAAAATTCATAAATATGGGGTATTTTAATATCAAACCTCAGCTTACGACTAGGTCATTCTATTCCACCACCATTTCAATTTTGATACAAAAACCTGGATTGCGCTGCACATGATTATTCTTCAGTCATCCGTATGCATTCGTGTCACAAATATTGCTACTACAACCGTTTCGGCGACTTCGACACATAGAAGAAGAAACAGCAGAGCGTTTCCCGCAGACTTCTTTAGTGCCGCCGTAGACTTCACCTATAAATCTTGGACGCTCTAGTTTTATGACCGTTATTATCTAAAGCTAAACGATACAACCGTTTCGGCGACTTCGTCACATAGTAGAAGAAACAGCAGAGCGTTTCCCATAGACTTTGGTGCCGCCGTAGACTTCACCTATAAATCTTGGGCTCTCTAGATTTATGACTGTTATTATCTAAACGAAGTTATTATTCTCAGCGGTGTGTCGATCGGCATTTCTATAAATAGTTGTTCCAGTAATATTGTGGTGTTAGATACTGCACGTGTGAATGTCATTGGGTAACGTACTCACGCGTAACTAGAGCCGGTGAGTCGAGTTGCGAGTCGTTTTGGATCCGATCAGATAGCCGTATTGCAATGGTATTACAGTCGATAGGTACATTATAATGAAAATGTAACTGATCGATGTCTGTATAAGAAAGATATTTGTGAAAAACTAATTGGAAAAACTATGACTAGAGGTATTTATTAACCCAATAGATCCCATAAAAATTATGTTAGAATTTTTGTCTGTATGTCTGTGCGTATTGTTGGCAACGCGGTTGCCTACTGCATCATCAGCGGTACCGAGAGGCGCGAGTAAGGACGCGCTGTCCGCTGAGCTTGCGGAATGCAGCGTCAGCTCAATCCAGGGGCCACGAACAAGGAGCTTGATGGACTTACTTCGTATGGTGAAAGACGTACTCAATACGATATCGACATCTTTAACGCGGTTTTTTGTGAGTTGCACCTACTTTTGTGACTTTGTGTAAACATTCTAAATTATCATCGAATTATCATTCGAATACATTAATTAGTGGTTTATTAATTAGTACTTGTTTGTTTAATTTACGTAAATAATAATCATTTCATAAAACGGAGATGTATTTTTACTTACCCATTCTTCAACTAGTGTAATTTATACATACAGAATATCGTCCATACATTTATTGTAGTGTGTGCTTACCGAAAGACTTAGACAAGCGAAGTGAGGGCATTTACTAGTTGTTCGTGAAGTCCGACAAATATACAATAAAGCCGGCTAGAATATAATAGAAACCGAAAGTAGGTACTTACTCACGTTTATTTATCCACTTTGCAGAAGAAGGCAATGTCGAAAAAAAACACCGCAAATGGCACAATTAATGTTTTCTTTATTTTTAGCTGCATCTTGCTGCTTGCACACCTAGATACAAGTTAAACTCTTGTACTAAGTATTACATGACTAGTATTATAATACCTGTTAAACATTTGACACTTTGGGTCGACCGCAAGTCATTTTAAATCACTGACCTCACGTGCAATGTTTAATGAGCTGAGATGGATTTCTGATAGGTTAGCCCTTTCCGTATCTGACTTGATCGTTACGTTTAACCATAATTGTATACTGAATCTACATAGGTTACATATATATTAAACAAAGTTGTGTTACTTGCACCCATTATAACTCAAGAACTGCTAAACCGATTTTATTAATCTTTGATTTTTTGGATTGGTCTCGGCTCCGAATGTCAAAATAACAATTAAAATATCGAAAAACAACACTATTAATTAATTTAAGCAATATGTTCGATATATTTCAGTTATAATGCGTTTAGGAAACTTTTTGCGATTACAAAACCTTTAAGGTACTCTTGTAGAATGGGCATTAACGATGTTTTCTAATGTAATAAAAATTGACAGACCCCTCAATTATTTTGTAATTTGTGTTATTGTTGGAGTATAATTGAGATTCTTAGCTGTGGGTCCCTCGGACCCCGATCCCGAACTCATCAGTGAAGTATAAAAAAGTGGGAAAGTACTCCGGCGCGGCGCGGGCGCCCGCACTGTCCGTGAAGATGGTAAAGACCGCTAGGGCTAGAAGATAGAACTAATCATTCAAAACAAAAAAAAGCAAATTTTCGTTTACCATCATTGAACCATTGAACTATTATTACTAGCGTATAGAACTGACCGCGACACCGCGAACACTATCATTTCGATATAAACTATATGGCCAATTTATTGGCTACAGTTTTCAGTGGATTTTGACGCCCCTTGTTAGTAGCGACCCTGCCTGCGAAGCGAGGGGTCCCGGGTTCAATTCCCGGCCGGGGCAGATATTTATGTGATAGAAAAATATCTATTTGTACTTGGGTCATAAGAGCCATTGTATTGTGCTGATCACAAAAATGCTGAACTTCCAAACGAACTAAGTACCTACATATTTGTTCAATCGTCATTTGAACTGGGATTAGATAAACAACACTCCTCCATCAAATTGTAGTGTGATGATTATATTTCGTAACCTCAGTGGAAAAAAGGCATAAGATGAAAATTGCAATTTCACAGGAAAGCAAAAAAACTTGAAATATCAGTAAGTAGTCAAAGGAATTTACATTAGGATTTCTTCCACAAAATGGTCACGATTAATGATAAAATTTGAAAAAAATTAAGCACAATAATATGTAGTGTGAAGCGAATATGCAGCGCTTTCGACGCTTGTGCGTGGCGTGATTGCAAAGTACAATACGCTTTCTGAACGCACACAACAAAATTAGTGTCCGCGGCGAGTTCGCCGCGCGTCCGCGACGTCTTCGCTGCGCACACGCAGCGTATTCGCTGCGCGCCCGTTCCGCTCTCAAAACGCTCGCAAACTACCAGTGTGATAAAGCCCTACAGAGGTATTTTGATAACTTTAAGCTTTGGTTTTGCTTTAATTCTAAATTATTTGTTCTGGGATTGATTACCATTTGAACTGCAACCCTTTCTGGTTCCTGACAACGCGGCAACGTGTTGGTTAAAGCACAGTGTTAAAGTCCACTGCATAAGAGTATCAGTGATACCTACATGAATAAAAGATTATTTCATTTCATTTCATTTCATTTCATTTCATTTCACTGCCCGTGTTAAAGTGCTTGCGTGGGTTGTTGCGGCGTTGTGCACGGGTTGAGGCTCGATTTTCATTACGGTGACATTGCGATATGTATTGCGATATGGCTACCTCTACCCTATACCTACATCGCAACAAATTATAATAAATTAAAACGTGCACTCACTTCCTTTCACACTTTATTTTAATGTTGTTTGTTTATGTAGAAAAAAAAAACTTCATATTAAGAAAATATCCAATGTGAACCGATGATAAATAATATAGAATTTTTAAATGGACCTGAAGGTTTAAAAGATCCACCAAAAGTCGAAAGTTTTTTATACTGATGATAGTGAATCATCAAAGAAGCAGACTAATGGATAATTGATTAGAGTTCAAATCAAATCGTTTGCATCTGTTAATGCAATTGATTGTTTATTTCTGAATGATAACGGATCAGAACATATTATTTATACGCTAGATGTAGGGTTCTGAAGGTAAAATAGTATTTTTTTTTTCAAATCATTGCAAAGAATATAGTAGATACTATTGGGAAATTCAAGGAAAAATATAGTACCTACACATTTATTTTTAATATTATAATTATTTATTTTTCCATGTGTATTTGTTATTAGTTTTGGTTGGCTTCAACCCATTAATGGCCCACTACTGGGCACGGGTCTCTCCTCTTGAGGAGGCCTAGAGCATACTCCACCACGCTGCTCCAGTGCGGATTGGTGAAGGGGTTAGTGGCCAACCCGAGTGTCGGAAGTTTTTCAAACCGCCCGAGGGCCTCCGACATGGCTTAACGACTGTTATCATATGATAACAACCGGGACCGACGGCTTTACGTGCCCTCCGAAGCACGGAAACGCTCAAGAATTTTTTTGCCACTAGCGGTCACCCATCCAACTACCGACCGCGCCCGCTGTTGCTTAACCTTGTCGATCACTTGGGATCGACACAAGCCGCAGGGCTATGAGCGTTTTTGTTAACAAAGTCTAATTATTTTTAAAATAATTATAGGAATCTGAGCAATTTAGATTCATGATCCAACGACGTGAATGCGTTTCGTTCTGAAATTCCCAATGCTGCGTTGCGGGTACATTTCAGTCGCAGTTACAAAAAGCTCGACAACTGAATTATCGATGAAAATATAATATTATTCGTACTATATTATTTTTCTGGTGGCAACCCTAGCTAGATCAGCTAGATGAGTTCATTAATATCTACTCGTATTAAGTCAGAATCCGATAGATAGATATAGGTACTCCATATTGAAAGCTTATGAAGGATATTTTATATAAATATAATTTTAAATAACTATAATTTTATATTAAATTTTTTTTTCTGATTAGAATTTTTTTTTCTTTTTGAAAGAAATATTTTTTCTATTTTTGAAAGAAAATTAACGTATTTGTTGGCCCGAATAAAATATCCTCATTAGGTAGGTTTAAATAGGTGTATTAATTATAAAGTGGTCTCTTCCTGTGGTTTTTCTCGGAAACAACGCCGTAGCTAATTAACTAAACATAAAATAATCCAGTTATCGTAGTCCAACAGCAACACTTATGTAATTAAATCTCTACTGTCTAGAGGCAACTATAAAATGCTAATAGGAGTCTTATAATACCTGTAGATAAACCCTTTTCTCTGAACTCTGCGGCGAATCATTTGTTTTCATTGACGGAGTAATGTATAAATTAAATCGGTGTTTACCTAATGTCTGTACAGATGTACCTACCTAATGGAAATAAACCTATTGAAAGTCCAGAGGGCTATGACTCATAAGATTCTAATAGATTTAGACAAAAATATTTGTTTTAAGTACACGTGTTACAAAATGTACCTGATTTTAAAAGAAACTTACCCCATCGTTTAGGTGTTCGTCCCAAGAAGCTCTTCTCCTCAGGGTCGTAGACGGCTTTAGCTATGCGCTGCCACACCGAGCCCGACGGCGGAGGCACGCGGGCCCAGTCGCTCTCCAAGCCATTCGACTTGCTGGCCATTTAAAAAGTTACAAGAAAAAAGAAAATTTATTATTCGATTATCGAATCAAAGCGACTCGTAGCGCCCACAGAACATTAATAAATAGTGCGCGCCCGACCGCCGGCCGCGGTGTGTTAGGTGCAACTGCGGTCTGCGCGTACGCATAAATAAATAACGCTAACGCACGTGTCCCCGTCAACACACGAACACATGTGGATAATCAGTCGTGAAAACAGACAGGCTAGTCGGCCACCATTAAATTTCAATATTCGAAGACCAACAGACCAATACGAATTAATAAATGAAAAAACGATAGCCCTATGGACTTGTCGGGATGAGAATATTTTCGGCCGCGGTATGTCGCGACTGTCGCGAGCCAAAATAATTGGCCCAGAAATTTAAACAATGTTATACAAATGTCGTTAACCCCAGACACTCGACTTTTCAATGAATTGCTAATGTAAGTTACGAAACACTTACTAGCGGAAATTCCATAAGCACCAATCCATTTTGAAAAATACGCAAATAAAAATAAATACATAAAAAAATCTACGATTTAATGTAATAATATAATATGTACCTAGTTCTTTTCAGCACAACAAAAATTAATTTGGATTAATCAACCCCTACTCTTAGTGTACACTTTTCAAAAGCCCTATTAAAGACCCTTTTAGAGACCTTTTAGTATGCTTATAGAGATTCGAATGCCTTAAAAATTTAAATATTTTTTAAGTCACAAAAAAATTTTAAATATTTTTTTACGCACACACAACCGTTAGTGCATATTAATAAATAAGCATTGTTTGTCTACTTACCTGTCTCAAATAAGTAAACAATACGTTGAAAACAAATTGAACCTATAAGGGCCTTATCACACTGACGGATTCCGAGCGGATTCAAAGCGGAACGGAGGCGCGACGACGGATTCGCTGCGCCTCCGCGGCGAATCCGTCGTGCATCCGCGGCGCATCCGTCGCGCCTCCGCGGTGAATCCGTCGCGCCTCCGTTCCGCTTTGAATCCGCTTGGAATCCGTCAGTGTGATAAGGCCCTAAAGCTAACCGCATAGTTCAAGGTAAACTATTAATTTGATTTAATGATGATAAAAACAATTACATTCTAGTACCTATCGCCTACACACGTAGGTAACTACTAGTTATTGTATTCACACGCTAATCCAGTCTAATGAATAACTGATTTAATTGCTGGACAACCTACCTACATGTCATACATTACTAAAACTGAATGCAGCTCTTGTCTCCGAAGTCATAAATAGCACTATTGTATTTATCCTGAGATAGGGCCTTTAAAAAGAGAATAATAATTATTAAGTATTAATCCATCCATCCATCCATCAGACTTTGGAAGTCCACTGCTGGACATAGGCCTCTCCTAACAAGTGCCAATCTGACCGGTCTTGAGCCTTCTGAATCCAGCGGATACACACTGTCTTCTTAAGGTCGTCAGTCCACCTCGTCGGGGGGCGCCCTATGCTCCTTTTTCCGAGGCGTGGTCTCGATTCGAGGACCTTTCTTCCGCAACGGTTATCGGTCCTTCGAACTAAGTATATGGCGAGCCCATTGCCATTTCAGCCGGCTTATTCTCCGTGCTATGTCGGTCAGGTTCGTTCGTCTACGGATTTCCTCATTTCTAATTCTATCGCGTAGAGAGATACCGAGCATAGCTCGTTCCATAGCCCACTGGGTATAAGCTCAATGCTTATACATTAGGCCAATAGTGAAGCTCCACGTCTCGGATAATATGTCATCACTGGCAACACACACTACTCGAACACCTTCGACTTCAGGCAATGAGGTAGTGTTTTGGACGACATATGACGCAGTTTCCCGAACGCAGCCCATCTGAGTTGGATTCTGCGAGTGACTTCTTTGTTGAAATTGAACTTACCCATTTGGATCACTTGTCCCAGATAAATTATAGAGTATTCGTCTCGAGCCCCACATCAATATACCGTAAGACATGAGGCTATGAAAGTATGCAAAATAAACAAGCAGTTTCTACATCAGTAAACTGTCTTATCTTTCTAATGGCATAAACTGACTTACTTAGCTAACCCGCGAGAGCCGTTATATGTATGCCCCATTGTAGTTTAGAATATTAGATGACATCCAAGAAAACCGTGGAGTTTTCCATAGTTAGATTTTAATTATTTAATTTGAGGCTTTTACTAATATTCCGTAACTATTGTAGCGAAAATTCAACACACTTCGTTTTTTTATAATAGAATTAAGCATTAAATTACCTGTAGTAAACCAGTGTGATAAACGAGACAGAACACTGTTTACATCGTCAAAATTCATTTTGTTTCCATTCGTCTTAAATATAAGAGAAGTGTCATCAGCAAACAGGACAATGTCTGCATATTTGTTAATATAATACAGCAGATCATTTATGTATACCAAAAAAAGGAAGGGGCCCAGAATCGAGCCCTGAGATACACCCCTATGGCATTTTGTGAATTCTCCCAGGCCTCAAAGGTGTGTTTGAGAAGCCTAGCACTTGCATCTGTTGTACTACGGCCTTTGGTAAAGCTGTATTGTTCAGGGTACACGGGTTGAGTAAGTTATAATACAAGTGATGAAGTGCATCAGCATTTGATTTAATATAATTTTTTCGAAGACCTTACTGAGAATAGGTAAAATAGAAATAGGTCTGTAATTATTAATGTCTGTTTAATTTTACATAGGGATTTTTGTTCAAAATGTTATACTTCATGAGAAAATGAAATTAAATTGTAGGGTAACCATAATTCCAGAATATGAAAATAATTAAGTCATTGTCTCAAGTGCAAAAATCTTAAAGAAATTTATTACACTTCTGTACTCAATTATTCTGTTATATCTTAATTATTAAATCTTCATTTATGCCATAAAGATGTAGGCATCTGAACTGAGGGCCCAAAACATTAGACCATAACACCTTCACGTTCAAGAAATTTATGAGTGTTTGCTTTAAGTTTTATTGGCCATTCATTAATTACGTAAGGGTCCCGAGGGGGGGCGGGGGTTCTTAAAATCTGTACATGTCTTCACTCCGGGTTTAACCCCCCTGGGTTAAATACATTCCTACGTAATATTTTATTAATGAATGGCCCATAACTAATTTTAACTGCTACGCTAAGAAAAAGAAGCGGGCCCTCAATCCAGATGCACACTGCGCAGGAACCTTGTCTTAATTACAGGCGCGTGACGTCACAGGAAACTAAAAATTAGTCAGCAAAATCAATAATAACGGGCCAGTCATATTCGGTATAGTATCGGTATTTATTCATTAAATTTTAATTAATAAATTTATTTTGTTGGATTTTAACTCATGTAAGTTTATATTGTGGGTGAGTTTAAAAAAGGGGTAAAAATGAGGTAAAAACAAAAACAACGACATTAAATTATCTAAGGCGTTTATTAAAAATAAGTATTCGAGGCACATTGTTGGCTATTAAAATATCTATATTATCAATATCAGTATAGAAAAATATCATCGGACGGATAATTACGCTACAAGCACGCTTTGGAATGATTAGAGGAATATAAAAATACACCAAAAATTTATAAAATTATTGCAGTATCATAAGTATGTTTGAGTAAATAAATATATTAGTAAAGGAGCCGTCAGTCTTCAAACATTAATTAGGACAAACACAGTGACAAAATATACCTACTAATTCAATATTTGAAATGAGATTAAAAAGAGAATTCTCGTTATTTCATGTAAAAAAGTGAAGTGTTACTAATTTAAGGCGTTTATTATATAAACATAAAGAATGCTCTAAAGTAAGCTTAAATAAATGTTGTAATAAGTAGTAAAAAGTACTTACAATATAAAAAAATTCAAAATAATTCAAAAATTGTTTCATTTCTCAACAAATATTGATACAGCGTCCCCTTAGGGCAAGCTACGCCACTGGCAGTGCTGTTAAATTCTTCATTTATATGATTTTATATAAACTCAATAATTGATTCCTATTTCAAATGTAAATCAAAAATTAATGAGTGCGTCAAATTTTTTACTAGGACCTATGATATAAGATGCTTATTATTTCACTGAGCTACCTATCATTAACATGTGATTAAATGACACATAATGTGTATATTTAATTTGTGACGCCAGCAAAATAATTAAGAGTCGCTTACCCTAAACGTCTTCTTAAATATTTCATACTTCAATCTGTCTTAAGTTCTACAATAAGTGTAACAAGAGGATTACAAGATATGTATAACATTACATTACAGGTAATTGTATATATTTTAAGCACAGACACTGGACGGATCTAAGTATACAATTGTATATGTACTTAAAAGGTAAGGAAAATTGATAATCAGATCTTTACTTAACCTTCTATAAAATTATGTCTAAACAATGTAAATGCATCGTCCTATTCTAATTACATATTTAAGTCTTAGTAAAAAAACTACTAGAACCACTATTTATTTCAGTTTTAAAAAATATATGATGTATAAAATAACTTGTACATAGAGATTTCGTTAGATTCTTCCTCCTATATTAAGACACATGACCTCCTATAATGACACGGAGTAATTTCCGTCTTTTTATAAATCTTTTATTTTCAAATCAAGTGATCTATATGCAATCTTAAAACAAACAATACGCAAATCATCAACAGGCCCAATATGTACTATAAACATTTGGTCTTCTCAGTAGACCGTTAATTAAATACGTAATCACACCACAAAACACTACAATATAAGTATGTCAACACACTTTGTCATAATCTAAAATTTTAACAAAAAAAACCGACTTCAAATGAAGTACATCCTTTCCAATAATAATAAAAAAGAATCATCGAAATAGGCTGGCGTGATATTGAGTTATTCGTCCATTTGTCGCGCACATACTTAATGAAAATTTAAGACTAATATTGTTTTCTCATGGATGCCATTATCAGATCTCGATAAAATTTAAGTGGGACCACACGACTTCGGTTCACCCAGTCGAAAGTTCTGAGGTAACAAACATAAAAAAAATACAAACGAATTGAGAACCTCCTCCTTTTTTTGAAGTCGGTTAAAAAGACTTCAAGGTCATAGTCGATGGTCTACTGAGAAGACCACTAATAGTTGATAAGAAAAATAAATTAGTCTACTCAATCATAATCTCAAAATGTACGACTCCCAGGCGTTCCCGTCTGTCGTATATTATGTTCCTTGCCCACGCGCGACATTCAATGTTTATAACTATACCAGCTGAAAAGATAAAAATAAAGTATTAATACAAGGCCAAATATTGTGAAGTGAGGATAAAGTAAAAGTCATAAGATCATACTAAGGTGAAGTAAATTAAAAAATACGCTTCTTTAATACTAAGCAAATTATTGTTTAACATTTCAATGTGTTAAACATAATAATATGTATATTAATCATTCTACATATTAAAACACAAGTCTATTTTCAATCTAGCCTAGCCCAAATATACTTGTCTGGTCCCTTTAAAAACATTAAAATATATATTAATAACAATGCAACACGTCTGTTCCCAATAATTGCATTTTTCAGACATAACATCGAAACACATTTTTCTTATTCAAAGTTATGTACCAATGAACACTTCACTGAAAGGAAGAAAAATATAACGCTAATAATAACACTTCACACTCATAGTCCCACACTAGGATTCCCTGTGTCGTGGGTGCCATGGACAACACACAAAGACAAGACACTCACACCCAGACCGAGAACAGAAATTTAATCTCATCATTTAAATTTCCGCCTAATCGGGAATCGAACCCAGGATCCTTGGCGCGGCGACCCGACATGGTAACCATCGCGCTACACAGGTTGACGAAACGAAAATGTACTCACTCTTAGGATTCTGCAAATGAACCGCCACCAGGGGACTGAGGTACCCTTCAGCATTATTGTAGGGATAGAAATAGCCCGGGAAGCCACGGAATGGTAGGTAATTGAGTGGGCCTAGGTGCTCCCTGTCCGCCGGCGTCTCCCCCTGGCACGTCACCCACACCATATTCGCCTTTAAACAAATACCGTAGTAAGTAGTAAAAATACTTCATTAGGTCTATTGATTGGACACTGGGGCGTTCGCATGAGAGTCCAGAGCCTAAGTTTGCGGCGGATGGCTATCAAGGGCATTTAGCGAGTAGAAATTCCACATAACCCATAATAACTAAATAATGTCCCAAGCTTACAGACGGATTAGAATCGCTTGAGTTGAGGAGAGATGTAGGTTCTCTCTGCGTATTCTACCGTCTGTATAATGGGGAATGTTCTGAAGAACTGTTTGGCTTACTACCTGCAGTTAATTTTCGTCACCGCACCATCTTACCATAACAACATGGACCGACGGCTTTACGTGCTCTCCGAAACACGGAAACGCTCAAGAATTTTTTGCCACTAGTGGTCTCCCATCCAACTACCGACCGCGCCCGCTGTTGCTTAACTTTGTCGATCACTTAGAATCGACACAAGCCGCCGGGCTATGAGAGCAATGTTTAAATATTATTTATCAAAGTTTCTATTGATGTGGGTGTCACAATCATACAGGATGGAGCTGACATACCTACATACGAAGTGGCGGTCGTGATAATACTTTAGTTAAGCCTAATTTATTTATTTAATTTAATAGAACGGCAAAGCCAATTACACTAATGAATATATAGTCACAATTAAATTAAAAAACCAATTAAATTATATAAGAAATAACAAAGAATAGCAATTACAAAAAAAATGATTAAATTACAGAAAAGCAAAAAATAATAAATAATAATATGACTAAGCACAAAATAAAATATCATAATAATAACACAATATGTCAAATAAAAATAAAAAAATCAAAAATCAAAAATAAAAAACAATCGCTAAATATAAATTACTTAATAAACTAAAATTACATACATTATTCTTATGTCAGAACATTTTAATACTCATACATACATCACGCATTCATTTCACAGTATTGCAGGCATTCTGTCAAAATCATCTTCCATTCATCCGCAAAAATGTCACATTGAGGCGCAGCGTCTAGGAGTCTAGGAGAGCATTGAGCGCAGCCAGCGATCGCGGTATGGGTGACTTTTGACGAGCTACTGTTCGAGACGATGGGACTGCAAACAGGCTGTGCTTCCTGTTTCGACGAATTTTCACATACTGATTTGGAACAAATATTCTTAATGTATTTTCGTGTAGTTCAGGAGCATCCACTGTACCTCTCAGAATTTTACATATGAATAATATTTGGTCTCTCCATCTTCTAAACTCTAGGGAGTTGAAACCGAGGCAGCCTAAAAGGAATTGAGTAGGGTACATGTATGGGTAGTAACCATAAGCGCGCTTGTATAAGTACCTCAAAAATGCTTTTTGCACTTTCTCCAACTAACATACTCTAATATATGTAGCACTCCAAGCACATAGCAATATAAACAGTCTACTGAACAATGGACCCAGATTTGGCGCCAAGTCTCCCCTCATGAGGGTCACTGATCTCTGTACCACATGGTGCCATCCAACTTAATATCGCTCGTACATGATGATAAGGTTTTCATCAACCTATCTGGCTAGCTACCATCCTCAATTGGATGAACCCATCAATCCAGTAGTACACAGATAGCTTTTTATAAAAATACATTCAAAACAACTCACGTAATCCTTATTGGGAATATTCCGTATATACTCCTGAAGATCTACTGGCATGTCCTCGGGCAAGTCATTGGTCTCGTTATAGAACTCTGGGCGCCAGCCGTATATTCTGTGAAAAGGCATTCGCAACATCTTCATAAATGTGTAAAGTTAACCGGAGTAAGACATGTTTATATGTAACTAGCTGTGCCCCGCGGTATCGCCCATGTTAATTTATGGAAAAAACTAACTACTGAAATACATATAATTATGATGTTATAGCCTATAGCCTTCCTCGATAAATGGACTATCGAGCAGACGATGCGTTCATCGTCGTGCGATGAAAATGATTATGATTATTTATTATGCTCGTGCGATGACTAATTAGGACACACTTATTTAGTGTGTGTGTTTAATTTCGTCGTGCGACTAAATCGCATCGTTTGCTCGTACGATCGCTGGCAATTAGGACGACGCCTAAAACTCAAAAATATTTTTTCAATTCAAACCATCAGTTCCTGAGATTAGCACGTTCAACAAAACAAACTCTTCAGCTTTATAATACTAGTATACATTTATTTAATGTCATAACCTGGCCAGTAAGGGGTACGCAAGTAATTTAGATAATGAGATGAGTCAATTGTGAAATAATTTTGATTTGTTATAATATTTTAGTACATATTTAATAATTTCCTACCTGTTAAGCTTGAGGAAGATGCACGGCGAGGACTTGTGGTAGGAGAAGTGGTTCTCCTGGATGCAGGGCTCCAGCCCCTGGATGTCCACGTCGCAGACCTTGCCGGGCGGCGGCGAGCTGCGGAAGTCGCAGTTGAAGATGTTCTGCCCCGCGCCCGCCGTCTGACCCTTCTTCTTGTAATCTGGGAATTGCCAGTAATATATAGTATATACAGTGTGTAGTGGTTAAGATGTATACAGCTACCATATAAGCAAAAACGTTTTGTTATGCCTTAAGCAGGCAAACAACAGATGACTTCTGGTGGTAAGTGATCACCGCCGCCTGTGGACATTAGCAACACCAGGGCTGTCAGCAATGCCCACATCAATACTTACGATATATCTTACCGCCACATGAGATTGCAGTCAATCATTAATTTTCAAAAGTAAAGTAGAAAATGTTCATCGCCATCCATGCACACAAAAGCAATCACAGCGAAAAACATATACACGAATTGTAAGCAATGGAAGTCCATTCAATTGACTGACGTCGTACATTTGGACGTTATCGAAATTTGTTATCGTCTACGCCTGGGTCGTTATATGCTACATTGATTGTTATTTGGTAGAATCGCAACTTTTATTTTTATTATATGAAAATACATGAAACTATTGGCTATTGGGCTATCTGGTTGAGATATTGGTTGTTAGTAATTAATGATCTGGCCTGGGAATTAAGATGTAAGGTTCTAGGCCGGACAGACATTTATGTGACAGATAAAGATGTAAAGATAATCCTGGGAGCAAATCTTGAGGATGAAGATGACGATGTGATGATGATGTGTTTTATTGCTGTGTTGCCATTACCACCAACGACACAAGAAAATGAAAATGGTTCACTCACCCGAAAGAAATTCGACAAGCTGCTCCTTCCAATACCTGTAGCTCTCATAATCTGTGCCCTTGTACCAGATGAGAGTGCTACGGACGTCGGGCGGCAGCGGCCTGAAGCCGAGCCCCGGGCTGGTCCCGATGGCGCTGTACTCCTGCTGCAGCCGCGGCACGCGAGGGTTGATGAAGTGCTGGAGGAACGTCGTCATGCACACCGCGAACAGGGCTATCAGGACCGCGTAGAATATCGCGTAGAAGACGAACAGTTTGCCTGTTGATGGATAGTTTAGTTCAATAAGTGAGGGGATTCAATACAAGTTTGGAATGATCCATGGTTATATCCTAACTTTACTCAAAATTTTCTATACATGTAAATAAAATTGAAGTGTCTGTACGTGATTTTAAAATAACTGTTATCTCAAATCAACACGATGCCACAGAATACATAATGCTACCTATATGTATACTAAAACACGAAGAGACTTTTTATTAATATCTGTCTATCTGTTCTGTTTTAACTTTCATAGAGGTCATAGGGCAACATATAGGCTCTTTTTATTCCGGAATTCTCACGGGATTCAGATTTACGAGGGAAAACCTCGCACGCGCAAGAAGTCACTGGCACAACTACAATATGTATAGTTTCCAATACAATCAATTTACATCATTGTATGCAGATATTTAATAACTAAACAATAACATACAATGAGTTAACATATACAAACAAAACATCACAAATCCCCAAGACCCTGTAGCCTAGTTGGTAACGACCCTGTCTGCGAAGCGAGGGGTCCCGGATTCGTTTCCCGGCCGGGGCGGATATTTATGGGACAGATAAATATCTGTATTCGGGTCATGGGTGTTATTTGTGATGGGTGTTATATGTGTTGTCCATGCCACCCGCGACACAGGTTAAAACCTACTGAGGGGATATGAGTTTGTAAGCATTTATTATTTATTTATTTACCAAAGAAATAAAAGGCTATCTATAACCACAACATCTGATTGCATTGGAAATCAAACTCTGAATATTCTTATAGTGGACAGTCACAACCAAGAAAGGATGGATTTTTTTTATGCCGAAAAAGAAATATATTAGGGTATTATTAAACAAACAAACAAACAGGCAAGAATAATCACCATTTTGGGCCAGTTGACAAAATCCAATTAAAGCATGGCTTCACAGATTGTAGCAATCAAAGGTGCTTAGAACCATGTAATCTAAACACCAGGCTTACAGTAGCTTATTCTACGCTAAGATAAATTGGATTATCCAGAGTTTACTTTTCTTTATTTTTGTGCTGTGGTTAAAAATTGTATAGCAACGGTCCCTATGTATATAAAGACATGTCAAAAATGGCAATTTTTTTATTGCATATATAGTTTTAGACTGTCATTATGCTACTACTACTGCTGTGAATATTACATACTTCACTAGATATATAAATTGTATAAGAGAACAAGTACATTAATTACAAAGAATAAGTGCAGTAAAAACTGATAAATAAGACATATTGCTTTGTACGAGGTTTAAAAAAGTGCACTACTTGGTGCGAAAGCGGTCTTGTCTGACTGAACTGATCAGATTAAACATTATTGGTGGTTATTATGAGCTCCACAGATAATGCTTGATGCATTCCTAAAGGACAAGATTTTATTAATTAACTTGATGAATGTTAAAAAATATTTATTTTTAAAATATTTTCTTGTCTCCTTTGTAGGAAGAGGTATCTCTGGCATATTTTATTTTTATGTTAATGTAGAAATGGTCACCTATTAGTTTTTTGAGAAAAATAAAAAATACTACTGTAAACTTTCTTAAGCTAGTAAAACTATATGGAAAAAAATATTTATATTTATTATATAACACAACGTATTATTTCTAGAGCAATTTGACCATGAATTTCGCTCTCCTGTAAACCTGGGTTTTTGACATGTCGCTTTATCAATCAATTAATCAATGAATTTATTTGCTTGAATATTGGTTAGTTACATTAAGGTGTTAGTAGTACAATTTGGTATGTTCGCCATATTCCGTCTTTTATG
This sequence comes from Thymelicus lineola, assembly GCA_963932265.1. Classification (NCBI taxonomy): domain Eukaryota; kingdom Metazoa; phylum Arthropoda; class Insecta; order Lepidoptera; family Hesperiidae; genus Thymelicus; species Thymelicus lineola. The sequence continues at coordinate 18,714,468 of OZ010683.1, read as the reverse complement.
GCATGCAAAAATTTATGCGTAGGGACCGTCGATAGATACATATTAGATATTTTTATTTCAGAGTTCAATCAATCAATCAATCAATCAATTTATTTATTTGCTTGAATATGGGTTTGTTACATTAAGGTGTTAGTAGTAGATACAATTTGGTATATTCGCCATATTTCGCCTTTATGGCATGCAAAATTTTATCAAAATATCAATAAAATATAAATGTCAAATGTATGTCTAATCTAATTATAAAATTTCTTACTAATTATTAAATTTTATCATGTCATAATTTATTGAAATGTTACTGATTACAATACAAATACAAAATACTATTATTATTATATATTATTAATTATACAATACAATTCACTATTACCTATTATTATTATTATTATCATTATTTATTGCACACGCCAACCCCATCCTCTAAGAAGTCCTTAACTGAATAATAGGCCTTTTCAGTTAAATAAGTTTTCAGATTTTGCTTAAATTTAAAATTATTCGATTCTTCTTTAACAACAGCAGGGAGATTATTATAGATTTTCGGTCCCATACAAAAAACACTATTCTGATATAGTTTTGTCTTAGAGAATATAGTTCGAAGTTGGTGCGCATATCGTGCTGTTGTCAATGTCTCATATGTATCAATGTTGTACCTTACCATTAATGCTACTTCGTAAATATATATCGAAGGGACAGTTAATATTTTTAAATGTTTAAAGCAAGGCTTACATGTGTCATTTTTGTGTAATTTACTTATAGCTCTTACACATTTCTTTTGCGCTTTAAGAACGCGGTTTATGCCAGTCGCATTGCCCCAGAACATAACCCCATACCTAAGAATGCTACCAACATAGCCATGATAAGCAGTGAGCGTTGCTGTTGTATTTGCTACCTTAGCCAGCATGTGTAAAGCAAATGAGAATTTATTAAGTTTCCCGACAATGTGATCTATGTGTGTTTTCCAAGATAGATTAGAGTCAATGTATATTCCTAAGAATTTCGTACATTTGGTTTCACTGATGGTCTTGCCCTCATAGCAGATATTTATATTATTTAAATGTGTATTTTTATTAGCGAATCTCATCATGCAAGTCTTATCAAGATTAATTTTAAGATTGTTATTATTCAACCATTCAATTAGTGTTCTGAGTGAATCGTTAACATCTTTTTCATACGATAGTTGATTGTTATCAACAAATAAAGCTGTGCTATCGTCGGCAAATAAGACCATTGGTTCTTTTATTGCGCGAGGAAAATCGTTTATGTATACAAGGAAAAGAAGTGGCCCTAATATGCTACCTTGAGGAACACCATAATTTACTTCCCGAGGCTCTGATGCATACTTTGTTTCAGTTTTATTTAAAGGGTTTAATTTACTTACTTCCGTTATTTGTTTTCTGTCTGTTAAATATGATTTTATTAGATTTAAAGCATTGTTTCTTATTCCATAAGTTTCCAATTTGTCAATTAATATTTCGTGATCTACAAGGTCAAATGCTCTAGTCATGTCCATAAATATTGCCGTAACTTTTCTTTTACTGTCCAGATTAGTCATAATCGTCTTTAAAAAATTAAATATAGCTATATTTGTTGATTTGTCTTTTCGAAATCCTACTTGCTCGTCTGCAAGGATACCATATTTTTCAAAGTAAGAGTAAAACTTTTTGTAGATAACTTTCTCAAGTACTTTTGACAAAATAGGTATGAGTGCGATAGGTCGATAAAATTGCATGTCTTGTTTGTCATTTTTTTTGAAAATCGGTTTTACTATTGTGACTTTCATTTTATCTGGAAATGTGCCATGTTCGAGACACAAGTTGATGATGTGACAGAGAACGGGTGCTATAATTTCGGCAACATCTTTAATTGTTTTAGTATTTAAACTATCATATCCGGTACTGTTAGTATTTTTCAGCTCCATTATTATATGTATAATATCCTTTGTGCAAGTTGGTTTCAGAAAAAGAGAGTTAGGTTGATTGTATTTAATTTTGGACTTATGGATATGTCTATTTACATTACAGCTGGCATGAACTTGGTCAATGAAGAAGTTATTAAACTCTTGTGCAATTCTTTGGGGATCTGTAACATGTTCATCGCCTATTTTAATTATATCTATATCTTGTCTGGGGTAATTATTAAGGGTGTTATTTATTATTTTCCACGTCGCTTTTGATTTATTTTTAGCAGTTTTTATTGTGTAGTTATTTTGCGATTTTTGGGTTAATTTAATAATATGTTTTAATTTCTTTGAATATGTCCTAAATTTGTTAATATTTAAGTTACTTTTTTTAAGTCTCGTTTCCCACAAAAGTTTCCTTTTATTTTTAGAGCATAGCCTTATGCCTTTCGATAACCATTTGGGCCGCTTTGATGAGTACCTTTTTACTCTTATAATGGGAAAACATAAATTATAAAATAATAGCAGCAACTCAAGAAAATTATTATACGCTAAGTTAGGGTCATTTGTAGAGTATACTTCTTGAAATGTTAGATTTTTAAGGCACTCATAAAATTTACTGCTATTTTCAACATTGTATTGTCGTTTATGAATATACCAATGACTCATCATAATATTATTAATTTTGACTGGACAACTGAGGATCTGTGTGGTGTGGTCCGATAAAGCTAATTCAAATATTGCACTCTTGCATCCCCGTATATTATGTGCAATATTGTCAATACATTTGGGTATACATTGTCAATACAATTCAGTTGGGTAATACCACTGTTTGCTTATTTTTACAAATACATACATACTTTTCCTACAAAAAGTCTAATCTTCATTTTACACCCTTAAGGGATGAACTTTAATAAATAAATACTTTTCACATATCTTTACTTTTGTTACCAGAGTCAAAATTCTATATCATTTATTCATATAGTTATGGACGAGAATAACAAGGCGAAAAAAACTCATCTTTCAAAATAAAACATATACATATTTATTACAAAAATAGGAACAAACATGACAATGTATTTTTTAAACATAAAAGTAAAGTTGCTATGGTAATTTTAGGCCATAAATATTGTTATATAGTTACATTAAAGACTTGAAGCTTATAGGGAGCTCATAAATTACACGATAAAAGTTTTGTTTCAACACTAACAAAATTAGGTATTCCTGAAATACAAATATGTATTATCTTAAAGTTTACTGAGTGTAAATGCCAATACCACGCCACGCCCATAAGAATTCGTTACAAAAACCTATTATAGATAATAAATTTAAATAATAATATTGTTGTTAATAGAATGTACCTTTTATTTACAAAATAAACAAATGTAACTGACCCCAGCTTTCCGGCGTGCGACCAAGAAACTCTCCAGTTTCATCGTTGTAAATGGAATAGGGTTTTTGCCTCCGAGGTTTTCTTGAAGGTTTGGTCTCAATTTCGAATTCTTCTAGTTTTGGATTTACCATTGTATTCTTGATAGTTAGATTTACAACTTTTCTGTGATAAATTGGAAAGCAAAATTATTTTAGCACTGCAGTGAAGAAACGAAATGTACAACAGACAAGTCTGAAACCGGAACAAAAACAGTAAAAACACCGCCCAACCCAATGCCCAAATCGCCCCGTAGTGAATAAGTAGTTTAAGTACTCTGTGAATCGCCCATCAATCAACAATGCCCATAGATATAGTACTCATTCAACAGCATGGATGTATTACTGTAACTGGATAAGTAACTTTGTAGGAGTACATGACATGAGGGGCTATTCTGTATCTCGGTGGATAACGCAAAGTGAAGATCACTATTCAAAGTGACGAACATTAACTGTAAAACTACGAACGACGTCATATACTATTCGACCAATCACAGACCGGATTGAGGTTGTCCTTCTCAATTGTAGAGTGTCCACACTTAGAAAAATTGTATCCTATTTTGGAGTGGTTTTTCAAAATGTATTCTATTGGTAATTTTTCTGGTGGTAAGAATTATAATATTGAAATAGTACATTTTATTAGAATTTCTTCAAAATTACCGAATTTAATTTTTTGCATTATGAGTAAATTGAAAATTAAGGTACAAAATTACGGTGCATCTAATGATTATATATACATAATGATATAAAAAAAAACTTGAGAGGTGTCAAGGGACACCCGGATGGAACGAAGTTCCTTTCGATTTAAGTATTGTTTTGTTGTACAGCGCCATTGTAGAAACTTGGAATGTCAAATATGATTTGAATTCAAATAATAAAGAATACTTTGTAAATAGAACATAATATATCATTTTAACATTGAAGTACTATTACTAGCATATAGAACAGACACCCCGAACACCATGTATGTCCCAATGCATTGGCGCCACGTGGCTTCAATCGTCAATGAATTCGTTCGATTTTGAAAGGAGAACCGGAGGCTCAATTTTGAAATTCGAACCTCCCGGGCGGGACACACATTTTGTTCCAGATGTCTGTTCTATGTCATTATACTTCAATGCATTTTAACAAATAATAATAGATGTCGCTACAAAAATGTACTCTGAATCACGCTGTTGAGATTCTTTATAAAACATATAAGTAATCGACCTAATGACATGAATGTCGGTTCGGTTCGGGTTTATTCAGCCATCTCTGTAAAACTTTCTGAATCACGCAAGGGTGATTCAGAAAGTTGTACAGTACAGCGCCATCTCTTGTAAAACTGTCTGAATCACTTCAAAAAGAGGTATGGTCATTCTTAAAATCAAAAAGTGTCGAAATTTTCGGTCTAGCCCTCATTCACAACGCGCGATAAGGAACTTCGTTCCAACATCTATGATTATATTAGATCACATTCGATGGTGGACATTTCACTACATAATTTATTTATTTTCAAAAGAAATTATTAAAATACACACAATTTTTTTGTAAAAAATATTTTATTACCAAATGCTATATTTGTTTTATGGTAAATTAGTTAATAAAAAGAAAATATTTTGATTCATGTTCATTTTTGTTTTGCTAAAACTTAGCGTATCTTCCGCCCCTACTGTCGGATTTTTCCGACACTGGTGTTGGACATCAATACAATTTTTTGAGAAAAACGTAAGTAATCCATGTAAATTCAGACATTATTTTTAGGACTTCTGAATATGGGATTAAAGTATATTACCTTAGAGTACCTATACCTATACAGTAGTATAGAGCGCGCGCAACGAAGTGGGAACAGTGGCACGGGTGAGAACAACACGACGTCCCGCCGCGAGCGCTTATAGTCGTGGTTGAATGCTAGCGGTGTGTAGTTCTAGAGAGATTTTTAAATATTTACGTATCAAAATGGTCAAATGTGCAGTTCCATCTTGCAAAAACAATAGTAGGAAACACACAAAATTGAAATCTAGTATCACATTTCATCGGTAAATCGATTTTTATACTTATTTTTATGAAAACAAATCACGCATCGCGGGGTGAGAGGCGGGCAAGCACAAGACCACCCGCGCACCGCGCTCCCCTGCGCTCCCATAGCGGTCCCCACGCGAGACTCAAGTGATGTGACGTGAATAACGCTGTAGTCGATATTTAATGTGTATTTTAATCATTGTTATTTATATATTATATAATCATTATCATTTGATTTTGTAATAAAAAGTAAAAAATAAACCCGATTTTTATTTTATCAACCTCAATACATTACCTACATATTTAACAAGTCCAGACGATTTCCAGACATTTCTATTACTCATGATTTTCGAAATAAAATTAAAACAGGAGTAATATTGTATTAAAATGGTTGATTAATTTAATTGAGTCTGTCCATATTTTCTTGGGTTGCTTGGATTCTTGGGTACTATAAAAATTTACGATCTAAATAACAAGAATAATTGTGTAAAACTAAAAAATGAGTGACTTCTATATTTCAAATAACCAACAATATAAAGATCACACTCACAGCTCCACTAGTAAGAATCTGGTATTATGGGTGCCATAGCTAAAACTAATGTAAATATAAGTACCTGGGCGATTGAGCTTACCCGAGTGAAAATAGAGAAAACGAATTTTCCCAGATATGAGACCTAGCTAGATCGATTAGTCGCCCCCGTAAACTACCATAATGCAAATTTCATCGAAATCGTTGGTGCTGTTATCGAGAACGTGTTTACAAACAAATGTATAAATAAATATACAAACATTTCTCGTTTAATAGTAGGAAATAAAATATTGAACATAAAAAGTACCCATTAAAGATATTTATTTACATAACTTATCGATACCTCGTTACCGATATCTAATTGATACATCCCTATCTTTCATACACTCATCAGTATAAGTATCTATAGCTCATCTGCTTACGATGTATTCTATACATTTTGGGCGATACGCGCGCTCTATAGTTATTTTATTACTCTAAGTATATTACATTGTAAATGATGACTTAGTTAACTATTTACCTAACGTGTATATCTTTTAATAGAACGCAACGTAATAAAATAAAAAGCAGATTAAATGAGCACTGGTTGCTCATATACGACTCTGGCGGAATGGGCCCGAAAACAGTGCTGCCAACTCGGTATCAGGTTTTCAGGCTAAACAGAGTTTTAAAAAGGGCTAGATTCGTCCAATACATTGAAATTAGGGGCTATTGCTTAATTAATAGAGGTGAGGGCGAAAAAAAAGGTCGTAAGACGCTCTACAAGTATGATAATGGTATTTTTTTCGATATCTTTCATTACCTAAATTGGTTTTTTCGATCGATTGCATCAAAAAGTTCGTGGAAAATCTGAATTTACCCCTTTTTTTCAAGATGATAGAAGATGATTTTGGGTTAGAAATAGGCTAGGTGCTAAATAATTATTTGAGGGCCTGAAAAACCGTAAAAAGGGCTAGATCTAGCCCCGAAAGGGAACCCGACCCTGGCGGTGAAAGGGTTAATAGTCTCATCAACGTGGACAAGACCATAGAGCAAAAGAATCAAACAGCCGACAAAATTAAATGTCAATGTCACAATTTTGACATTGACTTGAAAAGCAGCATGTGTGTATTGTATGGTAAAATTTTAAAAACACGATGCAATGAGGTTATGTTTGTACTGTTAGTAGAACTATAGAATAGAAGTACAAAATGTCGTTTAGAGGACGAGGAGGTGGCGGTGGCCGAGGTTTTGGCGGCGGGCGAGGCCGTGGCGGATTCGGTGGCGGACGAGGCGGTCGCGGCGGCGGCGGTGGAGGTGGAGGCGGAGGCGGAGGATACCGGTATCAGGACGCTGGGCCCCCCGAGCAAGTCATCCATCTGGGACACTACGGCTGGACCGTCCAAGAAGACTTGGTATGCAAGGTGGATATAGAAGACGTGCCCTACTTCAACGCCCCCGTGTATCTCGAAAACAAGGAGCAAATCGGGAAAATCGACGAGATATTCGGGAACCTTCGAGATTACTTCGTATCTGTAAAATTAGGAGAGAATATAAAAGCAAAAAGCTTTAAGGAGGGCCAGAAGTTCTTCATAGATCCTGCGAAATTGTTGCCCTTGCACCGGTTCACCTCGCAGCCCACGAAACGGGGTCGGGGACGCGGTGGTGGTAGAGGGGGTGGGGGGCGCGGAGGTGGGGGAGGAGGTTTCGGTCGCGGGGGACGAGGCGGCGGCGGCTTTGGCAGAGGCGGAGGTGGACGAGGCGGATTCGGAGGTGGGCGAGGTGGCGGCGGCGGATTTGGACGAGGCGGTGGAGGTGGCTTCGGCAGAGGCGGCGGCGGCGGCTTCGGTCGCGGCGGGGGCGGGTTTAGAGGTGGTCGTGGTGGAAGATAGCCGATGTTATAAATATATGGGTCTAGTGATCGCTGACAATATACTAAATAAGCTATTGTTTTTAAGACTAGCTGTAAACTAATTGTAAGGTAATGTAGGTGTGAATAGTGTTTATCTCACAGTTGTGTGATCATGACCATGATTGTCAAATTTAAATACCTATTCTGTCAAGTTCTTCAGTTTTACTTACGATCATAATTTTCAGTTTCCATCATCCACACTTATGAGCATATGAAGTTACATTTTACAGATACAACTGGTATCTATTTACTTTATTTTGTATTAAGCTAATAGATAGTAAGGAATCAATGTTTTCATTAAATTTTCCAATAAATATAATTAAGTACTGAAAAGACTGACCTTTATTTCAAGAATAAATGGCATAATCTATTGCAAAACATTTAAAACTACAAAAGAAACACAAGTGGAAATCATATAAAAAAAAAAACAAGTTTTAAGAAATGTTAATTTCATATTTTTGTACCTAATAAATGATTATGACTAGTAGATAACTATGCTATAGTATGGAATTTCTAACTTTGTTTCTTTGTTACTCTGGATTCAATGGAACCCACTTTGGGAAAGTATGATCTACAACCTTGCAAAAAACACATATCATTTACTAATATTTTTTGCAAACAATGCAAAAGATTATGTAGTCCTCGCAGTAGTGGTCCTTTTAAATTCATAAATGATAAACTTTATTTTTTACTGAATGTTATTTATAAATCTATACATATTAATAAAATTGAAGAGTTTGTCTGTGATTTCGAGATAAATGATTTTTTCAAGCTGCAAATCGTTACTTGCACGATACCAACACCGAAAAATGAGTTTTTAAAATTTTTGTCTGTCTGTCTGTTTGTTTGTCTCCGCTAATCTCCGAAACCACTGAACGAATTGTAACAACACTTTTACTAGGATATTGCAAAGTGTTCAACTTAACAACTAAGCAATTGTTTAGGGTTCCATACTAAAGGGTTCCTTAGGGATAGTTTGTACGGAAAAATAAAAAAATTTCAGCCGATTTGTTTTAAACTTTTAAAAACGTATTCTCCGTACAAAAAGAGTTATACATGCATTTCTTAGATTTTACTTATATTGCATGGAAAGGCCATAAAATGCATTTAAAGGTTATTTTTTTCATTAATTAAAATCCCTATTACTGAGTGGATATCTATTTTTGTATTTTGTTTTTAAGAGCATATTGTTTGCGTATCTATGAACTCCAATATAATTTCAGCATTTTATAAATTTCATCTGGGAAGTGGTAGAAAAACGCAAATTAAGTCTGTATGAGTAACCGATATCCAATAAATAATCGATTACTATCTTGGCAACTAGATGGCTCTGTATGTGTTGATTCACGCCAACGCCTTTAATACATACACCTTTAATATATAATATAATTAGTATGTCTGTCTGTGATTTCGAAATAACAGCATTTTTCATGTTATAAATCGTTACTAGCACGATATCAAAACCGAAAAATCAGTTTTTAATTTTTGTTTGTCTGTTTGTTTGTCTTCATTAATCTCTGAAGCTACTGAACGGATTTCAACAGGACTTCACTACAATATCGAGTCTTCAACTTAAATTATAGGCAATTTTTTAGTGTTCCATAACAAAGCCATAATTAAACATACAAAAACCTTTTATTTACACAAATTGAGTCATAGGTACAAACATTTCTTAGTTTTTTTTTATATTTTGCAAGGTGGAGCCAAAGCGTGGCACTGGAGTACTTATTTTTTACAAATTTATAATAATTCAAATACACATAAATATAATTGAAGTGTATGTCTGTTATTTCGAAATAAATGATTTTTTAAGTTGTAAATCGATACTTGCACGATACCAACACCGAAAAATGAGTTTTTAAAATTTTTGTCTGTCTGTCTGTTTGTTTGTCTCCGCTAATCTCCGAAACCACTGAACGAATTGTAACAACACTTTTACTAGGATATTGCAAAGTGTTCAACTTAACAACTAAGCAATTGTTTAGGGTTCCATACTAAAGGGTTCCTTAGGGATAGTTTGTATGGAAAAATAAAAAAATTTCAGCCGATTTGTTTTAAACTTTTAAAAACGTATTCTCCGTACAACAAGAGTTATACATGCATTTCTTAGATTTTACTTATATTGCATGGAAAGGCCATAAAATGCATTTAAAGGTTATTTTTTTCATTAATTAAAATCCCTATTACTGAGTGGATATCTATTTTTGTATTTTGTTTTTAAGAGCATATTGTTTGCGTATCTATGAACTCCAATATAATTTCAGCATTTTATAAATTTCATCTGGGAAGTGGTAGAAAAACGCAAATTAAGTCTGTATGAGTAACCGATATCCAATAAATAATCGATTACTATCTTGGCAACTAGATGGCTCTGTATGTGTTGATTCACGCCAACGCCTTTAATACATACACCTTTAATCTATACATCTATACATATTAATAAAATTGAAGAGTTTGTCTGTGATTTCGAGATAAATGATTTTTTCAAGCTGCAAATCGTTACTTGCACGATACCAACACCGAAAAATGAGTTTTTAAAATTTTTGTCTGTCTGTCTGTTTGTTTGTCTCCGCTAATCTCCGAAACCACTGAACGAATTGTAACAACACTTTTACTAGGATATTGCAAAGTGTTCAACTTAACAACTAAGCAATTGTTTAGGGTTCCATACTAAAGGGTTCCTTAGGGATAGTTTGTACGGAAAAATAAAAAAATTTCAGCCGATTTGTTTTAAACTTTTTAAAACGTATTCTCCGTACAAAAAGAGTTATACATGCATTTCTTAGATTTTACTTATATTGCATGGAAAGGCCATAAAATGCATTTAAAGGTTATTTTTTTCATTAATTAAAATCCCTATTACTGAGTGGATATCTATTTTTGTATTTTGTTTTTAAGAGCATATTGTTTGCGTATCTATGAACTCCAATATAATTTCAGCATTTTATAAATTTCATCTGGGAAGTGGTAGAAAAACGCAAATTAAGTCTGTATGAGTAACCGATATCCAATAAATAATCGATTACTATCTTGGCAACTAGATGGCTCTGTATGTGTTGATTCACGCCAACGCCTTTAATACATACACCTTTAATATATAATATAATTAGTATGTCTGTCTGTGATTTCGAAATAACAGCATTTTTCATGTTATAAATCGTTACTAGCACGATATCAAAACCGAAAAATCAGTTTTTAATTTTTGTTTGTCTGTTTGTTTGTCTTCATTAATCTCTGAAGCTACTGAACGGATTTCAACAGGACTTTACTACAATATCGAGTCTTCAACTTAAATTATAGGCAATTTTTTAGTGTTCCATAACAAAGCCATAATTAAACATACAAAAACCTTTTATTTACACAAATTGAGGCATAGGTACAAACATTTCTTAGTTTTTTTTTATATTTTGCAAGGTGGAGCCAAAGCGTGGCACTGGAGTACTTATTTTTTACAAATTTATAATAATTCAAATACACATAAATATAATTGAAGTGTATGTCTGTTATTTCGAAATAAATGATTTTTTAAGTTGTAAATCGATACTTGCACGATACCAACACCGAAAAATGAGTTTTTAAAATTTTTGTCTGTCTGTCTGTTTGTTTGTCTCCGCTAATCTCCGAAACCACTGAACGAATTGTAACAACACTTTTACTAGGATATTGCAAAGTGTTCAACTTAACAACTAAGCAATTGTTTAGGGTTCCATACTAAAGGGTTCCTTAGGGATAGTTTGTATGGAAAAATAAAAAAATTTCAGCCGATTTGTTTTAAACTTTTAAAAACGTATTCTCCGTACAAAAAGAGTTATACATGCATTTCTTAGATTTTACTTATATTGCATGGAAAGGCCATAAAATGCATTTAAAGGTTATTTTTTTCATTAATTAAAATCCCTATTACTGAGTGGATATCTATTTTTGTATTTTGTTTTTAAGAGCATATTGTTTGCGTATCTATGAACTCCAATATAATTTCAGCATTTTATAAATTTCATCTGGGAAGTGGTAGAAAAACGCAAATTAAGTCTGTATGAGTAACCGATATCCAATAAATAATCGATTACTATCTTGGCAACTAGATGGCTCTGTATGTGTTGATTCACGCCAACGCCTTTAATACATACACCTTTAATCTATACATCTATACATATTAATAAAATTGAAGAGTTTGTCTGTGATTTCGAGATAAATGATTTTTTCAAGCTGCAAATCGTTACTTGCACGATACCAACACCGAAAAATGAGTTTTTAAAATTTTTGTCTGTCTGTCTGTTTGTTTGTCTCCGCTAATCTCCGAAACCACTGAACGAATTGTAACAACACTTTTACTAGGATATTGCAAAGTGTTCAACTTAACAACTAAGCAATTGTTTAGGGTTCCATACTAAAGGGTTCCTTAGGGATAGTTTGTACGGAAAAATAAAAAAATTTCAGCCGATTTGTTTTAAACTTTTAAAAACGTATTCTCCGTACAAAAAGAGTTATACATGCATTTCTTAGATTTTACTTATATTGCATGGAAAGGCCATAAAATGCATTTAAAGGTTATTTTTTTCATTAATTAAAATCCCTATTACTGAGTGGATATCTATTTTTGTATTTTGTTTTTAAGAGCATATTGTTTGCGTATCTATGAACTCCAATATAATTTCAGCATTTTATAAATTTCATCTGGGAAGTGGTAGAAAAACGCAAATTAAGTCTGTATGAGTAACCGATATCCAATAAATAATCGATTACTATCTTGGCAACTAGATGGCTCTGTATGTGTTGATTCACGCCAACGCCTTTAATACATACACCTTTAATATATAATATAATTAGTATGTCTGTCTGTGATTTCGAAATAACAGCATTTTTCATGTTATAAATCGTTACTAGCACGATATCAAAACCGAAAAATCAGTTTTTAATTTTTGTTTGTCTGTTTGTTTGTCTTCATTAATCTCTGAAGCTACTGAACGGATTTCAACAGGACTTTACTACAATATCGAGTCTTCAACTTAAATTATAGGCAATTTTTTAGTGTTCCATAACAAAGCCATAATTAAACATACAAAAACCTTTTATTTACACAAATTGAGGCATAGGTACAAACATTTCTTAGTTTTTTTTTATATTTTGCAAGGTGGAGCCAAAGCGTGGCACTGGAGTACTTATTTTTTACAAATTTATAATAATTCAAATACACATAAATATAATTGAAGTGTATGTCTGTTATTTCGAAATAAATGATTTTTTAAGTTGTAAATCGATACTTGCACGATACCAACACCGAAAAATGAGTTTTTAAAATTTTTGTCTGTCTGTCTGTTTGTTTGTCTCCGCTAATCTCCGAAACCACTGAACGAATTGTAACAACACTTTTACTAGGATATTGCAAAGTGTTCAACTTAACAACTAAGCAATTGTTTAGGGTTCCATACTAAAGGGTTCCTTAGGGATAGTTTGTATGGAAAAATAAAAAAATTTCAGCCGATTTGTTTTAAACTTTTAAAAACGTATTCTCCGTACAAAAAGAGTTATACATGCATTTCTTAGATTTTACTTATATTGCATGGAAAGGCCATAAAATGCATTTAAAGGTTATTTTTTTCATTAATTAAAATCCCTATTACTGAGTGGATATCTATTTTTGTATTTTGTTTTTAAGAGCATATTGTTTGCGTATCTATGAACTCCAATATAATTTCAGCATTTTATAAATTTCATCTGGGAAGTGGTAGAAAAACGCAAATTAAGTCTGTATGAGTAACCGATATCCAATAAATAATCGATTACTATCTTGGCAACTAGATGGCTCTGTATGTGTTGATTCACGCCAACGCCTTTAATACATACACCTTTAATCTATACATCTATACATATTAATAAAATTGAAGAGTTTGTCTGTGATTTCGAGATAAATGATTTTTTCAAGCTGCAAATCGTTACTTGCACGATACCAACACCGAAAAATGAGTTTTTAAAATTTTTGTCTGTCTGTCTGTTTGTTTGTCTCCGCTAATCTCCGAAACCACTGAACGAATTGTAACAACACTTTTACTAGGATATTGCAAAGTGTTCAACTTAACAACTAAGCAATTGTTTAGGGTTCCATACTAAAGGGTTCCTTAGGGATAGTTTGTACGGAAAAATAAAAAAATTTCAGCCGATTTGTTTTAAACTTTTAAAAACGTATTCTCCGTACAAAAAGAGTTATACATGCATTTCTTAGATTTTACTTATATTGCATGGAAAGGCCATAAAATGCATTTAAAGGTTATTTTTTTCATTAATTAAAATCCCTATTACTGAGTGGATATCTATTTTTGTATTTTGTTTTTAAGAGCATATTGTTTGCGTATCTATGAACTCCAATATAATTTCAGCATTTTATAAATTTCATCTGGGAAGTGGTAGAAAAACGCAAATTAAGTCTGTATGAGTAACCGTTATCCAATAAATAATCGATTACTATCTTGGCAACTAGATGGCTCTGTATGTGTTGATTCACGCCAACGCCTTTAATACATACACCTTTAATATATAATATAATTAGTATGTCTGTCTGTGATTTCGAAATAACAGCATTTTTCATGTTATAAATCGTTACTAGCACGATATCAAAACCGAAAAATCAGTTTTTAATTTTTGTTTGTCTGTTTGTTTGTCTTCATTAATCTCTGAAGCTACTGAACGGATTTCAACAGGACTTTACTACAATATCGAGTCTTCAACTTAAATTATAGGCAATTTTTTAGTGTTCCATAACAAAGCCATAATTAAACATACAAAAACCTTTTATTTACACAAATTGAGGCATAGGTACAAACATTTCTTAGTTTTTTTTTATATTTTGCAAGGTGGAGCCAAAGCGTGGCACTGGAGTACTTATTTTTTACAAATTTATAATAATTCAAATACACATAAATATAATTGAAGTGTATGTCTGTTATTTCGAAATAAATGATTTTTTAAGTTGTAAATCGATACTTGCACGATACCAAAACCGAAAAACGAGTTTTTAATTTGTTTTAAACTTACAAAAACCGTTTCTTCACACAAAATAAGGCATACATACATTGCTTAGTTTATTTATATTTCGCAAGATGGAGCTAGAATATGGCACTGAAGTATTTTTTACTAAATATCTATATTTATATTCACTTTTTTAAATCATTAATTGCGTATTTATGACCTCCAACGTAAATTTAGCATTTTTTATATTTCACTCTGGAAGGGGTTGAAAATCGTAATTTAGTGTTGCACAAATAGTAGACATTGAACAAATTGAATAATTGATAATAAAATACATAACTCCACTAAACAAAACGTATTGCGGCGTGTTAAATCAAGCTTAGGATTGTTCTTTGAAATAACTAAGTGTTCCGTAATTTTTAGATTTCCGTAGTAGTGATGTTGTAGTTCTGTTATAATGCAGTCCTGAGGAACATCGTGTTGAGGGTGCAGAGTGCTGAATTTTCTCATTTTCTGTGAAGCAGTATCTTCCCTTTGCCGAATTATTGATTTGCCGAAACTACAATGTAATGAATGCGAAAATGTGTTGCACCTTTATTACCATTAAGTATCACATAACTCATCGAATTAACCTTAACTCTCTCTCATTGCTGAACCAATCTTGATGTGTTTTGGTATAGACATAGATTGTACCTTGGAGAACGATATAATTAAGACTACTTCTTTTTTTAAAGTCTGGGTACCTAACGTGAAATACTGATGGATCAGCAAACGTCATCGTACAATTTATTTATTCAATGTTATTTAAGTACTAAGGGAAATGGGAAGGGTAGCTATAGTAGGAAACACAAAATTTAGAAAATACTATGATGAAATAATAATAATAAGTAAAAGCAACCAGCTCAGTGTGCGCTAGAGTTGTTGAACCTAACTTAACTATTTAGTAAAACCTAACACTTTACTTTGCCGTTGAAAAACTGTTGTCCCCATATATGGGTCCCGAACAAATTACCAAGTTCTGCAAATAGGTTTTTTTTGTGATACTTACAAATTCACATTTTTAAAATTTTTTATTCAACCTATTTTTTACCTAAGACATAATTATCTTCTGGCCGAATGTTTTTTGATTGCGTTGACGATACAGATTATTATATGTTTTCACAGCTCCTAAATTCAAATTCAAATTCAAATTTATTTATTTGCACGAAAGTGGGTAGCAATAACAATGTCTTAAAGTTAGGTAATCATAATATTATGTCCTCCACATTCCACCATATAAGGCATGCAAATTTCGTTGTACATCCTAACTTACTAACTTAAATTCCTACTAATATACGGATATTATTATGCATTTATTTTAATTATTACAACAATTACGTTCATATATGTCAATATTACAGACCTAGGGATTGCAGACCTGAGTGTTGGATTAATTTTAATTTGTTACCTTCACGCGTTCCTGAGAAAAAAGGTCTTGAAATATAAACAGACAGACGGGCAATGGAGTAATAAGTGATCTTAAGGGAACCATATTTTTTCTTTTGAGGTAATGAACCCTAAAAATATCGAATCGTTATTTCGAGTATTGACCTTTCATAGTAACTTGGTTCTAATGAGCGATCACGCTGCTTTAAGAGTATGTTATGTAAGTTAACTAAAGCACCTAAGATTTTTTCCGAAGCGAAGCGAGGGCGATTGCTAGTTGATAATAAAATACATAACTCCACTAAACAAAACGTATTGCGGCGTGTTAAATCAAGCTTAGGATTGTTCTTTGAAATAACTAAGTGTTCCGTAATTTTTAGATTTCCGTAGTAGTGATGTTGTAGTTCTGTTATAATGCAGTCCTGAGGAACATCGTGTTGAGGGTGCAGAGTGCTGAATTTTCTCATTTTCTGTGAAGCAGTATCTTCCCTTTGCCGAATTATTGATTTGCCGAAACTACAATGTAATGAATGCGAAAATGTGTTGCACCTTTATTACCATTAAGTATCACATAACTCATCGAATTAACCTTAACTCTCTCTCATTGCTGAACCAATCTTGATGTGTTTTGGTATAGACATAGATTGTACCTTGGAGAACGATATAATTAAGACTACTTCTTTTTTTAAAGTCTGGGTACCTAACGTGAAATACTGATGGATCAGCAAACGTCATCGTACAATTTATTTATTCAATGTTATTTAAGTACTAAGGGAAATGGGAAGGGTAGCTATAGTAGGAAACACAAAATTTAGAAAATACTATGATGAAATAATAATAATAAGTAAAAGCAACCAGCTCAGTGTGCGCTAGGGTTGTTGAACTTAACTATTTAGTAAAACCTAACACTTTACTTTGCCGTTGAAAAACTGTTGTCCCCATATATGGGTCCCGAACAAATTACCAAGTTCTGCAAATAGGTTTTTTTTGTGATACTTACAAATTCACATTTTTAAAATTTTTTATTCAACCTATTTTTTACCTAAGACATAATTATCTTCTGGCCGAATGTTTTTTGATTGCGTTGACGATACAGAATATTATATGTTTTCACAGCTCCTAAATTCAAATTCAAATTCAAATTTATTTATTTGCACGAAAGTGGGTAGCAATAACAATGTCTTAAAGTTAGGTAATCATAATATTATGTCCTCCACATTCCACCATATAAGGCATGCAAATTTCGTTGTACATCCTAACTTACTAACTTAAATTCCTACTAATATACGGATATTATTATGCATTTATTTTAATTATTACAACAATTACGTTCATATATGTCAATATTACAGACCTAGGGATTGCAGACCTGAGTGTTGGATTAATTTTAATTTGTTACCTTCACGCGTTCCTGAGAAAAAAGGTCTTGAAATATAAACAGACAGACGGGCAATGGAGTAATAAGTGATCTTAAGGGAACCATATTTTTTCTTTTGAGGTAATGAACCCTAAAAATATCGAATCGTTATTTCGAGTATTGACCTTTCATAGTAACTTGGTTCTAATGAGCGATCACGCTGCTTTAAGAGTATGTTATGTAAGTTAACTAAAGCACCTAAGATTTTTTCCGAAGCGAAGCGAGGGCGATTGCTAGTATTACAATAAAATTAATAACCATCCCAAATGATGTTCTACCGCACTTATTCTACTATTCTAAGTTTTCTAGGTCTCCTTTTCCACTGGAGGGTACGTAGCTGTCAGAGAAGGCCTTTCCCCTATGGTTGAAGATGTAAAAGGACTGAACATTCTTGTAAGTCTCCCAATTAACAGTGTTCAGTTTAGCTGCAGCGGGAATCTCTTGCAGCTTGCCAGCTACATTCAGCACTCCCCACATAATGGTGAAAAGGCTTAAAACAGCTTGAATGACTATCTGGAAAAAATAATTAAATTTTAATTAATTATAAAAACATCTCTTTTCATGCATCTAGTAACAGGATGACAAGTTCAATGTGATGCTTTCACAAGAAATCAATGGTATTTACTTACATCTAAAGGTAGCATTGTGAATTCTGCAGATGTTATTCGAAGATACGACCGATCTGCAAGGATTAAAACATTAATTTATTTATTTATTATTTACTTAACTTATTTATATTACAATGCAATCGTATGCCAATATCGTCAAGATAATTGGAAAGATTAAAGTACATACGTTGAGCTGCAGAAAATGCAGAGTGAAATAGAGATATAAAGCCCGCAGTAAGAATAATTTTATTAAAAGACGAAGCCATTCTTCCTACTGGTAAACAAAAAGATCAATCAGAATATAATCCACTGCACGAGTTCCCTTCTAAAAGATAGACACACAATGTAACACTTAACAATAGACGGAATTTAAGTGTTTATTTCAGATGTTTTCCTGATTTATTCGCAGAAATTATTTATTTTTAAAAACTATTTTATCTTTATGAAAGAAAGAGTCATGTCAATAGTTGACAATACTGACTGACATCACTTATGTTGTCTGTGACAACATTGACAACATTTATCATAAGTGTCAAAAATATGTCAAGAGGCCTTAGCGCGAACTGAGTCAAGGATATAATACTCTATCTGGATTACTGACTTTGTAGAAGTATCCGAAGACCCATTGAAGTATGTGTGGCCCTACTTACGAAAAAACGTGCATACTTACGTTACAAAACATGGTGGTTTTGTTCCTACTAATGTCCACTTTGACGTGATTATGACATTCCTTTGTCAAAGTGGGTTAGAGTAGTTAGTGGCTTGGCTTCAACCCATTAATGGCCCACTACTGGGCATGGGTCTTTCCTCTTGAGGAGGCCTAGCGCATACTCCACCACGCTGCTCGAGTGCGGATTGGTGGAGGGGTTAGTGGCCAACCCGAATGTCGGAAGTTTTCAAACCACCCGAGGGCCTCCAACATGGCTTAAGGACTGTTATCATATTATGATAACAACAATAATATGATACAAAAGTGGTCATTCTTTTATGATGTCATTGATATTCAGGTACCACTACGAAGTTATGTATCCAGTTAGAGTAATATATCCATGATTACACCCAACTGCACAGTTGAAGAGCACAGTTTATATTATATAGATTAGACGCTGAAAACACAGATTAAAATTGAACGTTACTGCTTATGTCAATGACAAAATAAAAAGAGTTATTTGTCATTGGCTTATGTCACTAAGACATATGTCTGGCAATTAATTAAATGTCACCAGTTGTCAAATTGTTTAAAAAGGGAATAGATTGTTTCGTTACATTCGTGATTTCATACTATTGTATTACTTTAATCGTAAATAAATTAGTAAAAGGTATAACAACGTGATGTCTAGTTTAGAGATTGAGCTACAGGATCTCAAAGAAAAGAACAATGAGTTGGTCAAGAAAGTGCAGTACTGGAAGATGACGGCTGCTCAAAAGGAGAACGAGAAACTCGACTTGATGAAGGAGAACAATGACCTCAGACTGAAGCTAAGTGTAAGCAGTTTCTATTTTTTTGTTTACATAATTTTTTTATATATTTTTCATATTATAACAATACGTATGTCTGGTAAAACTTTAGCTATCGAAAGAAAAACTAAGCAACTATTCACCATTACGAGCGGAGTTATGTTTTAGTTTATAATGTTACAAATTTTGATCGCAACATAGTTACCCATATAGGAATAATAATGAATTGGATAGTTATAGTGTTATATATCAAAATATAGTGGTTAAATGGTATTTCAGAGACTACGAAGTGGAGGAGCGGCAGACGCTCGGAAATTAGACGCTGACATTCAATCGGCAAGCGAACAAGCATTGACCCACCTAGTGCAGGCCTCCGATGCAGTCACTAGAACCGTACAGTTAGTAAAAACGTATATGCAGGACCGGCAGGAAACGGAGACTTCACTTCCGCGATGGAGCTCCATCAGTAACACTCCAAACAATGAAAAGGTACACCGAGTTTTACCGATGTTGATCGGAGGACAGTCCATCCATCCAGTTGTCTCACTCAGCAGATCCATGGTCAATGTTAATAATTTACGTAAGTTATTCAAATTAATTGATACAACAATCAAAGCAAATAGAGATGTTGTCATCTGGTGTAAGGGGTCTATTCACCTAGAGCATCAATCCTAGGAGGTTCGTCTGCTCAGTTATCAGAAATATAGTTAAAAATATTTGGAATGTCATTAGAAATTATTGACTTTACTCCAACAAATACATTTGCTGCATTTGTCCTACAATTTTATCATTAGTGGTTGAATCTGATAGCCAGATAATCTTATATAATATAATTATAGATAATTAGCTTTTGCCCTGTGTGTTTTTGAAAAGATTTTTTTTATTAATTAATTTAGATTTATAGAACCACATAAAAATGAAGTACACCTATAAGTAGAATGATGGATTAGTATAGAATAGAATAGAATAAAATTTATTTCATCAAGTTAACACTGCAGTATAAATTGGCAATATTCTTACATGATAGGATGGATTAGGATACCTAATATTAGATATTATATGATGCTCGTGGCTCCAAGCGCGTGAATATTGATTTTTTACAAATCCCGCGGGAACTGTTAGAATGAAAAGAGTGTTCAGTTTTTGATACAATCTTTTTGTTCTTTATAAGTTTACTTTTCTACTTGTCCATTGTTTTTTACCTGTCACTGTGTTTTCAAAAATCTTAGTATTCTGATGTCAACATGAATAAAATCAACTTATGTTATATCTAAACATATTTTTATTCAACTACCAGTTAACCATTTTCCTAGTAATTTCTACTGGCTACGCACTCTGCATGTTAGTGGATCTTGAGTTGCCCCACTAACAGGTTATGGGCCCAGACCAGAACCTACGGAAATATGTTGTCTGGAAACGGGAGTTTTCAAAGAGAGCAGAACTCAATAATGGCACAGAATTTGGAAGGTAGTTCAGGTAGCAGTACCTTATCTATGGAGAAATTAGAAGGTAGCAGTAACTATACTACATGGAAATTTCTTATGGAGATGCA
This sequence comes from Thymelicus lineola, assembly GCA_963932265.1. NCBI lineage: Eukaryota > Metazoa > Arthropoda > Insecta > Lepidoptera > Hesperiidae > Thymelicus > Thymelicus lineola. The sequence goes on along the minus strand of OZ010683.1, from coordinate 18,693,302 downwards.
TCTGGTACATGATGACTTGTGGGAGTATACAAGTGTTACGCCTGAAGCAACCGACATGCAAGGTACGAGAAAAGACCAGAAAGCTAGAGCAAAGATTTGTTTGATGGTCAAACCTCATTGCTTAGTGCACGTACGCAAATGTAAAACAGCGAAAAGCGCTTGGGAAGCATTAAGAGATGCGTTCGAGGATAAAGGTCTGAATAACCGTTGCCGTTTACTTTCAAAACTAGTAAGCATGAAACTGGAACAATTCCCAACTGTGAGAGAATATGTGACATCTGTGATGATGGTATCTCAGGAACTGCAAGACCTAGGAAAAGAGGTTGATGATGAACTATTGGCTGCTTTACTTCTCCAAGGACTTACGGTAGAGTTCCAACCTATGAGATTAGCCATAGAAAACAGTAACGCGGTACTTACTACTGATTATGTCAAGACAAAGCTTTTTCAAATGGAAGATAACTATTCGGCAAGCTCGAGTGCAAGCCAACCGACATCAGCATTATTGTCAAATAAGCAAAAGGGCAAGAGTAAACCCAAGAAGGTCAAACAAAAGATTAAATGCTTTATTTGTGATGGACCACATAAAGCAAATGAGTGTCCAGATAATCCTAAAGGGAAGAAAGAAGCTTTACAAGCCTACGCGTTTGGTACGTCGATATCGCAAGCAGGAGACTGGATCATCGATTCTGGCGCGTCGACGCACATGACAAATCACAAGGCTTGGTTTAGAAGTAGCTTGAAGGATACTCCTAAGTCTTTGAGAGTGATCTGTGCAGATGGTAATGTAGTATATGGTGAAGGTGAAGGTACTGTTGTGTGTGAGTCAGCAGGGCTAACAATCAACAATGTTACTTATGTACCTAAGTTAGCTTCTAATTTGTTAAGTGTGAATGCAATTGCGAGAAAGGGTCATGTAATAGTATTTACAGAAAAAGGGTGCGACATCTTCAAGAAGAATGAGTGTGAGGTTCGTGGTAAGCCTGTTGTGAAAGGTGTGGAAGAACGAGGCGTTTATAAAATTAAGTGCTGTTCACAGGGTTCTGCACTGGTAACAACGGATTGCGACCAGCAGAGGCTGTGGCATCGGAGGATGGGACATCTTGGTATACACAACCTCAAACTTCTTAGAGATAAGATGGCCATAGGGGTGAGTTTTCCTAATACTTTTTCAAAACTGGAGTGCATATCTTGTATTATGGGAAAACAAACCAAACAACCGTTTCGCAAAGGTGTTGCGACGAGAGCTAAGGATGTATTGGGTTTGGTACATTCTGATTTATGCGGACCTATGCATATACCTTCCATTAGCGGGTATAAATATTTTTTAACGTTTATTGACGATTTTACACGCAAAACATTTGTATATTTTTTAAAACAAAAGAGTGAAGTTTTTGAAAAATTTACAAATTTTAAGGCGTTTACCGAGAATCAATGTGGCAAGAAAATTAAGATCCTGCGCACTGATAACGGAACTGAGTTCGTCAATAAACAGATGGATGATTTCATGAAGAAAAATGGAATCCAACATCAAGTCACGATAGACTATACACCGCAGCAAAATGGAGTAGCCGAGAGAGCAAATAGGACTATCATTGAGAAGGCGAGAAGCATGCTTGAGGAAGCAAACTTGTCAAAGGCTTATTGGGCGGAAGCAGTCCATACATCGGTATATTTAAAAAATAGATCGCCGACCATTGCCGTAAAGGGAAAAACTCCAGAGGAAGCGTGGTCTGGAAAGAAGGTTGATCTCAGTTTTTTAAGAGTTTTTGGGTGCAAGGCATATATGCACATTCCCAACCAAAAGAGGAAGAAGCTAGATAAAAAAAGTATGGAGTTAACTCTAGTCGGATATTGCGAGGACTCCAAAGGCTATCGACTAGTGGATACAAAAACACATAAACTTTATAAGGCTAGGGATGTTGTATTTATTGAAACGCAACCAGAAACAGAGAGAGATAAAGGGATGGAAAAACAACATACTGAACATGAAGTATTGATTCCAGAGGTGGAACAAACTTTAGAAGTTTGTGTTCCTCAAGGTGTCGAACCTGATGTGACTGCGGATGATCAGCCACAAGAAGTGGAACAATCAGATACTAATGAAGAGATGTTTATTCCTCCAGTCCCTGAAACTGTATCAACTGTTGATAATCAACTTCAAGAAGACGTAGAGTTTCTAGATTGTGAATCTGACATAACTGTCAATGATCAACCTCAAGAGGTGGAACGGAGGTATCCACTCAGAACTAGAAAAACGAAAGAATACCCAGATTATGTGCTGTATCATGCTGCAGAATCAGAATTGGATCCTACTACGGTTCAAGAAGCATTGTCACGATCTGATAGTGAAGAGTGGAGAGCAGCAATTCAGGAGGAGATTGATGCATTAAAGAAGAACAAAACATGGATTTTGGTAAAACCTGAACAAGCAAGCAACGTTGTAGATTCTAAATGGTTATTTAGAATCAAAGAAGAGTCGGGAAATAGAAGAAGATATAAAGCTCGACTTGTTGCCAGAGGTTTTAGCCAGAGATACGGCATTGATTACGACGAGACATTCTCTCCGGTGGTGAGACACTGCTCGTTAAGAATTCTTCTGGGAATTGCAGCACAAAAAGGCTTAAATATAGACCAGATGGACGTAAAAACTGCGTTCCTGAATGGAGACTTAACGGAAAAAGTCTACATGAAACAACCAGAAGGTTTTCATGAAAAGGGGAAAGAAGACTATGTGTGTCTACTTAAACGGTCGCTTTACGGGTTAAAGCAAGCACCTAGAGCATGGAACAACAAGCTGAACAGTGAGTTGTTGCAGCTAAAATTTAAACGATGTAAAAATGAACCATGCATCTACACAAGATCCCAGGGTAAGAAGATCATCATCTTAGCAGTATACGTGGATGATATGCTAATATTTTGGAATGACGCGGAAGAGCTGCACAAAGTAAAAAGAGAGCTCATGACAAAATTTGAAATGAAAGATCTTGGGAAGGCAGAGGATATTCTGGGAATGCACATAACGCAGAACAATATTGGAGTCAAAGTTGACCAAGAGAAGTATGTCAACAAAATTTTGAAGGTTTTTGGGATGGCTGACTGCAAAGTTGCTTCAACACCATCAGTTCCTGGTCAAAAGCTAGAGAAACCTGGACCGGAACATAAACCTGACTCGACGATTCCATATCAGAATTTAATTGGTTCACTGATGTACTTATCTGTTTGCACGAGGCCAGATATTGCACATTCAGTTAATTATCTTAGCCAGTTTAACACCTGCTATGCTGAGGAACACTGGATAGCAGCTAAACGAGTGCTGAGATATTTGAAGGGTACTAAATGCCTAGGGCTACAGTACAAGAAGACAGGAATGAGTAAAGTGCAGGGTTATGTAGATGCGAGTCATGCCAGTTGTTATGATAGGAGATCATACTCGGGTATGGTTTTTCTGCATATGGGAGCTGCAATCTCTTGGGAAAGCAGAAAACAGAGGACAGTTGCTCTATCCACAGCGGAAGCTGAATATGTGGCAATGTCTGAAGCTGCTAGGGAGGGAATTTTCCTAAAAAGATTGTACTCAGAAGTCACTGGGCAAGCTGAGGTAACAATGAAAATCTTCAGTGATAGTCAGTCTGCTGTGGCCATTGCGCAGAACCCTGTACACCATCAACGTACAAAGCACATAGATGTGCGACACCATTTTATAAGGGAGACCGTCGAGCATGGGCATATTGTACTTGAGTATGTAGAGACAGCTTATATGATTGCAGATGCTTTGACGAAACCATTGTTGAAAGGAAAGTTCAAGTGGTGTGCACTGAATATGGGTGTTGTGTAAGTGTGTGATGGATGAAAGTAGAGATATGAACTTAAGGAGGAGTGTTAGAATGAAAAGAGTGTTCAGTTTTTGATACAATCTTTTTGTTCTTTATAAGTTTACTTTTCTACTTGTCCATTGTTTTTTACCTGTCACTGTGTTTTCAAAAATCTTAGTATTCTGATGTCAACATGAATAAAATCAACTTATGTTATATCTAAACATATTTTTATTCAACTACCAGTTAACCATTTTCCTAGTAATTTCTACTGGCTACGCACTCTGCATGTTAGTGGATCTTGAGTTGCCCCACTAACAGGAACACTGAACATTTCCAGGATAAAAAGAAGCCTTCCATTCCAAATTTCAGCCAAATCAGTTAAGAAGTTGTGGCGTGGTTGAGGAATAAACATCCAACCATCTTTACAAATTTTCACATTTATAATATTAATAGGATGCTAAATAAGTAAAAAAAAATTGCAGGTACAAATAGAAGTCCAAATAACAATCAAAATCGTAATTTCTCAGAAAGGGGACCACTTCCAATCCATATGTTACAAGGTAAGTCATGGTGTATCTCTCTTATGTATCTCCCTCCATAGTTATAGTATCTAAGACTGATAAAGTAGAAGTACTCCATTTTGTGTGTATGTTCATGCCAAACTTTATGGCCCCTCTGTTCTATGGTCCAATTGAATCTTGTGCAAGTTAGTATATACTTGCACGCCTGCCCTCCGCAAATCTGTTTAGCGACTGAGAATGGTCATAGTAGGTCTGTATTGGCTGTGATGAAATTGTAATTGATTTAGAAGTTGTAAGTATATCGACTATTACTCCATAGCTACTTAATATGCTAACATAGCCGTGATAGTTTTCCTTTTAAATTCGTCGTATACTCGTCAGATGGACGGACAGACATGACGAAACCATAAGGGTTCAGATTTGCCTTTGGACCACTAAAATGAACATCTTTCATTTAAGACACTGGTTATTTTCAGATTTATACATTCCATTGACAAGGATTGACGCTAACGGTCTACCTGTGAACAGTATGGATATGGACCCCGACGAGGAGAACACAGACATGAACAACAGTACTGAAGATTTGGGATTTGATGGTGAGTGTGTGCTGGTGTGTGATGGTCGACAGTTGAAGCCCGTGTTGTATGGGACGCCACTTTTTATGTTTTTCTGTGTTTTGACACACATGTAACACCGTTGGTTGCCTATAAAAATTTATTTAATGTGACTGACTGATTATGATTTAAACGCCTGCACACTCATACCCCCGCAGTATGTTTTTACCTGTGTCGCGGGTGGCATGGACGACACATATAACACATCACAATAACACCCTGCAACCGGGTACAAATAATTATCTGTCACATAAATATCCGCGCCGGCCGGGAATCGAACCCGGGACCTCACGGTTCGCAGGCAGGGTCGCTACCAACTAGGCCACAGGGTCGATTTATTTTTATTGGTTTGCAGACAGTGGCGAACAATCTCTACATGAATCTCGAAACGTCTCTGATGCGGACCAATTCGACGAATCGTAAGTTACATCGACTTTTAAATGCATGATGTCAACATTACACGTGCTTATATGAAAACGTTCGCATGCACACACACACAAACACACACACACACACACACACACACACAAACACACACACACACACACACACAAATGCACATTGAAGTCAGTTTGTAAATGTTCACAATTTACAACAAAAATGTATTTTTTCCAGGCGAAGGTTGGACATCATTGAAGAAGATCTGCAGCCCGAAGATGAAGTGCAGCCTGCGTCCAAGTAATATATATTTTTTCCGTTTCTTTACCTTGTATAGGATGTTTAAGCTAAGACGGAGGCTTACAATATTTTAGCTGTTATAATTTTCATTATTTCATAGAGCAACGAACAAATATTATTTCTTATACTAACGGTATGTTTTCTTGTGCCAATATTTCTTTGTATTGTCGACACAGTAGTTCCTAATCGTGCTAGGTTTTGACAAGGTAAGTAAATCATTATTACGTTTTTGACAACAGGCCAAGACCAACAGATAATCCGCTAGAGGGGCCAAGCTGGATGCTGGATGTGATGAGCAAGGTAAGCAACCCTAAGGGTAAGCTAAAAAAACATTACAATACAATCATGAGAGCTAGACAACAGACAGGGTTAAGTGTAGCTAAGGATAGTATATCAAAAAAAAATCTTCCTTTGACTTTCCTACAGAGTCGCAAAACTAATAGCCGAGTAAACTTAGAGCCCGACTCGACGACGGAGTGCGATGAAGCCCCGGGCAGCTCGCGGGCGGCGCCCCCCGAGCCCGGCTCTTCCGCCCCCACACATCACGTAAGTACTGATCACACACACATCACGTACCCATCTGTTCCTTACTTAATATAGTAGATGCACCATTTTTTTGGTGGTTTGCAAATATTGAGTGACTGTAACACATGAACAAACAAACACAAACACACACACACACACACACACACACACACACACACACACACACACACACACACAGTATCAATCACAAAGTGTTCTCTCAATATGATTGTGTTAATGTTGTTAGCAGCGCGATCGCCTGACGCAGGCGTTCTCCCCCACGGTGCGGCGCCGCAAGCGGACATCGTCCCCGCGCACGCCGCTCTCGCCGCATTCGCCGCACTCGCCGCGCCCGCCTGTCAGAAGGAACAGGTCTGTTACATTTGTTTGTTTTACAATAATTTTTGTCACTGTACACTTAGGGAACATACCAAAAATATGTGACCCATTTTTTCCAACTTTTTACCCCCCTCCCCCACCCTTTGTGACCATCCGTAGTATATGAGAAGACCCCCCCTCCCCCCTAGTTTTCACGTGGTAATTCATAAATAATATGGTTTTCAATACTTTTTGCAAAAACAGAGTTAAAAATAATAATTTTGCTTATATTTGACTTGTGTGGCGCAATGGTTGCTAAAATATTGACTACGTGACAAAAACCTAAACTCCCTCCCCTCTGTGACCAATCGTGGTATTTTGAAGACTAAATGGGTCACGTGGTTTTTATATGTTCCCCTATCCAGTGCCGGATTAAACAAGCTCGGGGCCCGTAGCAAATTCTTTTAAACGCCCCAACTCACTAAGGGTTTCGCTCCTTAGTAAGGAATCACCATACAAATTCTGTACTAATGAGCGATTTAAGTAACCGTTAGTGACTCTGACGCCCCAACTCAGAAAGGTTCATTTATTTAGCTGTAAGGAGTCCATAACTAATTGACATTAAATATGTTAAGTATCGTTTCCTCTCAGAGTCATTTTATTAACTTTAAGTAACCCTAGTGCGGAACAACGTCTAATAACCTTATCGATTATCATATCGATAGAGTATTAGTGTAGCCACATGTAAAATACGTTGAGAACACATAAAAAATAATACTTATTTTAGTGCTTTTAGAACGATGATTTATACTAATATAGTAACAAGAAATTCGTTTACTGTGTTTTCTTACTTATGAACATTGCAAAGTAGCTTTTTTCTTTAAAATAAAATAAAAAAACTCGCAATTTTATGTAACGGCAATACTATACCTAGTAGTACTGTAGTATCTGTGGCAGTACACTGTACAGTAAATGACAATTGTCAGTCAATTCAATGTTGATATATTATATTGTTGGTTTGATTTCAATCTGAATTGAATTGAAAAATTTCATTTTGTTTAATATCGCCAACCTATTTATTATATAATATTATCATGTACATGTAAAGTACCTACACTTTCAAATTAGCGAATATGATAATAACTTATGTTAATAAATAAGGGGCACCAAGGTTGTGAATTGTAATCAAAACAACTGTATCGTTTTTTAAAGGATATGGAGTGTAAAATACCGCGAAAAAGAGTTGCAAATGGTAAACCTCTCTTTGTTGGTTTCGTTAGGCCTGACACCAGTATGGGCAATATAACCGTTTTTACACATTCTGCTGTATCGTGCATAAAATTCTTGGACCGAGTATGTTCTAAACGGATCAGAGAAATCTCGCAAATATCGCCTTGGCCCCACCTATGTCTATGCATTCTAGCGTAATCAACAAATTCAATAAAATCGGCAAAATCCGCGAAAACAGACATTTTGCTTGTGAAATCACTCAAATTGTAAACCTAATGTCAACTGAACGTCAAAATCAATCCTAAGTAGAGTTTAAGTAATGGTATTTGTATAATTAACTTTAATTGCCATTAAGGGCCTATAACGGTCGATTAACTGACTCTGGGAGTGACTAATTGTGATTCTGTACTAAGGAGCGATTTTAATGACCATTAAGTGACTCTGAGTTGGGGCGTGAGTTGTGGTTGAGGCGAAAGAGCCCTTGATTTACTATGGGTTCTTAAGTATAACTGTATAAAGTGGTTCTATAGTATAAAGTCTAAAATATGCAGGGCCCCCTTTCTTTTTTACTTTAATTGCTACTCTTGCTACGTGGTTAAATCCGGCACTGCACTTATTCCGTTAAGCGTTTATGAATAAGGCAGAGTTAAAGTGACTTTTATCTTAATCCAATAAACGAATGGACCAGCTAGTTGCCTTTGGGAATCGAGGGCCTCCTATTATTTCTCGTTCTCCAACACTGCGTGCTAAATACGTGTAAACATTTCACGGTCGATTTTAGAAAACTGTATAGCTTTTTATATGCTGCCCAGTCAAGCGAGTATAATGCTACTGTACATGGCTACAGCGACTAAGGGACTAATCGCCATTCAGCAAGGTGCACCGAAGCACCCGAGCAGGGGAGCAGGAGCGAGTGTGAGGCAAAACAAAATTGTGACGTGTGATATTGTAATGTTTTGCACAGCAACAACGGCCGCATTCTCAAAGTGCTGGTGTCCAAGTTGCGTTTGGAGGAGGACGATGTTTCTCCTCCCAAACGGCCGTCTCTCTCCAACTCTCCCAGTCGGCCGGGACCGTCCCTGGCGCGACGGGAGTCAACTGACAGCTCGGGCAAGCGGTACGGGGACTCCCCGGTGACGTCCCCGGGGCGGCCCCGACGGGACATGCAACTGGTGTCGTTCGACGCGCCCAGCCCCAACGGCGCGACCTCCTCGCATGTTGTTGTGTCGTGAGTATAGTATAGGGTTACCGTATCTCAGGATTTTTGGACTCTTCTCAGGATTGTGGCTGGATTTTGCAAATCACATGAAATTTCAGTTTGTGTAATATTACACACGGTGCTGCTCGCCAGTTCTGTTAACTTGAACTTGGCTTGACACGCTACTGCGTGTCTACATTGGTATGATAGTGCCGAAATGAACTTTTTCGTGTAAAGTTCCTACACTTCCTACTTACTATCAAAAGTAAATAGTTCACTTACTCGTATTTAACCTATGGATTGCTCAAAATGAGACCTCTTTTTACGGATGCATAAATTTTGCTTCATAAAAAATATTCCTCAACGTTATAGGGAAACTACGAGCCCCATAGAAGCTGGTGGTTCAGGAGAGCCAGCCGCCGTCGCGCGTAGAATTAGCAAGAACGACAGCCGCGCCAGCCGAGACACGAAGCAGGACGGTCGTAGCAGCCGGGATACGAAGCACGACGGTCGTAACAGCCGGAACACGAAGCACGACGGTCGTAGCAGCCGTGACTTGAAACAGGAGCGATGTAGTGACACAAAGCAAGACAGTCGCGGTAGCCATGACAGTGATAGCGGCAGTAGCAGTGACCCGGTCACTGAGGGCCGCACGCGACGGACGAGGAAGGCTGTCACTTATAAGGAGAAACCGCTGAATAGGTGAGTGGTATTTTGTCGGTAAGGGAAATAAGATGGTCATATGGGTAGCAACTTAATGTCAGGTGGGTCGGACTCGGCTATTTACATAGGTACAAACAATGTTTATTGTAGTTGTATTTGTAGTTTTAATTACAAGCAGGATGTTTAACCCTGTTTTAACAGGCAAAGGCTGATTGTTACTACTTTTACCCGACTGCTAGAAAGGGTTATGTTTTTTGTAATGTATGTTTTAATTCCTAAAAGAGCCAACAGGTATTTTTACAATTTAGGTAATAATATGCTATTATATTATTAAATCCCTTCCTTTTTTTGCCGTAGTAGGTTAAAAATAATAAATCGGTAATGTTTTTGTGCAGGAAAATGCGAAGATGAGCGACACGGCGCGCGGTAGCAAATCATGGTGAAGTTGGGACGGGCGCGTCGCGGGAATGTCACGTGCGGACGCGCCCGTTAGAGCAATAAGTGTTTGCGTTGCTAAACCCGTACCTGTTGAAGAAGGCTGATTTAACCCCTAGTTATAGTGAACATCCGCTGCCCTCGTTACCCCTTACTGTCCTCCTTATCCCCCCGCTGGCCGTGAGTCTCTCTTTGAAGAAAGGGTTAAAGTTCTCATTTTATCAATATATGACACAAAATGTTAGTGTTCAATTTTGTATATGTATATGTGAATGGTATTTCTTTTAATAATGCCCGCCACAGATGAGTTTAAGATTTGGTATTGCTAAAGTTTAAAAAAATGTGAGCCGTCATGGGGTGGTTGGCAGATGTGAAACATCGAAATTATTTTATACAACTAATAGGCATAAAAGTACAGATTATGACAGGAACTAAGTATGGCATGATGAAAAAATACAATATTACGAATTGTCTGCAGAAAATGATGACAGTTTTGTCCTACTGTATGCTACAGCCTATCAAACTAAGTTTATTTATGATTACCCACATTGTGTTATCATATTTTTTTTTCATATTGCTCTACCATAATAATATAGTGCGGCGAAGCGTCGCCACTCATTGCGCCAAAAATCAGGTTTACCCCTCGCCTATAGATGTTTCACATCAAAAACTAAATGTTATGTTTACAAATTTTATTTTATTAGAGAAAACAGAACATTAAAAAGTTTCAATGTGAACTAACGCTTGGACTTTAATTACAATACAATATCAACTGCAAAGCGGGTTCCATTTTATAAATACAAAATAAATGAATTGATAATGATCGGTGGCTGGATCCAGCTTTTGAATACAAGTTGAATGTGTGGTTTGTTCTGAATGAGTTATAAATGTCCTTGGATTGCAAAAAAAGCAAAGCAACAACCCATAATTGTCTCACTGCTGGGCTCGGGGTCTCCTCTCACAATGTGAGGGGTACAGGTCATAGTCTACCACGCTGGCCAAGTGCGGATTGGTAGACTTCACACACCTTTGAGAACATTATGGAGAACTCTCAGGTGTGCAGGTTTCCTCACGATGTTTTCCTTCACCGAAGCAAATGATAATTAACTTGTAATACGCACATAATATTTGAAAATTAGAGGTGCGTGCCAGGATTTGAACCCGGGCCCCTGCGTTCGGGAGACCAACGTTTTTAACCACTAGGCTATTACTGCTATAAACTGCTGCGGCTGTCCTTGGATTGAATCTATACTAATATTAAAAAGCTGAAGAGTTTGGTTGAACGCGCTAATCTCAGGAACTACTGGTTAAATTGAAAAAATATTTTTGTGTTTGATAGTATATTTATCGAGGAAGGCTATAGGGCATAGGCTATATAACATTATATATTTTAGTAGTTAGTTTTTTCCACAAACTAGCGCGGGTGAAACCGCAATGCACAGCTAGTGAGTTATAAATGTCCGTGGGTAGACTTAACAGAATATAACTTCAAAATGAAATATAATCAAAATTCAAATTGGGTATTCATATAGATATTGGGTTCGATTCCCAACGAGGCGGAAATTGTAATAATAAGTTTGAATTTCTGTTCTCGGTCTGGGTTTTCTTGTCTTAGTGTGTTGTCCATGGCACCCACGACACAGGGAATCCTAGTGTGAAAGCTTTATGTAGAACTCTCAGGTGTTTCATCAGGATTTTTGTGAAATAACACCTTTATGAACCATTTAAAAAACAATAATAGTATAATGGTTCACAAATGAAACTTACCAGTTTAGTATTTACGTTAATGTTTTATTAACATTAATTTTGCATTCATTCGTGGCGCCTTTTAAAGGCCACTTTTATTTAGTAAATAATCTTGGTTAAATTAAAAAATAAGGCGGACCCAAAATTAAAAGTATTCAAAGATAAATTTCATTTCATTTAATACCAAACCTATTTAATAAATTAATTATTTTTGAAAAGCAATATAAATTTAGATTTCTATAAAAAGCACTGCCAATATAGTCGTCTAAGAGCGAATTATACATTATTATTTCTAAACTCAGTTCCTGACGTTTTGTTCTATTAATTGTTAGTAAGTTTCACTGTAGTCTGTTAACGTTATTTATTTGGGGGTAATCTATGTTTTAAACATACGTCTGTGCTTACTTAATAATTGGGATGTTGACTAATTTTAGGATTCAATTTTATTTCATAGATAGAACCTTAATATTCACGAAAAAAATGTTATAAAAATAAAAATCTTCAATCTAAAAACAAAAATTGATAAATAAAAATCATCATCATATTTCCCACCAAAAACGTCACATGACGTCACTAAACTATATGTATTCAATAAAAGCAAAGCAAAGCAACAACCCATAATTGTCCCACTGCTGGGCTCGGGGTCTCCGCTCACAACGTGAGGGGTACAGGCCATAGTCTACCACGCTGGCCAAGTGCGGATTGGTAGACTTCACACACCTTTGAGAACTTTATGGAAAACTCTCCAGTGTGCAGGTTTCCTCACGATGTTTTCCTTCACCGAAGCAAGTGATAATTACCTTGTAATACGCACATAATGTTTGAAAATTAGAGGTGCGTGCCAGGATTTGAACCCGGGCCCCCGCGTTCGGGAGACCAACGTTCTAACCGCTAGGCTATCACTGCTGTTATATGTATTCAATACTATCGGACTATCGGTCTACTGAAGTTTGTTGAACTTCCGTATAAAATAAGTACAATGAAGTCATATTCTCAAAATGGCGTTTGAGGTCACGTGAGTACTATTTTTAACATTTTAAATTAATTATATTTAATTTATTGGGACTGATTACGACAAAAGTATAATATTAAAGGTTTTTGAATGTTTTCCTTAATATTTTAAACATAAAATATTAATTTACAGTTAGTGTCAACATCCCTATTCCCTATTGCATTTGAGTTTTTTTTTATTTATTTTTGCGCCTGATGTCAGTATTCCAAAAGGATAAATTATTTTATTGGTAATAAATCGAATGATTATTACTAAAACACGCTGTTGCAAAGTTAATAGATTTATTGACAGCATTTGTATTAGATGTTAAAATAATTATGCAGGTATATTTTAATTAATAAACTAATATTAGCTTTTTAAATGTATTTAATGGCATTTCCTTGTTACTGAATTTCTGTATTTTTAAATATTATGTTTAAAATTTTAAATCACTTATACAAATGGATAGAATCATGAAATTCTATTAAATCGAACGTTATAATATAAATCTCAGTCATAATTGAAAAAAAAAATACAAATATTGAGTTATTGTTTTAATACATTTATTTGCATCAAATATCGAACGAAATTCTGTGACAAAATAATGTTAGTTGGATTTTCATTATCGGGATTGCTTCCTTCTCGCACCCATGCGGCCATTAGTAGGCAATTACATAGGGAAGCGCGACGAGGGCATTCAAACATAGGGAATAGTTAATTCACACAAAACTATGCATCAAATTGAGATTTAAGACAGTTTTAGTTATATTATTGTTGAAATAAACTTAACTGCATTAGAATGCCCTTAGCTGACTGAATTACCATCTAGCCATTTACTTTTTATTTTGAAAAGGTACTGAAATTTGTATTTAACTGTTGTATTTTGGATCTCCAAAGCACTAGATAAGGCTTAGTTAAAGTTATGTTATCCTTGTTTAGTTTTCAGCAATAAAACATTATCTAATAAAATATCGTGTTTTTTTTTTGATGAATCTGAATAGTCGTGGGAAACGCGCTGACCAAAGCTGTTTAACCCTTACTCCCTTTTTACAAATTGGTTGCCAATAACTATAATCCCTGCAACTAATCCGTTTTAATAGTTTGACCCTTGCAGGGGACAACCATTATCTATTACAAAAACAACCTCAATATTTTAGTGTTACGTGTTATCTTTCATTTTGCACCGTCAACAACAATCAATCTTTTGAAGGCTCTTCTTTTAAATGTAATTATATGTGACGTCAGAGAAACGATACAGAGGAAAAAATTGTAATTAAAACCACCTGCGCGTAATGTTTCAATATATATTTATTTATGAAGTATCATAACTTGAGTTCATAACTTTAATTTCACTTTTGATTTTAAAATATGTAGGCTACAGCTGAAATGCTACGCTAATAATGAAGTAGTTATTCCAAAGCTAGAATCGTTTACAAGTTTAGTGACATGATTGCACAAAATGTATCTTTTTCTTATCTGTCGGCCGGGAATACCAAAACTACATAATATTATCCAGTTTTAAATTTAGAGATGCACGGTATCATTGTTTCGTTATATACACTTTTTCAGGATCCACAGCTTACATTAGTTTTTACAAGCATTTCAGCGTCACCAGTGGCTGATATTTGTTTATCTTGAGACATTAAATTTAGGTAGAATTATAATATTTTCAATCCATTAAATCACTTGATTTTGAACTTAATATTAGTATGAAGTATAATTAAATATTGTCAAAACTTATATTTTTTTATTAATTAAAAATTTCGAAGGTAAAATTATAGTGTCATCTTGTCGGAAATTTTCGAAATAATGATATACCATTAAAATATTTAACCGTCCCAAGATAAAAAAACAACCAATATAATAAATGTAACATCATTATTTTTTACCTAACAATGTAATTCCCTAACTACACATATCTCTTGTCAATAGGCACACCGTTTCAGTTACAGATTACAACAGAACTACTTAAACATTAAAAATGACTATAATACTTGTATAACATGAGCCGGGACTCGGGAGAATAAACTGGAATACGATATAGAAGTTATTTAACTACAAAATGTGATCCCTTTAATACGCCTACTTTTGTAGTATATAGTTCTTTGCTAATAACATCTGTGCATAAAGACAGGTCTCTAATTTGGAAAGAAACAATATTTTTTATCAAAGATAAGTATTATAATTATATAATGTGAAAAACAAAAATATTATCAGCAGTTAAATATATGTATAATAATAAATAAATAAACACTTTACCTCTGTGATTATTCTTGCCTGTTTGTCACATATATATCTGCCCCGGCAGAGAATCGAACCCGGGACTCCTTGCTTCGCAAGCAGGGTCGCTACCAACTAACCTACAGCCTACAGGTTCGCCACAGAAGCATAATAATTATATCTATGCTTCTCAACCTATCGGCTGTACGAACCTAGGGCATGAGTTTAAAAAATCTTCACCACAAACAAACAAGAAATGACAATTTGTGACCTCATTTGACTAATGCACAGATGTTTCTAACGTTTTTAACATGTATTGTATTAAATATATAGTTATATTTGAATTGTAACGATTCTTAATTAAATGTAAAATATTTAATATTGTGTTATATTATTAAAATATAATAAGCTTGTGTTATTAGTAGATAACAAGTGCAATACTTCACATCCACAACATTCGATCCGATTTTAGGCAATTGTAAAGTGTCAAAAACGAACATAAGCAGTTGACAGAACCCTGCTAGCTGGGCGAGGAGTCCCAGCTTCAATTCCTCTCCAGAGAAGTGTATGGTGTGGTTTGCCTTGGTCATCGCTGTAAGAACTACCAATTGAATACATAAATAATAGTTTCCCGTAGTGATTAAACGGTATGGCAAACATTATTGATTATTTTATTTATTATTACTATTGTTTTTTATTATTTTATTGTATTTGCTTATTTCAAATTAACGAATAAGCTGTAAATGTGTACATATTAATTAGTGCAATTGATTTTCACCATTGTAAATTAATGAAACTAAATAAACAAATAAATTATAAGACCATGTTACGTACAGATAATACAAAATGTATCATCGGATCGTATGGTGTGAAATGTTCTTAAACTAGGTAAAACTGTTGAGTGATGAGTGGCCCGTTCTCACCAGTCAACCATCCCACCCAACAGGTGTAAAGAATCTTAAAGTAAGTATCTTACATGACATTTTATCAACTTGACACAAACTTACATCTCACTGAGGATGCGACAAGTGCACAAACATCTTAACCTAAACGCACCTTAAGGACATAAAGATAAGACTCAATTTTGCTCAATGTTACTGCAGAAACATGGCCAGCATTACACATTCACATCCTAATAAATGATCCAATATGTAATAATGCTGCATTTAGTATTGGTGATGTAGGTGATAACATTTAAACAAGTGTCGATATATAAATCAGTATAATTATAATAAATGGATAAACGTTTAAAGATTGAAAACATGTGAAATTCATTAAAGTGGAGACATAATAATTTTACAATAAGTTTGCATATGTTTGCAGTAGTGAATTTATCTTATAAAGATAAATATTAATTAATAAATTATAAAGTTTATTCTATCTTAATAAAATAAGATTAATTTAACCAGAAAAAAATTATTTATAATTTCTAATCCAGTGATAATATAATTATATGAAATAGTGATTCATTATAGTATTCAATGAATTTTTTTTGTATTAATTGTAGTTTAGCGCTCTTACACACGAGTAGCACGTCGTCGGCGGCAGAGGTAACTGCAACCGTCGACGGCAGCCGACTGCGGCCGACTGCACGTGTCGACAGTCGCAGTCGGCTGCTGTCGACATTTCAACTGCAAAGGTCACCGGCAGCTGCCTTTCGCGCTCTTAGTATAGGAGCCAGTTGCAAATTGGATTCCGATGAAGAAACAATGTTATTGTTATTGCTTTTGATCATTTTATTATTGTATTAGTGCAATTTATAATTCCAAATACAATCATATTTCTTTAATGGCTCAATTAGCAATTCAACATCAATATCGTCACTAGAACTCATTTTATGAACCCGCCACGCTAGCGCTCTCTTGGACTATTTGCAGTCGACTGACAAAATGACGGACGCGGCATCCTACAACTGCAAACGTCAACGGCTGCAGTCGGCATGTCGACGGCTGCAGTCGGCTGCTGTCGACGGTTGCAGTTACCTCTGCCGCCGACGACGACGTGCTACTCGTGTGTAAGAGCGCTTAGAGGTCCATTACGAACTCCTGTCGGATTTCCTGAAGGAGGAGCTGTGGCCTAAGGGGGTCGTCTTTCGAAAGTTCCGTGGACGACGACGACCACCGGGAGTCACCGAAAGCGCGTCTCGCTTCGCGAATAAGTGAATTAGTTTTAAAGTCTATATTTTTGTATGTATGTTAGTCTGTAAGGTATTTATGTTATAGGCCTCGATGCCTGAAATAAAGATTTATTATTATTATTATTACCACTAACTTTAGCTAAAATAATTGTTTAAGCTGACACCAAATGTATGTATTTTATATATTTAAATAGGATAATTTTTGTGTACTGTAGCAATAAATTCCGTTCCTCCTAAAGAAATAAAATGGTGTGACGTTGTTAAGTTGGGATGCGATTTGTAATCATCATTTTAATATACTTTTTTGAGTAGATATGATATTTAATTGGCTCACTGGTACGATTTTCAATTGGCTTGTTTGTAGTGAGACCTAGGAACACCTATTCTCCACTTATTCTTGCTTTATAGAATTTGTGGCGTTTTGATTTCAGAGATGATAGTTACATGTTACAAGCTGGTTACAGTATGTTTATGTGTGCGCGGAGGGGTCGGGGGGCGCAGGCGCGGGCGCGGGCTCCGGTGGCGCCGGGGGCTGCAGCGACACCGCCGTCGTCGGCTCCGAGGAGGACTCCTGAAATCATCGACAAAACTCATCGTCATCCCTAGCCATAGATTACCTCCCTAGCATACCGTTCTCAATATTTTATTTACATTATAATGCTCGAGTAGACCTAATTGTTATTACTTTACCTATTCCTGAGCCCCCTTAAAAGTGACTCGGATAAACGCAACAATAATCAAAACGGACCGAGAAAAACTTCAAACTAATGTACCTTCAATAACAGTTACATAAAAACGATACAATTGAATTATATCAACATCTCCCCGTGCAAAACTGTTCACGTAACTAATAGCACACACGTCACCTGCTGATATTATATTATTTACTATCGCTTTAGTAAAATGAGCCTGAATCGACAAACAATGGTAATATTATGATGAATTATCGAGCACTCAGGGATGAATTATACTACACCGTGCCGGGCACGAGCAATTTCACTAACATTTTCCTCGGCTCGGTCGCGGATGTCGCACAGCGTAGCATAAACACTCGATGTCCGGGTCATATAAAATGTTAGTGAAGTTTTGAAACCGTGCCTCTTCCGCGGCACGGCTCGTGCCCGGCACGGTGTAGCATAATTCATCCATTTTTATCTTACGATACCAAACGTCACTGCACTCACGTCTACGACCCGGTGCCCACATAAGTAACGTGACGTGAAGTTACATTACAATGATAAATGTTGATAGTAATGGCAAGTTGATTCCCTATCATGTTGTTTAGGTGGGTAACGTGCCTAATGTGCACTGCCCTCTTTGAATATATCCCACTAGCCAATGCCCCACATTCACCTCAACTATACAGCCATTTCAAAGTAAATTAAAAGGACATTGAAATCCGCATTTCTGTTTACTCACCTCGGTAGTGGTGGTGGAGGGGTTCTTCTGTTTGCGGCGCTCGACGTGCCCGAAGCAGTGCTCGCACTCGTCTTCACTCTCCGACGACTCGGACTCATCGAACCGACGAGGCTTCTCGTATATGCAGCAACCTGGACCATTAATCAGTTCCAATTTGTAATTATTTCATCCATCCATCACCCCTTGGAGGTCCACTGCTGGACATAGGCCTCCCGTAACTTATGCCATTAACTATTGCCTTCTGACCGGTCCTGAGCCTTCTGAATCCAGTGAATGCCCGCTGTCTTCTTAAGGCGTCGGCCACACAGAAAAGACGCAAGACACGGACCCGTCGCAGTCGCGGCGCCCGTTTAATCTACTTTCATACAAAATGTATGCAGCCGTCGCGACGTAAAACATACAGAAAAGACGGGACGCCCGACACGACGCTTTCTCGTCGGCGCCCTATTGGAAAACATACAGAAAGGACAGGACGCGGGCTTGCTTAGGCGCCAGCGGGGGAGCGGAAAGGACGCGGAGAGCAGGTCTCTTAAAACGTAGTGATTAAGTACTCTGTGGCCGGGAAAAGCCCAGTGTGCACCATAGAGTAACTTTGTATATACGGGAAGTGTGCACCGACCGTCACGCCCGTTCCTTGTCTTTTCTATATGTTTTAACGGCGCCCTGTCTGCGACGGGTCCGAGCCCCGTCTTCGTCGTACGTCTTTTCTGTGTGGCCCGCGCCTTAGGTCGTCAGTCCACCCGGTCGGGGGGCGTCCTATACTCCGTTTTCCGAGACGTAGTCGCCTCGTGCTAAATTATTTAAGTTCTAATAAAAATATCTAATAATAAAATGTATAAACTTTTCTATATAAACTATGAACAGACTAATATTTAAAACTTGTTGATAATTAAAAGTCTAAGTGAACGCAAAAAATTTTGGATATTAAAGTAACTCGACAGAATTTCCCTTTTGCAGAACGGCCACGACGAGGGACGTGAGTAGTGACGGTATCTCCATTTTATGTTACACTACATAGCCTTAGGGATCAATTATGCTACCCCGTGCCGGACAGGAGCCGTGCCCCCAACGAGGCACGGTTTCAAAACTTCACTAACATTTTATATGACGCGGACATCGACTATTTATGCTACAACGGTGTAGCATAAACATGCTACATAGCATAAACATCGCACGGGCGATGTCCGCATGCGAGCTTCGTAAAATGTTAGTGAAATTCCTCGTGCCCGGCACGGCGTAGCATAATACATTCCTTACATAGGTATGTAGTATCACGTAACTTTCTGTAAAATGTCTTACATTTGGACTTCTTCTTGTTCATGTTCTCATTGTCGACGGTGTCCTCGGTCCACACGACCTTCTTCCGAGCCTGCGCGCGCGTCGGCCGCAACGTGATCACCGCCACGCGCTCCACTGACTCCTACGATACAAATCACAAACGATGTTAAGGTATACAACATATGAAGCTCTACTAAAAATAATAAATAAATAAACGCTAACACACTCATACCCCCACAGTAGGTTTTCACCTGTGTTGCGGGTGGCATGGACAACACATATGTATAACACATCACAATAACACCCTGCACCCGAATACAAATATTTATCTGTCACATAAATATCCGCCCCGGCCGGGACTCGAACCGGGACCCCACGCTTCGCAGGCAGGGTCGCTACCAACTAGGCTACAGGGTCGTCTAATAAATGCAAATTTTGACTCGGCCTCTTACCAAGTGTAAGGTCGAGGTGCATTCTTTCGATCAAGTTCTGATCATTGAACGAGTCATGAGGTCTCTCCTTCTAGACGATAGGATCTACAGTCTACACAATTACTAATTCCTATAGTGGATGTTGGTTTTGGTATTTTCTATAACCTATCGAAAATTCAGCTGCTGCACTCAAAGATAAACAGAGATTTTTCTGTCACATTTAAGGCAATGAATAAAAATAGGGGTACTTATTCCTGTTTGGATCCGTGATGGCCGATCCGAACTTTAGAAAATGAATCGTCGTGGTCTCCGCTAATCAGTGAAATCAGCTAATCAGTCTCAATAACGTCGCTAATGTACAAGTTGTAAGTTCAATTGCATCACAGTAGTTATTAGTTAAGTTCAAAATCGTTACCTGCGTAATAACTCAGTTTCTTTTTAACCGACTTCAAAAAAAGGAGGAGGTTCTCAATTCGACTGTTTTTTTTTTTATGTTTGTTACCTCAGAACTTTGGACTGGGTGAACCGATTTGGATGATTTTTGTTTTACTTGAAAGCTGGTGCTTGTCGTGTGGTCCCACATAAATTTGAACGAGATCTGACAGTGGCATCCATGTGAAAAGTACAATGTACTTCATTTGAAGTCAGTAAATTTTTTGTTAAAATGTTAGATTATTATTATATAAAAGTATTTCTATCATTATAATAGTCCTATCATTATACCTATCTGCTTTGCTATTTACTTGCATTCATAACAGTGAAATAAAACCAAAACGTAACATTATAAAACTTTATTTTCATAGAAAAACTGAATGTACAATATTTTAGTTGGGCGTTGAGCAATCGTTGTATTTACAATCACTTTTTAGATAACATCTATTTGCGGAGTATATCATATAGTAATTGTGCGAGATAATTTTTTCGAATACCGCTTTAGTGGTGGAAGGTCATCGTATGACCTTGTCTGCAAAGAGCCCATTGATTTTTGTTTCGTGGTATCCTAAGAAATTGCTCAGAACTTCTCGGGTGTGTTGGCCCAGGGTGGGAGGAGCGGTCCGAGCTTCGTTCCCACCTTCACTGTAAGTAGTCGGAGGTCCAACGACCTTCAGCGAGCCGGCAGTGGGGTGCGGCAACTCCTGCACCAACCCGATCGCCCTCACGTGTTCGTCCTCAAACACATCCTTCATATTGTTCACAGGGCCGTTCGGAAACGAGGCGTTCTTAAATAAACTAAACCATTCCTTTTTGGTTTTAGTTTCGATTACTTCACTTATAATTTTAATAATAGCCTCTCGGTTCTTGACTCGGGCGGAGTTATCGATAAATCTCTCATCGGTGATAAGCTCCTCCTTATTGATCAGTCGGCATAGGTCAGCGAACTGTGGATTAGAGCCCGTTCCGATGACAATGTATCCGTCTTTGGTTTTGAAGGCCTGGTAGGGAACAATGTTCGCGTGGGCCGTACCCCAGCGCTGGCCTTCGATGCCGCAGTTCAAATATATATTTGCGATATTGATCATGCTGGATATCTGAGTGGAAAGAAGATTGCAATCGATCTTCTGTCCCTTGCCAGTGTTCTTGCGGTAGTACAGCGCGGCCATGATGGCGCCGAATGCATGCAGGCCTGTGGTGAGGTCGGTGATCGCCACGGCTGGCTTCACGGGCCCACCGTCCCTCTCCCCCGTGTTGATCAAAAGACCACCCATGGCGGCTGCTATAACATCATACCTGGAAAATAAAAAATATATGTTTTTTAGGGAAATAGCCGGCAAACGAGCTGACGATCCACCTGATGGTAAGTGGCTATCGTCGCCCATAGACATTAGTAACACCAAAGTCATCACTGATGCGTTGCCGGCCAAGTAAGAGAGAAGAAAAAGAAAAACAAGAACTGGCTCTCAAGCCCCCAGCCGGAACCTCGTGTTCCACTGTTTGGCAGCTGACTCATGCTCAAGGGTGGTAGCTATCCAGGCGAACCCCATGGAGAAACAATAATAGTAACAACAGTATTAATTAACAATTAAAACCAATATTACCATATTATAATCCCTCCGAGGGGCCCTACCACCAGTGTGCCGGATTTAGTCGCCTCTTACGACACCCGTCCGGCATGGAATTGAGGTTAGTATTCTAAGCCGCTCCAATACAGCTAAATCTCTTATCTACGAGTATATATTAATAGGTGAAGAGAAGTCTGAGATTTTATTATTATTATTTGTGTGTATGGGTTAAGCCTTAGGGAGTAAGTCCCAGAGGCCATAGCGACCAAGAATGATCTATTGTAGCCTTGCCCATAAGTGTTAGATCTGGTGAGCAATGTTTACGGCTGATGTGAACTGCAAGATGCTCTTGGGTTCCAGATCACTGTGTTCAGGCATAGTAGTGTGTTTGTCTATCGTAAGACATCTGCGGCGGGATTGGGACATACATTCGCACAAGATGTGGATAGATGTTTCCTCCTCCTCACCATTTGCATGTGGTTGTATTACTGAGTCCAACGGTATGCAGGTGTTTGTTCAGCCTACAGTGTGAGTAATCTAATTAAGACCCGAATTTCTTGACGGTTGACATTAATCACTCTTGTAGTGTATTTATTTCAGTAACCAGAAATGAGCATATTGGCCTGTCTCAGCCCTGTAGAATTGTGCCTCAGGTCTGCGCCTCGCATTATTGCCAGAGCATTAAAGAAGGCTCGTGAGGTTGCTTTGGCGATGCCCACCATGGGTTCAGGATCCGGCGGGCGCCTTGCTAGTTTTTCTGCTTTCTCATTACCAAAGTCAAAAAGTCTGATTTGGTACACAAAAAGTTTATTAATACCTACTTACTATCTGCGGAACACCTACTGAGAGTGATGTGATGTCCATTATGTAGGTGAGAGGTAGGTCTGGATTTCATGATGGTTGTTTCTTATGTACCACTATGATATTGTGAAATTAATGTACTATAATATTTTGTTGATAATGCATTGATGTCTTTTTTATGTTGACAATTCATGAGAGGTTAGGACCTTAGTCATACATATCAAGGTTGGGTTATTAAGAATATAATAACAATAATGTTTTCATAACAATAACAGCCAATCTCAAGGTAAGTTACATTAATATATTTAGAATAGATACTTAACACTCTTACCCAGGTTTTTTGGAATACGGGCCAACTGGTCCGAAACCCGTGACGGCACAGTAAATTAGCTTAGGATTTATTTTACTCAACTTCTCATAGCCAACTTCCATTTTATCAAGCTTCCCTGGGAGAAAGTTTTCTACAACCACATCACATTTCCTTGCTAGATCATAAATTAAATTTTTTCCTGAAAAATTTCAGAAATGGAATATTTGTTGTTTACAGAATGTTATATCATGAAGAATTTTTTAATAATATATTATGTATCTATTTACAAATAATAACAGACTACACACTGATAAAATAAAATGGTTCTTGTAACAAAACTTTTCATTGTAATCAATATAGTCAGTCATGTCTCGTGTAAAAAAATTATAATTTACACTTTGGTGAATATCAAATAGAAGTTACAACACATTGATCAATCAATTAGGACTTAGCTTCTTACCTTGTTGACTTTTCATATCAACACAAATACTTTTCTTGTTTCTGTTGACGGATAAAAAGTAGTAGGAGTCTTGGGTGCCCTCAATGAATGGAGGGCCCCATTTTCTTGCGTCGTCACCATCTAGACTCTCTACCTTGATGATATTTGCACCTAAATCTCCCAATGTCATAGTACAAAACGGCCCAGCAACCACCCTTGTCATATCCAGCACGTTTATATCACTGAGCAATCCAATATTCCGCGAAACATTAACGTTTACCGAGCTAAACGAGCTCACAACTCTTAAAACAGACTTATAAACCAACATCGCGACCGCTTTCAATCAAACAGTTCTCGAATGAACATTGAACTCTGTTCAGTTAGTTTCCTCTTTTATCTCAGTGTAAGTAATGTAGTCAAATACAGAAGATAACGATGTACTCATGTAAGATTATTTACCTCCTCCAGTTGTGGCGGCACGGTGGTAACAGCGGTGCTCGTTGTAGCCATTTCTTCGGCTCTTAACATTTGTGGACGATCTCCCATAGAAGCACACTACACTTTAGATTGTTTTCACATCATAAGACTATAATATCCAGGCTCACCCACGCTTCAGTTCTAGGTATATACGCTTAAGATACCGTAATCAATTTACTATCAGTCTCAAACACGAATAACAAAAACGAATACCTATGCTTGCTTGCTCCTCCAATCGTGCAAATCAAAATCAAGTGATCTTTGAAATGTCATGTCATTGTCAATGTTGGTAATTGTCAAATCGAGTTGACGTTTGACTTGACAACAGCGAAAACTTTTTTTAATAGAAGCGAGGCGAAGATTTTCTATGTTTGTTCGTACCGCCGCGCCGCCGTTTGATTTCCATATTATACTAAAGTCACGTGCGAGTCTGCAGATTATATTTTATGTTTTTATTATTTCAGGTGGAATTATAGGCTAGCTTTGATTTATAACAATTAAAACTCCTTAAAATACGTAAATAACATGCCATTTACTTTTTATACTTTGCCTACTGCACACTACTGTCTACAACACTTATTATTATATTTCTCCGTAGGGTCCGATAGCTTTATCTGGGTAGCTACCACCCTCTTGCTTGAGCCGGCAAACTATTCGTATTCCGGCCTTCCAGATGGCGTCAAGGCCCGAAAAAATATGTACATTGTGTAGGTACTGTACAGTGTACTGTACCGGCTTCACCGCGGAATCATTTTATAATCTCTCACCTATGAAGAGTAGGTAGGTAGGTTTTTTATCTATACCTATTTATGCTCTCTAAATAATGCAGGTAATATTTACTTTAAGATGTTTTAGGATAATATGATATTAACCCCTCAAAGGATATCGTCGAAAAAAAGTTAATTAACCTACGCTCCTGAAAAATAAACAGCTAGGTATATAATTCATATTATCGTGTTAATTTGTAGAAATGAAATTATTTTAATAGGTGTATAGAAAAAGTATTGTGGTCTCTCGTTCAAGCTCGTTATAAAAAGACCAGCTTCCGGAAATAATTACGAACCAAATTAGATTTAAACGTGTTTTATGAACAAAAAATATTTAGGTACATTGGACATTTTAAATTAAAACGGCTCGTCGTTGCCGCAACTTTCATGGCAAGCGATAAAACAAAAGAATCCATTGGAATAATTCCAAGCAATTAACTGTACCGCTTCACAACATACTCGTAATCGTCGTCGTAGCCAAGGTAGGCACTTACCAGACAAGAATAACAAAAAAGTAATGTGCCCGCAACACCAAATGTAACTATTTAATAGGTACAGGGTGGTTGCATCCTTCTGCGCATTCTCGAATATCACATAACACGCACTAAAGTCACAGCTAAGCTATGCTGGTCCCAGAGGGGTGTTTTTCCACCAGAGATGTGCTATGCAGCTATGCTGCGAAGATGTAAAATGTAATAAATATGATTGGTTCTCAGATTAAAGAAATAAAAGAGATTGGTTCAATAAATTGATTGATTTCCACCCTATTTCCACCAATGAATATGACTGGTGGATATCAAACGCATCCATACCCAACGTAACATAGCACATCTCTGGTACAAAAGCACCCTAAGGCCATTATATGTAATTATAATTTGATATAAACCATTTATATGAACCCCATCCTTAAAATCCTGTTTAGGGGAAAGCTGAAATTTCTTCAAAGATTAAAGCAATCACATGACCCATTGAGTCCATGACCAAGTGAGCTTTTCAAATTCGGGAAATGTTTTTAAAAGCAAAAGCGTTAAGAAAAAATTGTGTTTGATAAGTGTGCGGATTTCCTTACGATTTTTATCGAGTATGGAGGAGAGGTTATAAAACTGAGATGGATGCAGAATTCCAACTACGATGTTCCAAGAACAAGGCCCTTAGCTTGCTCGCATCTTATTTAAGTAATAGGATACAAAAGGTTAATATAAATGATGAAAAGTCATCAGGGTCACCTACTGTGATGGGTGTTCCGCAAGGCTCGATCTTAGGCCCTTTTCTTTTCCTGGTGTATATAAATGACTTACCACATTATGTTAAAAACCATGCGAACATTGTGCTGTTTGCAGATGATACATCATTGATATTTAAGACTGATAGGAATAAAAATAATTTTGACGATGTTAATAGTGCTCTGTCGCATGTCTCACATTGGTTCACTATAAATAATTTACTTTTAAATGCAAAGAAAACCAAATGCTTAGAATTCGTGTTACCAAATGTAAAAAAAGTAAATAAATCTCTTAAATTAAATAATGAAACATTAAATATAGAGGAATCCACAGTTTTTTTAGGGGTGACCTTGGATAGTAAACTGCAATGGGGCCCGCACATAGCATCTCTCACAACTAAACTTGCTAGGGCTGCTTATGCTGTTAGAAAAATAAGGCAGCTCACTGACGTCGACACTGCTAGGCTTGTTTATTTTGCATATTTCCATAGTGTGGGGCAAAGCAGCCGGTATAGAACAAATTTTTGTATTACGGAAAAGAGCCATTAAAGCTATTTATAAACTAAAATCAAGGGAGTCCTTGCGTGTCAAATTTAAACAAATAGGTATACTTACAGTAGCTTCCCAATATATTTATAATAATTTAGTGTTTATACGGAATAACATAACTGCATATAAACAAAATTGTGATTTTTCAAATCGTCAAACAAGAAGGATGCATCAATTGGCTACCTCTTCGTACCGTCTTTCTAAAGTGCAACGTTCTTTTATGGGACTAGGTATAAAATTTTATAATAAAGTCCCAAAACAAATACGTGACTTACCAGTGGAATCTTTTAAGAAACGTGTAAAGACTCAGCTCTTAGGCAAGGGCTACTATAGCATAAATGAATATTTAAATGACAAGGATGCTTGGAAATGACTAGCTCCACCAGTACCACCACTAGCAGACCAGTTCTGCACAGGTTAGAGAATAACTATTTTTGTAATAGATATAAGTTTTATTTTTAAAAGATGTGCTGAGGAGTTTCTTTACGGCTTTTCTTCTCCTCCATGACAAAGCACCTTTCCGAAAAGCTGGTAGATTAAAAAAAATGACGTGCATAAGAGTATCAGTGATAACTACATGAATAAAAGATTATTTCATTTCATTTCATTTCATTTCATTTCATTTCATTTCATTTCATTTCATTTCATTTCATTTCATTTCATTTCATTTCATTTCATTTCATTTCATTTCATTTCATTTCATTTCATTTCATTTCATTTCATTTCATTTCATTTCATTTCATTTCATTTCATTTCATTTCATTTCATTTCATTTCATTTCATTTCATTTCATTCCATTTCATTTCATTTCATTTCATTTCCAGTGGCCCGCCCTATTTACACGTTGTAATTTCAGGCTGTAATGCGCTCGTTGCTTTCCAAAATTTTGTACATTATTAATTCTGTTTTATTGAAGGCCAAGTTGTTTAGTAGCTTTCATTGTTTTTAGTGCTAAAAAATTAAAATTAAAAGTTGAAAATTATGTACTTCGATGATCAATTGATCACATAGGTTGTTCGTCTGCCAGTTTCGACCTCCATTTTTAACCTATAAACATGAACATCGTTCAAACTACTGTGCTGTCACAGGTCACTTTTTATACCATTGTTTTAATCACTGACTTAATAACCTTTTAACATACACTGCTCACGCCGGCCACGCTGCTCCTTCACAGCACCTAACATTGAATGTATGATGAAATACATCGTGTACCTATTCATTTGGGTCCATGGGAGACCGTACATTTTGGTCCTTTGAGCCGGATAATTTTAGTCCTTCGAGAACCGTATAACTATTATGATAAATGTATTAAATAAACTGAAATGATGATTGCGTTTCATTGATAGATAATAAAATTATCCTCATCACAATTTACTTTGGCAAAGTAACGCATAGTTTAGCGTTGAGTATAAATAACATTCTGTAGTGACGTTATAGGCGCTAGAATTTTAAGAGGTCTGTTAAATCGCGTTTGATCTGTGTTTTACGAGTATCCACGACATAGCAAGTACTCGACTTATCTAAAAATCTAGTGAGACAATTATAGACCATAAAATAAAAACTAGAGAGATGAAAATCATTTAGCAACATAATTTCCCTTATTCGATTTCCCTCATTAATTTCATAGGATGTAATTAAGATTTATTTAGACGTTGTCGGTCGACATAATGTAATGTTGTAGAAGTAGCTATATCTACTATAGTACGAAATGTAAGTTAAGCCTGTGGGTATTTCTACAGCATCTGTTATCATGAAAAGCGATGCCATATAAAGAATATCCTTCGGCCGTATTGGAAAGACCTAGAATGCGTACTAACTCCAATTCCATGCTGACAGACCATGGTGTCATATATTCGAATTCGGTTCTGGTAATAGGTAGGTACTATGACCTTTCCGTGAAGCCCGCCTGGCAATAACCTGGCAAATGACCCTCTGAAGCAGAAGCTATCAATCGGCCTGCGCTCTTTCGGTCATTATTTTTGGTGAAATCATTAAGTGGTAACAGCAAAGACATCACGTTACCGGTGGGAGACAAATGAGTCACCTAATAACCAACCCAGCGATTACCAACCTACGAAAGGTGGAATAAGGAGTGAGAAACCCACTTACCAATTAATTACTTGTATACGACACTACACTGAAACTGGAACCAAAATATGTACCTAAAACATTTCGTGAAAGAAACGGAGTGGAAGCTAATCAGGCAGAAAAAGCCTTACTACCTTGCACAAGATGCACAGGAACCAAAACGCCACCCGGTATGGGTAGCCTATACTTGGGTTTAGGGGGTTTGTATCAACAAGATAAATTCCGGCAGTCCTCAAATCAGATGATGATTTATTATTAATAATCTCATAAGTACGATGAGTATTTTATATCCTTTTGAAAGTTTGAAACAGTTCCGTTATTTGGTTATTGCTGCTCTCTAGCTACGCTGGGAGCAGAACCGCTACAGAGGCCGCGCGGCCGGTACAAAACGTGAGCGGCCTGCATTGTATTCGCTAAATACTGAACTACTTGAACGATCGATGCTCCAGAACAAATATAGCGCAGCTTATCATTCTCCAGAAATGATTCGCCGACAGGGCCGGATTCGACGCCACCGATAACTGCTGGAGAAACATTCCAAATGAATCCAATCTGCACAAACGTTCCAAATGAATCCAAGAAAAAGCTTCCTTATAAAAATGGTAAACAAAGGATGAAACCGACTTCTTCAATTATTATCGAATTCGGAGAAAATTGCAGGCAGTGATGGAAAGCGGGATAATGCCCGCCAAAGATTCCGAGCTGACATGCAATTAATTCTGACGCGTCGCCAGAACAAAAAATAGATTTTTGTTTGGTTCAAATAATTATTTTAGTTTTGTTCTTGAAAAGTCCCCTCAGTTGTGACTGAAACGCGAAACAGACGTGTTCAAGATGTTGAAATCCTCCGAAGGGACTAATTTGATTGCAACATATTGCATTCTCCTCCTGTTGCTGGTGTCCTTATGGGCACTATATTCCGCCTTTTAAAAATCGTAAGTAATTATTGAGTTTATTTTATTGCTTTAATTAATATTGATGAAAAAACATAGGATGATAATAAAAAAGCCGCCTGAATCGATTGATATATTCTAATAGTAAAGAGGAAATAATAAACTACGAGTATATTGTGCGACAAATCAATTTAATAGCAACAGGAATTAGAATATAATTCAATCTGGTAACGGAAATTCATAATGATGTTTCATATAATTTTATTGTTGCTCTGCCAACATTGAGAACTTGGTCGAGTTCGATAGAACTTCACAAAAAAATTGTGTCGATTTACACTTTTATGACAGCAGGATACTATATATAGATATTATATGTATACATGATTATTCATACTGAGTTCTATAAAATCGGTTTAAAACATCTTCACATTTGAATAAATAAAATAGGAGATAACAAACGAGTATCGTATTACCTAAGCGTCTGAGGTGTGAAATCTATTATTATACATATAAATATTATAAAAATGAATCCCTATTTCCCTTGGTCACGTCACGGTATCACACGTCAACGGCGTGAAGGATTTCACTAATTCTTTTTTTGTTGTGTTTTTTATTATCAGGAGAAGGTTCTTTAAAGAAAAAATTAAGAAAGTTGTGCGAGAAGAAAAGTAGAAAATTTAAGAACTCTTAACTACCATATTAATTTTTCTAATGTACCTACTCTTAACAACATAACTGTTTTTTATTACTGTCAGTCGAGAGAGAGGGAAAAGGAGAGGAGGGAGTTGTTAGGCGGTAGAAAGTTCGCCGGGTCAGCTAGTTATTTTATATTTTTCGAATACATGTACACTTACATTTATTGTATATTTATTCAAAAGCACCAATTGTCTAAAGATATGGTCAAAGATATTTTACTTTTTATACATAAACAATATCATTGATCGAGGTAGAATAAAAATAATTGTTGGTTTCCACATAGTAATATGTTCCTCTTGCAGTTATTATACGCAAGAGGCAATTTTATGTGTAAGTTCTCCATAATTATGCATCTTCTCTGTTCCACTAAGTTACTGATAAGTTGAGGAAATAAACGGATAACGTTTGTTTTCAAATTTTCTATTCTGGAGGCATCCTTAGGAATATTATACCGAGTCTGTCCCTGGTCGTTGACGTGGAGCCCATGCGGTTCGGATCCTCAGACGATCAGTTCTGCCTCCGCCACAGTACAACCATGCCGATCAACGCGGAGACCGTCAACCTCGCCGCCACCTACATGATCCTTGTCATCCTGCTGTTCTTCCTGTGGCTGCTGTACTCGGCCGTCTTCTAGTGAGAACGATCCTCGTGTAAGTTGCGTCAGTGTTGTGTTGTGAAGAGTTTCACGTCAGCACTCAGCGGATATCTTGGGTCTTAGATCGCATCAATTTTTAAATATTAATTTTTGACGCTTAACTTAAAACGAAGTTTTGTAATATAATTTCTAAAATTTTAACAATAAAACTGACTTCAAATGAAGTACATCCTTTCCATTAACAATAAAAAAAATCATCGAAATCGGTTGACGTAATATTCAGCTATTCGTCCATTTATAGCGCACATACTTAATGCAAAGCTAAGACTTATATGGTTTTCTCATGGATGCCACTGTCAGATCTTAAGTGGAACTACATGACAAGCACCAGCTTTCGATTAAAAAAAAGAATCATCAAAATCGATTCACCCAGTCGAAAGTTCTGAGGTAACAAACAAAAAATACAGTCGAATTGAGAACCCCCTCCTTTTTTTGAAGTCGATTAAAATTTATTTTTAAGTTGAACTTTTAGTTAATATTCGGTCTTATAGGCATTGGATTTAAACAACACGTCCTGCCTGGTTAATTTAGTTATCATTCATGGACTTATTGGGCTTCGTTTCATAGGTTCTGGAAAACAGAATTTGTGTTTAGGTATATTTTGTTATTTCCGTAACCGTTCGAAGTGAATAAGTTCGCGTTGTGTAGAATTGCAGGAAGGATTTCCTAAGTTCAATGGAGGCACAAATTAGAAAACATCCTTCTCAATCGGGCACCCATCTGTATCTTGAAATCGGTAGTCCAATAGCGCGCGGAATCAATCAGCACACAGTTCCAGATCCATGGCACCTGTCAATTGAGCGAGGTATCTATTATCGTACTCATATTTATAAATGTGGATAATATTCGACGTTGGACAGAGGCGTGTCTAAGCGTAGGCGATCGGGCGCCCGGCGACAAATTTGCGTTCCCGTCAGTTTTCTGGAGCCTCTTGTCCAGTGAAGGTGTTCTTGGAGCCGAGCAAGATGCCGAACCACGAGACCACCAACCTCATCGCCACCTACATGATCCTGGTCCTCCTGCTGGCCAGCCTCTGGCTACTCTACTCCGGGATGTTCTGAGGTGCTCTAAGGTGTTCTACTATTTAGTGTGCCGCTTTAAGTGTCGTTTGTCTTCGTCCCCAACGTCCTATTAGTTCCTGTTAGTTTTGATAATTTTCTTTTAGTGAAGTCCCGTAAGGTTTAAACCTTGTAGTCCAATTAGTTTGAGCGTATTATTGTTTTTTCTTTATTTTGCCTTGATGATTTTTATGAATCTGTATGGGCGAAATTAAATAAAAATTTTCCTAATTCTTTGAAATTGAAATGAAACAAACACTTAATATTACCCAAAATTTATTACAATGCAACAGTGGCAACAGTATTCAAATATGCTGAGACGTATCAGAAATCAACAGTTGCTTATGAATACTTACATAAACATCCTAAAAAACGTAAACATTTTGGCTATAAAATATAAAAAAGAAAAACAAAAGTAGACTATACAATGGGTAATCTTTTTAATGTTTTGTCCATAAATCATGAAAGAAATGGTTTTATCCAAATGCAATCAAAGTAACTATAATTCTGTAACTATTTATTATTTTTTCATGACGTTTCTTCCAAATTTTATTTTTGGTCCAGTAAAACGTATTCATCTAAGTAATATGAGTGTACCTTAATGGAAATCTATCAAAACATAATTTACACTACGCTAACGTAACATATAATTACTTTTAATTTACGGAATCGGTTTCCTAGAAATCAAAACCAAATTAAACAAAACCAATCGAGGTGAAGACAAAAAAACTGTCGATAGTACTGTGCTAACTGTAATACAAGCTTCTTGCATCGCACCAGTGAATAAATAAATTCTAGCAGCTACTACAAAAATAATCTCAAAGTAATAAAAACCAACGCAATGTTTACATTGAAGATCGCAGTGAATCAGAAGATCTATATGATTTGATCTGGAAATTTTTGCGAGTTTAGTCACTACCCAGGGGTGCATGTGGTTTTAATACCTAATTGTAGGTATTATGAATAGATGTGATTTTCGATTTAGCCAATATTGCCTGATATTGCCACATACAAACTTTTTAATAACGCATTGAAACTAATTCAACAGTTAATTAAGTCGCGGTTCAAACAACTCCTTTAATAAAATACATTTTGTTATTGCAGATTAACATTATTACATAGTTTGTATATGTAGGTACCGAATAATATTCTTGGATATTTTTGTATGAAACCGTTTACACACAACATACATTGTTTAAACTGTTAACGAAAACATGTTAACTAGCATATAGGTAGCTACGCGCTTGCAGCTGTGCTCCTGAAATCCTCAATTCACCGTCTAAAATTAACCCGCATAATTGAACCAAAACTCTCGACGACCGTAAAATATGGCGCCATGAAATAAAAATATCTCCGGTATTTTTTGAAGAAATTGTACATTTGCCAAGCGTTGGAGAGGATCAAAACGATCACCAGCAGTAAACATGTTATGGACGCTGTAATGATGAGTAAAGGCAGCGAAAATCAACATTTACTAAAGAGACTAAACAGTTTTCGTTTGAAGGGAACTTTTATCAGTAACGACTTCCACACCTCCGACAGATCTGTTTCCGTCCGATTCAATTTTGTAGGCTATATATTATTACATAAATTTTTATTTTTTACATGTTTACTCAATGCTTGAGTCAAGCAATTGCTCTTTTTGCTCTTATTTTGAGAAGGTATGATCAACAGTCTTGAAAGCCTTACTTAAATCTTTTTCAAGCGCTGTCCATTGAAAACTAATTGTACATTTTTCTTCCCTGTTTTTAATTTGTCACTATTAAGTATAAGTGATTTTCACTTCAAAAAACCGGGTAAGTGCGTGTTAGATCACGTGCAATGTAGAGTTGCGAATTAGCAAGTTAATCGACTATTACTCATTAATTACACGTACTAACATAGCTATGATAGTTCTCCTTGTTAATTCATCATATAACCTATTTTTGAGAAATTTTTCACTTGTTCATTTCCAACCGTTTAGCCGGCATGGCAGGGGGGAGACACTCGACTCTAACCAAAATTAGCACTTTAATGCCAAATATTTCGCAAACGGACCCCTTATTCCAAAAATTGTCTTAAAAGACCCATAATATTTTTGAAAGACCTTTTCAACGATACCCCACGCTATAGGGTACGCGACGAATAAAAATTCATCGCTACCTGTAGGGGAGGTACCCTGAAAATTTTTTTTTCAATATTTTTATTCTACGATTCTGGAGTTTTAATAAATATGTATATCCATGCCAAATTTACAGCTTTCTAGCACTAAGGGTCTCGACACTTTGCTTCGGACAGAAGGACGAACAGATGGACGGACAGACGGACGGGCGGACGGACATGACGAAACTATCAAGGGTTCCGATTTTACTTCGTAAACCTAAAAACACATACCAATTCTTTAAAAACCCGCAGTAGTACTTACTTAATTGACACCCTCCTAGCACTATAGGCTTCTACAAGAGTGGTATTATTTACGGTGGTCACCCACAAACAGGGTCAAAAAAATGACACAAGTTTCATCGATTAGGATACTTTTGACTAGCACTTCTGGACTTATCGTTTCAAAGAAGTCTAAAGTAGAAGTTCTAGAACATGAAAAAAGCATGGAGGAGATGACGTGGAGGATAGAATATTGAACCCTTCATTACGAGTATGTTAAGACCGATGTGTTTGGATAAGATGCTTTAAGTATGAGAAAATCTATTAAACTGGCAGTGGGTCAAACCGCAAACGATCGTCAATGATAACACATCAAACATTTATAGATGGGCCACAGTTTCGTTATAGTTAGTTATGACATAGATTCTGGAATTTAGCCCCAGATCTAACTTAATCATGGAGATTTTTTTATCATCATCATCAGGATCAACACCTTTGATTGTTCTAGATATTTAAATAATGAGTATTATAATTAGATTGTTACATTGTTATACAGCAATCAAATGTGTCAGGCTGAACAAATGTGTCAGGGAAGCCGTTCATACCTTTAGTACAAGCCAATTTTCCTTGCCCGCGATGCACCCGACGATCTTAAATCATCGACGTCGCCATTCATGTTAGGATTGTTAGGTGGTAGGTTTCGTTATTTGTTCCATCAGGTGGATCATAAGCTAGTATTGTATGTCAACAAATTACATTAAATAACTCCTTATGCCTCAACCTCGAAAACCTAAGGAGGTTTCAACCTCGAAATGCCATTCATGTGTTTCGGACTCAGCGAGGCTAGGTTGCTTGATTTCCATGGCTCCATGTTTCCTTCATGGCTAGCACAACACACAAGTTAGTGGATAAAAGAAACTAAATTACTAGCCTGCTCGTTATTCCTAAATAAGTTTTTTCGTCTATGCGGTCCCGTGTTCGATTCCTGTCCAGGTACACATTCGGCCGCCTGTCACGTAATCCTACAGAGAGGAGTAGTGTATGTGAGGCAGTCCGAGCTTTAATATTACTTCATTTTTGGGTCAAAGTTTTCATATGAATGGTTTAATGTCTGTAATTTTGCTTCTCTTTAATTGGAGCAAAGTTCAACTTGATTTGATAGATTCATCGTGTTAAAAAAGTAAGTGTGTCCAATTCAGCATACGATAAATTGCGTTATGTACCTAACTACTTTTTAAGGTTCCCAAGAAAAATCGGAGTCCGAAGCCTTGACCCTTAATGCTAGAAAGCTGTAATTTGGCTGTAATATTTATTAAAACTTCATAATCGTAGAATAAAATATTGATTTTTTTTCAGGGTACCTCCGATGTTACCTGTTAACATGGGGATGAATTTTTTTTGTCGCGTACCTACCCGATAATGTGGGGTATCGTTAAAAAGGTCTTTCAAAACTATTATAGGTCCGCTAAAACCGTTTTTGAATTCATGGGCCCGTTTACGAAATATTCGGTTTTAAAATGCCAATTTTGCTTAGAGTCAAGTGTCCCAGCTAAATGGTTCGAGATGGATTAGTGAAAAATTCACAAAAATAGATTCTATGATGAATTTACAAAGAAAACTATCACGGCTAGGTTAGCATAAGTAGTATATGAGTAATAGTCGATAAACTTGTATTCGGAACCCTACATTACGCGTGGTTTGACACGCACTTGGCCGGTTTTTTAACCGACTTCAAAAAAAGAAGGAGGTTCTCAATACAACTGTATTTTTTTATGTTTGTTACCTCAGAATTTTGGACTGGGTGAACCGATTTGGATGATTCTTATTTTAATCGAAAGCTGGTGCTTGTCGTGTGGTCCCACATAAATTTGAACGAGATCTGACAATAGCATCCATGTCAAAATCATATAAGTTGCATTAAGTACGTGCGCGATAAATGGACGAATAACTCAATATCACGCCAACCGATTTCGATGATTCTTTTTTAATCGAAAGCTGGTGCTTGTCGTGTAGTCCCACATAAAGAACAATGCCCAAAAATTATTTTTTATTTTTGTTAGCGTCTTAAAACGTCAGTTATACCGAAGCAATTCAATTATTTTTTTACGTATTTTAAAATTAATACCTATACCCGTATTACCCAGCGTAAAATAATTTTATTAATAAGTGATGAATTGACTATAATAACAATGATGTCAACAATGTCAATTTTCATTCGGGCACTCACTTCGATACATAGCTTGTATCAAGCAACATAAAGGGAGACTTCTGGCCAATATTACAGATAGAATTTCGCTATAAATGTTGGTAACAAATGTAATGATGTCAAATTTCCATTTCCGGTTGTCAATCAAAAAAAAGTCAGAATATTAAATAATGGTAAAAATTACATTCTCCCCTGCTCTATGACTCAATGGTTATAAGAATTCAATCTCAAAATACTTTGGTTCTGGGGTGTGTCTGCTGAAAATTCTTCTAAGCTCAGAAATTAAAGCGGCGATTTTTAGAATTTTTTTTTATTTCAAGACGCTAAAGTTGAAAATGAAATAAAACGATGTATGGCAGTTGGGCATTGTTCTTTGAGCGAGATCTGACAATGACATCCATGTCAAAAGTACAATGTACTTCATTTGAAGTCGGTTAATTTTTTGTTAAAATGTTAGATTATTGACTGATAAGTAAGGCCGTCAAAGTGAGATCCAAGAATATGTTTGAAAAATTATCTAGCTGTTTAGAATTCACACGCCAAGGCGCACTCTTATTATTAGTGGCTAATTTTGAAGTTAAGATCAGAGAAAAATACGTGGCAGCATCTTTTGCCATAAATCATGTGGCGTGGACACAGACAACATCGACAGATTGTCGTGAAACTATTTGAAATATAATTATGATGTTTTCATCAGACTTGGCATTGCACGAACATTCGAACATTATGATTTTCAGGTTACCTAACGTTGCAGTATCTTTTGATGATATCATTACATTTAAATCATTGCATAAAAAATATTTGATTTCGTTTACTTAACAAGTTTTTTAACCTCGGTTAATATAAAATGTACATAGCAACTATTTTTTAAACAATGATTGTTTGTTTTTTACTTACTTAGCTTTTTGAAAATTAAAATTAAGGTCTGTATTATTTCATCTTTGAAAATACAGAGAAGTTCTTTAATTTATAGCTTCCTTTTAATCTGTCTCCAACACACTTCCTATGTCAATAAACTCCTCTCAAAATAGTGTATCTACTTAGAAAATATTTGTGTAGTTCATAATCATCTAAAAATACTGAGCACTTAAATCAGAGTAGAGAACACGGAGTGTTTCTCGAGTCTCTACTAAAAATAATGTTTTCGTTGGAAATGTAATAATATGAAATGGAATGTTATTACGATATGTTAAAATAAAATAGTGGTGTACGATGGAATTAAAATACTATGATCAAACAACTAAAATTTTATTAAAATTGTTGTCGTATGAAAATGACTTCTTTTTGTGTGGTAGAGCAGCTTAAATACATTTCTTAGAAGCTGCTTTAAAATAGCTATAAATAGTAATAGTAAATAACTTTACTAAGTTAATACCTACGTTCACCACCTAAGACTTCATCGCAGCTTAAGTATTATAAGGTAGTAGGTGTTGCAATCGAGTATTAGGTGTAACTGGTGAAAATAATAATATAATGATTCGTTTCAGTCTTTCATAGTTCTTCATATAGGGGAGACCGGGGGCAAAAGTATCAGTTTTTAGTTCGTGGCCGATTGTGCCAAAACTGTTGACATCTAATAAAATCCTGTTATTCTCTAAGAAACTTAGTTTAAGTGTCTACCAACTTGTCTAGTCAACGTTAGAGTACTAATCGTAATTATGTTGCAATCCCACTTTTAAAAAGGAGTGTCGAATGTTACAATTGACCCATAGTGCGGGGTTGTTTGTAACATTGTTTTGATGAACAATAAAATGACAATGTTAATGAATTTAGCCATATTTTAATTTTAAAAACAATCACAATCTTAAATACAATCAGTATTTTCATTGGTAACTAAAATAAATGCTTTTACTTCTTCAAGCCGCTTCGAAACAAAAAAGTATATACTTCTCTTTATAACTGATCAAAAGCGAATATATTACTATCTAAAATTACAATTTTAGGCAAGTTATAATCACTACGTAATTAAATAAAATTTAAATCGTATATTTCTTTGATGAATCAACAATAATCAACAACAACAAATTTGTATGAAAACGTATGTGTTACTAACAACCCCCTGTTACATTTAACCCCTGTCATATTACTGCGAACAAAAAGATTACAAGCACCACACGAACCAACAATACGAACAGCCCATCTCTGAATCCGGCTAAGGGGATCCACTTGAGTAGTCGGTGCTACAGACCAAAGATGGATTGGATGAATTTCCGTGTGCGAAGCTGCGGGCAATAGCTAGTGTAAAAATAAAAGAAAAAAAGGCAAATAAATGTAGGTATTTAAGATTTCCAAAATGCGCTTCCGGACGAATGTTTTTGTCCTAGATTTGCGATTGATGACAGTTTAATTATTAATAAAGATCACTTATTAAGATTTAATAAAATATGATGTTTAATATGTGATCTCCAATACAAATTAAGCGTTTTTGTATTTTCGACCTAAAACGCGTTGAAGAGGTGACGGAACAATGATATTAGAAAAACAAAAAAAAAGGATAAAAGTTCTGACTAGATAGAAATGACGTAATAATTGCCCAGCCATCACGTGAAGATTCATTAATATAATATTTTATTCGGGTTAAGGTGTAGGTGTTACTGGGTAGAGGTTTTCCCACGAAGAGAATAGTAACTAAGATAAACGAAACTTTTCGAAAACCGCATTTTCTAATTCACGCGAGCGAAGCTGCTGGCGTCCACTAAGTAGTATAAAAATACTAAAGATTTCTTAATGGCTAAAAACATATAAATTAGGTAAAACAATTATTTTCACCTCGGGGTCATTTGTAGCAAGGGGTCAATAGTAACGTTACTATTGACCCCGAAAAAAATGGTACTATTATTCCTGAAGACTGTTTTATTTAAAAACAAAAATAAATCAGAAACTCTGAACACTATTTTACTTTTGCGATAAGGTTTATATTGTGTGATATATATGAATTCTAATATTTGTTGTTAATTTACTTATACTTTGTAAATTAAAGAGTAATAACTGATTTTTCAGAGTACGAAAAATTACTTCGGGGCTGTCCAAATGACAATAGTCAATTACACACGTCCACGCTGCTCGGAGCACATTGCTCAGTGGTTAGCCTACTCGAGCACGTTACGGCCTATGCCCCCGTGGCTGCACACTCTTCAGCGTTGCTTGCCAACCAAAATATCACCAACGTTACTATTGCCCCGTGGTACTTTTGTCCCCGGTCTCCCCTACCCGGTTCTTCATCTAATATTCACAAAAATGCGTAGTTACATAGTCCGGCTGTACAATGTAAATAACAAACTCGGTCGTGAAAACAAAATTTACAGCATTGTGAATAATTTAACTTTAATTGCGACGGCTAGCACTAAAGCATTTCCTGCGAAATGTGAACCGATCTCGTGAAAAATGTTGGCATTACATTTAGACGAATAAATGAAAGGCATCGAATCGGTCGTATTCATTCTAAATATTTGCTTCAACGTCATATTCAAATGTTCCTCGTCACTCGTATACGTAAATAGTTGGACTGGACCGAACTAGCGCATAAATAACACGTTATAGTGACATTCAGATAGTGATAATATTTTTTATTTTTGTATTTTTAGACTCTGGAAGCTCTGTACTCGATTTGTGAACATTATCTTGCTGTTTCATTCGACGTTTCTCGATTATGACTAGTCTTAGAATACTATAGTACGCCCTGAGCATGATTTCTGAGTATCGTTAGGGACTTGCATTCGTCATTCGATCGATTAACTGGTAATGCTAATGCTAAAACTGTTAAATGTAGTGAATGGCCAAGTGAAATATCGTGAGACTACCACTTACTAATATAAAAAATTGACAAAATCATCCAAGTTTTATCACTCCTTGAATCTCTTATATTTTGAAGAGTAGGCACGTAATTTGGCTGTTTAAGTAATTCATCCATAATATCTTGGCTTAATGTGTCTATCTATGTAAGATAGGTACATAGTTAGTGTTACTTGACAATTTACCGTTGTTTTAATAATTCGGAAATGAAAACGGAAGGGATTGCATTCAACAAAGTAGATACAAATTATTTAGTCACTAAAATCGGATGATTATCATTAGTCAACGTAAGATAAATCTCCGTTTAGCGTGTCTTGAATATCTTGGCACAGAACAAAACAACAAAGTATTGTATAATTGTGTCGCGTATGGGAAAGCGGTCGCTGATCTCTAGTGTACTCATTTTTGTACATAGGTATAGAAAAGGTCAGTAACGTGGTAAACAAATGGGAGTTTCTAATGAGTTCAGCTTTAATGAGCTGTGTCATTGGCTCATGTTAATTTAAGAATGTGACGAGGAGTTTTTGTTTTGATTTTTTTCTAAGTACCTATAGATAGATTTTACAATCATACCTAATCCTTGGATTCCTTTTTTCAATGCCGATGAATATCTATTTTTGCCTTTTGGCAAAACAATGTTGCAAGTCATATCACAAATCACAATGTATATGTGCAGTGTACGTACTTAATAATTTACATGTTGATTTATTTCCAACTCAGAAAATTAAGACCGCTATAGATTAAGAAGACGCGTTACATGATGAGAAACTAATGCTCACGTTAATACTTTAAATTCCTACACGCAAGACCAGATCAACTGTTTCATTCTTATGGATTGTAAACTAGTCAATAGGGATTAAAGTGGATACCTATTAGTCTTTATTTCATGACACATTTATTTAACGGTGATTCATCCAATCATTACTAACAGCGCCCATACCTACGTGTTATTTTGGTCTTGCTTGATAATTATTATAATATCATTTTTGTATCAAGTGGCTTCCATGAGATACGTATCAGGTACAAGGTTATGACTGCTTCCAAATTAGTTTCAACATTGCCAAAAATCAGAACTGATCTTAAAATGTATTTATCGATCTAGATTTAGCTACAATGATGATTTTAATCAGATTAAAGGAGAATGCCCATAGCCAGTACTCTTAAAAAAATAATTGTGTCACAATGATTTTTGGACAAAAAATTTAATTAAAATATTTCAAGTATTTTACCCTATTTCCTAAAAAATCCTTATTGGGAATAATTTTCTGAAATTAATAAGTAACTTTACTTCCGTTTTACAAA
Organism: Thymelicus lineola; assembly: GCA_963932265.1. Classification (NCBI taxonomy): domain Eukaryota; kingdom Metazoa; phylum Arthropoda; class Insecta; order Lepidoptera; family Hesperiidae; genus Thymelicus; species Thymelicus lineola. The sequence continues at coordinate 18,651,464 of OZ010683.1, read as the reverse complement.
AGAAAACCATTGGGCCATTTATGTTTGGATAAGGGCCAATCAGGAATCTTTTAAGATCCTTCGGGCCAATAGGTTGCATTGATTCGATTATAATTATGATACAACAGTAATGCCGGGTCCACACGCTTGGTGTTTGCCGCAAACACTAAACATAGCAAGCAACACCACAAACACCGATCACAATCACCCACACAAACAGCGCATCCTTTGGCGAACATGTCAGTCTATTCCAAACAGACGAACATGGCGGACGACGAACTTGTTGCAGCGATTTCTTTTGGGTTGACCTTCTTTTACTTTAAATTAAAACAAAATCAAATAAAAAAAGAGAAAATCAAGGAAACGAAGACGGTGGTGGATGACCAAAATTATTTTTATTATTTTTATTTACAATAATTCTTATCCGCGTCCATGCATCATTAACTTTTTGACTATTTTTGTGATTCACATGATTAGGATTCCAAATACATAGCTCATTTTGATATGCTTCTAAGAACGTTAGAATTATATCTTCAGACCAATCAGTCATTGTTTTTTCTATTTTAGCACAAAGACTAGATTCTACGTCCGCTTCCCTCAAGCTCTCGTTTAGTAATGATTGTTACCAAGCGTTTGGACACAACGCAAACTGTTTGCCAAACATCCTTTGATTTGTGAAGGAAAACCGACAACAATGCCGATCACTGGCGAACACAAACACCAACAGGCAAACAGGTACAAACACCTATCCACATGTTCGTGTTTGTCAAGCGTATGGACCCGGCATTATAGTATAATATATCCATGACAACAAACTAGATGACGTAAGGGGACTGTCAAATGATTTAGAAAATTATTATAATCAGCCAGGAGTAATAGTGTTCTGTGATTATAACACATTAAAACTTCATGGTGTTTGGAGACTGTCAAATGAATTTGAAACTTAAAAGATCGACATTACATACGCAATCGACTTTAATACGCCCGCATAGAGTCCATATTACTGTGAGTTTACTATAACCTAAGTACAAATTAGTTTTGTTTAAAATCTCTTATTTCCTAATATTATCATTGACTAAAGTTAGTATGTATAATTTATTAAGATAACATAATCAAATGAAGGTATTTTTATCAAGACACAAAAATGTTAAAGTCAGTACATTTCTCCATACTAAATGGGCATTCTCCTTTTTAATTGATTGATTGATTTCAGATTATGAGTCAGTTTAATGATTCTGAAAAATAATTTCTCTTGTTCTAGATGTCTTCGGGACAAGTCAACACGAGAGACCAATGGAAGAGGTGGAGTGAACGCTATAAAAAAACGTTAATTTTAAGAAACCGTAATAATAGTATCTAAGTTAATATTAAGCTAAGCAATGCAAAACCTAGCTAATTCAAGTTAAAACTCGGCATGACATCTGCAAAAAATGAAGAGATTAAAATGAAAACCGTCATACATAAACTTTTAGTTATTCCACCGAACTCATAATCCCAAGAGCAAATCCATTGCTGGGCATTCCAATTAAACTAAAAATGTAATTTAATACGAGAAAGACAACTTATGAACGGCATAGTAACTTCAACGCGAATGTGTATCTCAACAGTGGTTGGTGCAAATAATGTCAATATGTAATTTTATCGTTGTTATGAAATAAGAGTTTTGTAATAAAGTTTTTTAAGAAGTCCAGTGCTTTGTTTCTCTATAATTTAAACGTTTGTTTGCTTTACATAGTCTATTTTTGACCAACAAGAGTTTGAAGCTGGAGCAAGCATTAAGCCGTGCCAGTTCAGTGCACACGTTTTAGCGTATTTAAATATTTGTTTAAAATCATTAGGCTTTGATTATACATAAAATATGTTTATTGAATGGAAATAACACTTTTTATAATCCTAAGTACAATAAGTGAGCTCGAATCTAAATAATCATTATCAATATTCATATAAACTTCAAATTCGTCATAGAAATAAGTTTACAGAAAAAATGCTATAGGATCTACATCATTTTCAACTATTTGGCATATGAAGTCGTAATATACTGTTGAGATGTAATTTAAATGATCAAAAAACGAGAATAGCATTCCTGTAAAACTGGACTTCGGTCGGATGGAGGCCCAGGCAGTCAGTGTTAACGATTCGCCGAAATAGTATCTTGGCGAAAGTCCAATAAACGCGCGGAAATTGATAAGAACGTTTTAGTTGAAATGCATCTGTGAATGAACGTCTTTTAGGCCAGTGTGGACGACATACCATTGAATTGTAATTCTGGCACAGTCACCGTAATTGAACCATAGATCTGTTAAATGTTGCTATTTGTGCAAGCCTTTAAAATTTTATATTTATATTTCCACGAAAACCAAAATGCCACATTATGATTTATTTTGATGGCTTGTCTTGATCTGATTGACGTTTTCCGCTAATGAATATTTTCATGTCACTTTCTTGTGAAGATGTTGGATCTAAAATTTGAGAAATTATGCCATCATCATTTTCTTTGCTTTGCTGGTCATCGTTTTTATTTTCTTCATATAATGATTGATTTTCACGAACGATGGAGGATGTTGGCTCCTCAACTTTTTTGTCTTTATTCTCATCATACAAAACAAGAGCCAACTCAGGTTCAATATCATCTTTATTATCTTGATAGTCTTCATTTTTTATTTCCAATAATTCCATCTCCTCATTTTTACCACCCATTATGTTTTCTGCTAAAACAGATTTTTTTTCTTTATTCTCATCATACAAAACAAGAGCTGACTCAGGTTCAATATCATCTTTTTTATTTTGATATTCTTCATTTTTTATTTCCAATAATTCCATATCCTCATTTTTATCAACCATTATGTTTTCACCAAAAACAGCTCTTTTGTCTTTATTCTCATCATACAAAACAATAGTCGACTCAGGTTCGACATCAACTTTTTTATCTTGATACACTTCATTTTGTGTCTCCAATAATGCCATCTCTCTACTTTTATCAACCATTATGTTTTCTCCGAAAACCACTGAGAAATGATCTTCGAAATGATTATCAGTATTATCTCGTAAGACTATCAACTCCTCATCATTTTCTAATTTTGATGTTACGTCAGTATATTCTAATGATGTCTTTGCTTCCTTTTTATCCATGACCTCTTCTGAAGACGAACTTTCATTAATTTTACGTTGACTAGACCCTGAATTATCTGCATGTAGAGCAAAATAAACTCCACTAGATGACCGTGAAGGTTTTCCTTCTTTTTTTAAAGCGGACGGCAGATCAGAAGTGCTTGGCAACGAAGTCTTTGACTTACGAGCTGATGTTGTAGTCTGCTCAGAACTTTTTGGCTTAGGCATATCATCGTCCCCCACTTGAGCAATTGTTACTTTACGTTCTTTTTTTATTACTTTATCTTTGGAATTATCGCTTGAACCATCGTCGTAGGTAAAAGCCTTAAAAATACATTCTTTACTCTTTGGAAAATGATTCAGAAGGTACTCCCAATCCTCTAGACGAAGAGTTAGAATTTGTGACTTACGAGTGCACTGATACGAATGTGTATGAGGGTAGTCATAAACTAGTCCTTGCACCTGAAAATAAATTTTAAAGCTTCTTTGATACCATTTGGCCACAACACATTGCGGCATTGCTCTTTGCTCGGGTAGGGTTGCCAATGAATTGAGAAGCTAAAGTAATAAGTGAAGTAAAGTACCTTCTACCTACATCATATAGAAGTATGTACTAAATCGAACCGCCGCGAACTAAAAAACATAGAAATTTCTAAATCTGATGGACTCCGATCTAGCTAACGACTATAATGGTAAAGATAACAGCCGGAAGCGGTAGCCAAATGTGACTTCATACACTGAATATAATTTAGGTTTCAGGTGGTTTCAGGGGTTGCCTATTTAATTACCGATCACGCCTTATGTTGCATAACTTGATCGATTACCTTGAATTTACAATGGACACGAGCTGTTTTAAAATACTTAACATATTATAAATATTATATACATATTTGGAACTGTTAAAAACTTGTTGTTGCTTACCACTCCAAAATATTGATCAGAGTAATAGGGTTTGCTTGTATTCTCATTTTCACACGTCTCAATAACACGTCCAGAGTGGATGATGTACATAGCGTTGGTTATTTCATTCTGTTTTACCACATACATTCCTGAAAGATATACTTAAATAGAATTAACAACAATCTTATGTTGTAGAGAGTTTTCCATAAATAACTATAACCTTAAAATTACTAATTAATTGACTCGTTTGCCGGCTATTACCATAAAAAAATTATAGGTATTTATTAAACGTATTAAGTTAAGAAATGTCTTTAATTATTCGACTGAAGAACACATACTAATATGTACGGTTCTCTGTTCATTCTTGTACCGTTAAAACTAAAATAAAACTAGAATCACTATAAAAACAGTAGTTAACACAACATGGCAGTACCTCCATAACGTTAATTTATTTCAGTTCATTATAATTATATTTGTAAGTGTAAAGCAATTTGTATTTGTAAGTCCAAAGCAAAACTCCCCTTTTCCCTATACACTCTGCATTGAACAACAGACGAGGCTTTGATCCTTGGCTTTTTCCCAACGGAAGGTGTAGCACCAGATATGTACGAGCCAAAATAATGCGAGACCTGCTTCTTTTCTCGTCGGCAATGCATTAGTGATGCGCTTGGTTGACCTGACGTAATTATTCAACATCACCAAGCTTGCCTGCTCTTTTGTCGGCTATTAACATAAAAAAAATAGTAACCAATAAATACCTTCTTGATAAATATAAAATTTTAAATGTCCAACTAATTGACGGAGAAACGCAGGTTCGCAGCATTCAAAGACAAGATGCTAGAAAAAGGTACAAAATCACATTGAAGTATAATGACATAGAACAGACATCTCGAACAAAATGTGTGTCCCGAAACCGCGATGACGCGTTCTTTTTTCAAAATCTAGAATGCGATTTACACACTTGCCATAGAGTAACTTTGTATAACTGCCGAACCACGACAAACAGTCAACGACTCCAAATCTTTAGCTCTTCCAAATGTTTGATTTAATTTAAATTGAATTCATTGATTAATGTAATACACATAATTTATTATTTACCAAAGAGTAGGTACTATAGTCATTCTTATCGGGCTTATTTATTTGGCCATTGACACACTTACGGCTTGCCAAGTGTGTAAGCCCGCCTCATGATTTTTTCCGTTCAATTCAATTCCATTCAAGTCAATTTATTTGCATTTCATTCAAAATGGCGGGAAAATTACACAATAATTGAAATAAATTCGTTTTAGTTGATTTAAGTTAGTATTTTGTTTTCTTACTGATGAAAAGTAATACCATTTTCTTTTTTGTTTTTTTTTTACGTGCAATTGTGACAGGTTCATATCACGAAAACGGCATTTTTTCAGTTTGTTATTAAACAATTTTAACATGCAGCCACAATGAGCGCAGGCGAGTGACAAGTGAGTGAGTGAATGAAGTAAGCCACCCTGGCTGCAATGCATTTCCCCGACTCGATGTTCGGGGTGTCTGTTCTATACGAAGTAATAGTACTTCAATGCAAAATCATGAATCGATTGCAAGAAAGACAAAGAAAGGAAAGAATTCATTAAGCTCATCGTCCACCAAAATCTTCAAAATGTAAAGTTGAAGCTACAGCTGTATCCAGAAATAGTTAATTTCTTATCTAACGCAAACCACTAAATAATAAATTATAATAATAAAAATAAGTTATTAATATTATAATTTGGAAAGTTCTTTACATTTTTTAAATGTCGGAGGTAGGCGGCTGACATGACCTTCAGCTTGAGACAGTTGGGGGCGGTCTCCAAGAAGTAGGGCACCTGAACACCTCTGGATTCCCTCCACAGGTGTAACGTGTATTGGTTTACGATCTTCATTAAGTTTTTGGATACACGATTGTTCTTGAGGAACTCCTAGGTAAGATGTAGATAAGATGATTCAAAATAAAATGAAAAACAAAGAAAAGTAATCTTAAGTTGAATGAATCAATGAAATGAATATTGCAAATAGAACATCATGTTTGTTGAACTACGCCATTGCTTAAAAAATTCTCCCTTCTTCTCTTAGAAATACTAATCATTCGGATTTTGGCTAGTACCTTTCGTCCTACCTTAACGAAAGGTACTAACCAAAATTTTATCAACCAACCGAAACCTTGAGTTGGTTTTGGTTTGGGCAGTGGAGCGAGAATAGCACACAGTCCCGGCACCAATACGGTAGGCGTCGACACCGTGTGGTTTTGATGGGTTCAAGTCCCACATACCTGTCCGGCTTCCCGTGGCCAGATGGACGAAACGAAGGTCTTTCCACACGTAAAAAAAATGGTTTGTTGATAAAACAAAAGGTAGGTGTTTTATCAACCAACCAAAACCAACTGAAGGTTTGTCAAAGTAGTTTTAATTAATAGTATAACCCAAGCAGAGATCTTGGTATTGCTGCTTCTTACTACTACTTTTGAAATTGGTTAATGTTCAAGTAATTGCATGATCTATGTCCTACCTGTAACTCCAAATATTTGCAGTAGTAGCCGAAAGTTCGAAACGATTGGTATTGGAGCAAGTTCGAGAACTCCCCTACATACACCATGTATGCCATCGTCGACACTATTTGTAATATTGATACAAACATTACCTGAAAATTATATCAATTTTGTCATGGAAATAGTAAACGGGAGGACATGGAGATTCCAGTGAATCGTACAACTTAAAACGGGACGTAACGGCAATGATGTTTTGAATAAGCCAAAATTTTTCTGACTTATTATGTATTTCAAATTACAGCAGTGCCCTTAAATTTAGCATCTGATGCTTCCGATCCGACTCCATGCCATGTGCTCGCACACCATTTGCATTTGACAGATCCTTGACGAAAGGTAAATTTGTACGAGTAAGCGCTTAAAATAGAAAAGGAATGTCATTAGCCTAATTTGAGTTGGTTTCGCCTGAATAAACATCTGATGGAGTGGTTCCTCAGACTTGTTAGTTTCATGACACGGCTGTAACTTGTAAGCAACAAACAAGGCCGCGTCCGGTTGTCCTGCGTGCATATTGTTTTTGTCCAGCTGCCAACGCATACGGATTTAGCCGCGGAACGGGTTCAATCACGTCTTCCTCCACAACCGGCCACACGGCACACCTCAAAACTCCAAAACTCAAAGCTCCGAGTTTGAAGAAGATGAGAATTAGTTCCAAAATCACTTTCTGAACCAATTATCATTTCCTTTTCCTTTTCAATATTTATAACCTATAACTAAATTGTATTCTATGCATCGCAGTTTGTGGTACTGATTTTACCAACCACAGGCCCCCAATTCTCATTTTGTAGAGATAATCTCGAAGTTAGACATATCACTAATCTTTAAATCTCGACGAGACATGTCGGCAAAATCTCGAATGTATCCAAAAAAGTTATTCTGGAGCACATTCGAGATTTTATCTTTCGACATTACCATTAGACATATAAAATAAACGCTTTACAACGCCGTGATTGGTCAAAACGCGTGACATTTCAATCCCGAACGCTTTACAACGCCGTGATTGGTCAAAACGCGTGACATTTCAATCTCGAACGCTCCGGACCATACGTTGCATGTCGCACGAAAAGGCTCAGAGATATCTCTAAAGGACGCTTTACGACGCTGTGATTGGTCAAACATTTCAATCCCGAACGCTTTACAACGCCGTGATTGGTCAAAACGCGTGACATAGATATCTCTAATGTGACATCCCGAGAATAAGGAAATTAGGTTTCATTAGAGATCCGCCATGTTTTTTAGAGATATCTCTGTTAGAGATGTATCTCTACGAAATGAGAATTGGGAGCCAGGCTCCCAATTCTCATTTTGTAGAGATAATCTCGAAGTTAGACATATCACTAATCTTTAAATCTCAACGAGACATGTCGGCAAAATCTCGAATGTATCCAAAAAAGTTATTCTGGGGCACATTCGAGATTTTATCTTTCGACATTACCATTAGACATATGAAATAAACGTAAAAAAAGGTTTTAAAATACTCAAATCATATAAAAGTACAAAACAATCACTGTAGTATCCATTCTAAACTATATTTGAATAGTTATAATTTATTTACTGGGATATTGCAGTTAAAAACCATTATTACAAATAGACTAGCCGTCGCATACGAAAGCTCAATACAAAAACGAACTGTCAATAAGATTGTGAACATTTCAATCAAGGACGCTTTACGACGCTGTGATTGGTCAAACATTTCAATCCCGAACGCTTTATAACGCTGTGATTGGTCAAAACGCGTGACATTTCAATCTCGAACGCTCCGGACCATACGTTGCATGTCGTACGAAAAGGCTCAGAGATATCTCTAATGTGACATCCCGAGAATAAGGAAATTAGGTTTCATTAGAGATCCGCCATGTTTTTTAGAGATATCTCTGTTATAGATGTATCTCTATGAAATGAGAATTGGGGGCCAGGCCCCCAATTCTCATTTTGTAGAGATAATCTCGAAGTTAGACATATCACTAATCTTTAAATCTCGACGAGACATGTCGGCAAAATCTCGAATGTATCCAAAAAAGTTATTCTGGAGCACATTCGAGATTTTATCTTTCGACATTACCATTAGACATATAAAATAAACGCTTTACAACGCCGTGATTGGTCAAAACGCGTGACATTTCAATCCCGAACGCTTTACAACGCCTTGATTGGTCAAAACGCGTGACATTTCAATCTCGAACGCTCCGGACCATACGTTGCATGTCGCACGAAAAGGCTCAGAGATATCTCTAAAGGACGCTTTACGACGCTGTGATTGGTCAAACATTTCAATCCCGAACGCTTTACAACGCCGTGATTGGTCAAAACGCGTGACATTTCAATCTCGAACGCTCCGGACCATACGTTGCATGTCGCACGAAAAGGCTCAGAGATATCTCTAATGTGACATCCCGAGAATAAGGAAATTAGGTTTCATTAGAGATCCGCCATGTTTTTTAGAGATATCTCTGTTAGAGATGTATCTCTACGAAATGAGAATTGGGGGCCAGGTCCCATGTTCCTAGGGGTTGGATTGTGAATGAATGTTCTTTAAAGTTTCTAAATATTTCTAAACGCTTTTAGTGAATAGGTAATAGGTAGGATAGACTATACTGTGTTGCGAATGGATATATGGAAAAATTAATAAGACGTCTAATGTTCACGAGAACAGGCCCCCAATTCTCATTTTGTAGAGATAATCTCGAAGTTAGACATATCACTAATCTTTAAATCTCGACGAGACATGTCGGCAAAATCTCTAATGTAGCCAAAAAAGTTATTCTGAGGCACATTCGAGATTTTATCTTTCGACATTACCATTAGACATATAAAATAAACGCTTTACAACGCCGTGATTGGTCAAAACGCGTGACATTTCAATCCCGAACGCTTTACAACGCCGTGATTGGTCAAAACGCGTGACATTTCAATCTCGAACGCTCCGGACCATACGTTGCATGTCGCACGAAAAGGCTCAGAGATATCTCTAAAGGACGCTTTACGACGCTGTGATTGGTCAAACATTTCAATCCCGAACGCTTTACAACGCCGTGATTGGTCAAAACGCGTGACATTTCAATCTCGAACGCTCCGGACCATACGTTGCATGTCGCACGAAAAGGCTCAGAGATATCTCTAATGTGACATCCCGAGAATAAGGAAATTAGGTTTAATTAGAGATCCGCCATGTTTTTTAGAGATATCTCTGTTAGAGATGTATCTCTACGAAATGAGAATTGGCAGCCAGAATATTTTGTGCCATACAACATGTGTCACGACTAGAAATCTAACAATACCTACCTACTTACCTATTTTGTAAACCAAAAAATTCACACCTGACAAGGTCTATAAAACTTATGAAACTAGATAGTGATAAATAAAAATTGTTAATACCTCTGTCTGTTTTCTTGGTAAAATGTCGCCTACTCCATTTTGCGTGAAGGTGGTGAGTATGAAGTAAAGGGAACAAATATATTTATTCTGGCAAAAGTTTCCGCCGTAGTCTGAGGAAAGACACTGTTTAAAGAATACGGCACATTAAACGCGAATGAATCAATAAACACGTGTGCTATTGCTCAACTAGAAGGACAAGAATAAGCTAAGCAATGCAAAACCTAGCGAATTCAAGTTAAAACTCGGCATGACATCTGCAAAAAATGAAGAGATTAAAGTGAAAACCGTCATAGATGAACTTTTAGTTATTCCACCGAACTCATAATCCCAAGAGCAAATCCATTGCTGGGCATTCCAATTAAACTAAAAATGTAATTTAATACGAGAAAGACAACTTATGAACGGCATAGTAACTTCAACGCGAATGTGTATCTCAACAGTGGTTGGTGCAAATAATGTCAATATGTAATTTTATCGTTGTTATGAAATAAGAGTTTTGTAATAAAGTTTTTTAAGAAGTCCAGTGTTTTGTTTATCTGTAATTTAAACGTTGGTTTGCTTGACATAGTCTATTTTTGATCAACAAGAGTTTGTAGCTGGAGCAAGCATAAAGCCGTGCCAGTTCAGTGCACACATTTTAGCGCATTTAAATATTTGTTTAAAATCATTAGGCTTTCATTATATATAAAATATGTTTATTGAATGTGTGTAATAACACTTCTTATAATCCTAAATACAATAAGTGAGCTTGAATCTAAATAATCATCATCAATATTCATATAAACTTCAAATTCGTCATAGAAATAAGTTTACAGAAAAAATACTATAGGATCTACATCATTTTCAACTATTTGGCATATGAAGTCGTAATATACTGTTGAGATGTAATTTAAATGATCAAAAAACGAGAATAGCATTCCTGTAAACTGGACTTCGGTCGGATGGAGGCCCAGGCAGTCAGTGTTAACGATTCGCCGAAATAGTATCTTGGCGAAAGTCCAATAAACGCGCGGAAATTGATAAGAACGTTTTAGTTGAAATGCATCTGTGAATGAACGTCTTTTAGGCCAGTGTGGATGACATACCATTGAATTGTAATTCTGGCACAGTTACCGTAATTGAACCATAGACCTGTTCAATGTTGCTATTTGTGCAAGCCTTTCAAATTTTATATTTATATTTCCACGAAAACCAAAACGCCACATTATGATTTATTTTGATGGCTTGTCTTGATCTGATTGACGTTTTCCGCTAATGAATATTTTCATGTCACTTTCTTGTGAAGATGTTGGATCTAAAATTTGAGAAATTATGCCATCATCATTTTCTTTGCTTTGCTGGTCATCGTTTTTATTTTCTTCATATAATGATTGATTTTCACGAACGATGGAGGATGTTGGCTCCTCAACTTTTTTGTCTTTATTCTCATCATACCAAACAAGAGCCAACTCAGGTTCAATATCATCTTTATTATCTTGATAGTCTTCATTTTTTATTTCCAATAATTCCATCTCCTCATTTTTACCAACCATTATGTCTTCTGCGAAAAAAGCTTTCTTGTCTTTATTCTCATCATACAAAACAATAGTCGACTCAGGTTCGATATCAAATTTTTTATCTTGATACACTTCATTTTTTGTCTCTAATAATGCCATCCCCCTATTTTTATCAACCATTATGTTTTTTCCGAAAACCACTGAGAGATGTTCTTCGAAATGATTATCACTATTATCTCGTAAAACTATCAACTCATCATCTAATTTTGATGTTACGTCTGTATCTTTTAATGCTTTCTTTGCTTCTTTTTTATCCATGACCTCTTCTGAAGACGTACTTTCATTAATTTTACGTTGACTAGACCCTGAATTATCTGTATGCAGAGCAAAATTAACTCCACTGGATGACCGTGAAGGTTTTCCTTCTTTTTTTAAAGCGGACGGCAGATCAGAAGTGCTTGGCAACGAAGTCTTTGACTTACGAGCTGATGTTGTAGTCTGCTCAGAACTTTTTGGCTTAGGCATATCATCGTCCCCCACTTGAGCAATTGTTACTTTACGTTCTTTTTTTATTACTTTATCTTTGGAATTATCGCTTGAACCATCGTCGTAGGTAAAAGCCTTAAAAATACATTCTTTACTCTTTGGAAAATGATTCAGAAGGTACTCCCAATCCTCTAGACGAAGAGTTAGAATTTGCGACTTACGAGTGCATTGATACGAATGTGTATGAGGGTACTCATAAACTAGTCCTTGCACCTGAAAATAAATTTTAAAGCTTCTTTGATACCATTTGGCCACAACACATTGCGGCATTGCTCTTTGCTCGGGTAGGGTTGCCAATGAATTGAGAAGCCAAAGTAATAAGTGAAGTAAATTACCTTCTACCTACATCATATAGAACTAAAGTATATAAAGGAATATTGAAATTTCTGAATCTGAAGGACTCCGATCTGGCTAACGACTATAATGGTAAAGATAACAGCCGGAACCGATAGCTAAATGTGTCTTCATACACTGAATATAATTTAGATCACGCCTTATAATATATATAATTAATATAATTTAGACACGATCTGTTTTAAAATACTTAACATATTATAAATATTATATACATATTTGGAACTGTTAAAAACTTGTTGTTGCTTACCACTCCAAAATATTGATCAGAGTAATAGGGTTTGCTTGTATTCTCATTTTCACACGTCTCAATAACACGTCCAGAGTGGATGATGTACATAGCGTTGGTTATTTCATTCTGTTTTACCACATACATTCCTGAAAGATATACTTAAATAGAATTAACAACAGGTTTATCTTACGTTGTAGAGAGTTTTCCATCAATAACTATAACAGCTTTAAAATTACTAATTAATTAACTCGTTTGCCGGCTATTTCCATAAAAAATTAAAGGTATTTATTAAACGTATTAAGTTGAGGAATATCTTTTTTTCTATTCTTCAAATGAAGAACACATACTAATATGTACGGTTCTCTGTTCATTCTTGTACCGTTAAAACTAAAATAAAACTAGAATCACTATAAAAACATTAGTTAACACAACATGGCAGTACCTCCATAACGTTAATTTATTTCAGTTCATTATAATTATTTGTATTTGTAAGTCCAAAGCAAAACTCCCCTGTTCCCTATACACTCTGCATTGAACAACAGACGAGGCTTTGATCCTTGGCTTTTTCCCAACGGGAGGTGTAGCATCAGATATGTACGAGCCAAAATAATGCGAGACCTGCTTCTTTTCTCGTCGGCAATGCATTAGTGATGCGCTTGGTTGACCTGACGTGATTATTCAACAACACCAAGCTTGCCTGCTCTTTTGTCGGCTATTAACATAAAAAAAATAGTAACCAATAAATACCTTCTTGATAAATATAAAATTTTAAATGTCCAACTAATTGACGGAGAAACGCAGGTTCGCAGCATTCAAACACAAGATGCTAGAAAAAGGTACAAAATCATGAATCGATTGCAAGAAAGACAAAGAAAGGAAAGAATTCATTAAGCTCATCGTCCACCAAAATTTTCAAAATGTAAAGTTGAAGCTACAGCTGTATCCAGAAATAGTTAATTTCTTATCTAACGCAAACTACTAAATAATAAATTATAATAATAAAAATAAGTTATTAATATTGTAATTTTTGAAAGTTCTTTACATTTTTTAAATGTCGGAGGTAGGCGGCTGACATGACCTTCAGCTTGAGACAGTTGGGGGCGGTCTCCAAGAAGTAGGGCACCTGAACACCTCTGGATTCCCTCCACAGGTGTAACGTGTATTGGTTTACGATCTTCATTAAGTTTTTGGATACACGATTGTTCTTGAGGAACTCCTAGGTAAGATGTAGATAAGATGATTAATAATAATAATAATAATAAAATCGTTTATTTCTACCACAAATACAATCAGTGTTACTATATAGATACTTACTAAACTAAGTTATAATACTATAGTATTTGTGGAAGCTGGTCCCTATATTAGGTTTAAAACCTGTGTCACAGGAAACCAGGCCCACCGCTACAATAGCCCTATAAATCATTCAACAGGTATATATTTTGACATGTAACATGGAATATATTGTAACGAGGTAAAAACGAAGGGACTTAAATAACTTAGAATTAAACAAACATAGCGAAAAAAAAAGTACAAATTTTACATTTATATATGCTGATGTGTGTGTTTGCGTGTGTGTATATGTGTGTGTGTGTGTGTGTGTGTCTCTGTGTGTGTATGTCTCTGTGTGTGTATGTCTCTGTGTGTGTCTGTGTTTGTCTGTGTGTGTGTGTGTGTCTGTGTTTGTGAATGAATGTATGTGCCTGAAAATGTTGGTCAGTATGCTTACCTATATTTGTGCTGTATTGTCTCATATTGCCATCTTAAGGAGAGATTCAGTTGTGTCATAATTAATGTTTAAGAGAAAGTTTAAAGTTATTTCTTTGCATTTATACGAGGTTAACGGATAAAGATTTAGTTTTTTATGTAGCAAGTTGTAAAGATGTGGGCCCATATAAATGAAGAATCGTTGAGTGAAAGATTTTTTGGTAGGTACGTATTTAACGACTGGGTGGCTGCGGCGAAGTAGTTGAGGATAATATGGAGCAAGCCGGTGTTGTTTGAGTATGGTATTAAGTATAAATAGTTGTCGGACAGTTAAAACTTTAGCACTACTATAAAGAGTATCTGTTGGGAATCGGAAAGGCTTACATAAACTGACTTTGAGGATGGCCCTTTGAGCCCTTTCAAGCTGTATTAACAATGTTTTGGGTGCACCGCCCCACGTTGTAATACAATATGCTAAAATAGATTCGCATAATGCCTTATATACCGTCCTCATTACGTCAACAGTGGCAGAGGCACGTAGTCGTGAGAAGATGTATAACAGTTTACGAACTTTTGATGAGATATCATTGATATGACAGCGAAAATTCAGGTTCTTATCCAGTGTAACGCCGAGGTATTTCATTGAGTCGGAATGTTCTAGTGTGTAATTAGATGTATGCGTATCTTTATTAATGTGCGCGACAATTTTAAGATCCGGCGTGTCAGGGGGATGAGAGGAATTACGGATGGCAAATGTGATAAGCTTAGTTTTATTTACATTTAGAGATAACCGATTTAATTGTAGCCATTTACTAACTGCATCAAATCCTTTTTGAGCTAAAGCAAAAGTAGTACACCAGTCTTTTGAAGAAAAAAATTAGTGCCGTGTCATCAGCATATGAGTAAATTTTACCAGATTCTAAGGTGAGATTGCAGAGTTCGTTTATGTAGACCAAGAATAAACTAGGGCCAAGAATGCTTCCCTGTGGAACGCCATATTTTATTTTTCTGTAAGAGCTCGTATGCGGTCCTATCTTTACACACTGGCTTCTGTCTGTGAGGTAAGATTGAAACAGTGATAGTTGAATATCTCTAACACCAAGAGCTTCAAGTTTTTTAATTAGGATTTGGATCGAGACCGTGTCGAATGCCTTTGCAAGATCCAAGAATATGGCAAGGCATTTATCCCCACATTCCATGCTCTGAACCACATCCCCAACCAAGGCATGAACGGCATCAGCTGTCGAACGATTTTTTCTAAAGCCAAATTGATTGGGCGATAAGAGATATTTACTTTCCAGATAAGTTACAAGTCTTGTATTTAAGACGCGTTCTAAAATCTTAGACATGGCTGGCAGTACAGATATAGGACGGTAGTTATTGACTTGGTTTCGATCGCCAGACTTATATATCGGGTGGATAACTGCCCTTTTAAAGGATTCAGGGAATACACCAGATTTGAGACTAAGATTACATAGATGTGTAAGTGGCTTAGTTATAATATACTTATATCTTTTAAGGAAGCTGGGGCAGATACCATCCCATCCCGCGGCACTGTCATTGCGGATTGAATCAATAAGTGCCAAAACCTCTGCCTCGTCTGTTTCAAGGAGCACAAATGAGTCTTTACATAAATTATAATTAAGTAAAGGTTCCATGTTGGTGACATTGTGCGTAATGGATTCGCCAACACTGGAAAAAAATTTACTGACATGTTCTAATGAATCGACAGGACTATGTGTCAATTTTAAAAGTTCTAAGGGAGAAGACTTACTCTTTTTAATATCCGTTACATCACGTATAACATTCCATACGCGTTTTGAATTGTTACCCGCCTTTTTAAATTCAAACTTTTCGTATTCTATTTTGGCTTTTCTTAAGATATTTATACAAAAATTGCGATATCTTTTATAGGAGATTTTAAGATCCTCGTTATTAGGATTCTTTCTAACTTTTACGTAAAGACGGTCTCTGTGCCGCATACACCTTAACAGTCCAGGAGTGATCCAGGGTTTTAAAGGTCTACGTCTGTGTGGTAACATAAGTGTGATTGTATTAGCTTTAATAGCCTTCTGAAGAAGTTCTATCAAGCGACTGGCTGCTAGATTTGCATCATCAGTGTTGAGAACTGGATTGAAGTCAATTTGAATTAGGTCGTGGGCGAGATTGTCAAAATTAATTTTTGTATATGAATTTTTGGCAGACAATGATGATACATTTAACTTTATATTTGTTAGGAGAGAAAAATGGTCCGTAAGAGTAGTTTGTAATACTAAGATTTTTGTAAGATACGTAGACTTGAAAAAAAGATGATCTAAACAAGTGTTACCATGGGTAGGGTACGTGTGTCCAGAAAAAAGGCCATGATAGGAAGTCAGATCCATGTAATCAAGGTAATAGGGATCAGAGTTAGACTCTGAAATGTCTATGTTAATGTCGCCGGTGAGATAAATATGTTTAAATGATCGTAAACTATGGAGCAAGTTGTTCAAAGAGTTTATGAAGTTACTTGGGTTATTAAATGCGTGAGGCCTATAGATGGCAATAACAACCAGGTCATAACCGATTTTTAAGACAAGGCAGGTACAGTCTGCTACATCAGGCTCTTCTACGGTTATATTATGAGTGTCATGATGAACGTATATGACCACGCCATCATTTTGGTTGTGTGATTTTGTGGTAACGTGACTGTGATAACCATCCAAGGTAGGAATAACTTGGTTACGAGAGAGCCAGCATTCGGTCAGCACCAATAAATTAACAGATGTGTTAATTCTTTCTAGAAGTAATAGGAGACCTTCGAAATTAGCTTTAATGCTCCGTATGTTTTGAGTAAGAATAGTGATTGAGTTAGGTGTATCATACATTAAATATTGACAGTTTTCTGGTTCGCAGGTGTATTTCTCACAGTAGGATACTTGGTCAATGCTGTCCAATAGAGTATTTATTTGTTCCATTGTGTAAATGGGATATTACAGCAATTAATAAATGGAAAAGTGAATTGGAAATTTAGGTAAAACACTTCCACTTAATTACTACTACTACTAACTACTACTAGTACTACTAATTACAACTATTATTAATTACTAGGTACTAATAATAACTTTTTTTTTTTTTTAGTAGATTACTAAATATTATTTACTTATTTATGATTAGATAAGAAGTGTATAAAGTGTAGATAAACTAGTACATCTTAATGTATTTAGATCTGTGATGTAGATATTTTAAACCATAGGTGCTTAAACCATATTTATTTAGGTACTGAACAATGTGAAAAAGTGAGTAAATAAAAATGTTATAATGATTACAATAAAAATGTTATATGATTTCATGCACGTAAATAAATGCTATTTGTGCATATGAACCCTTACTACCCTATACACATACTTTATACTTAAGTAAAATGCAATTATAACGTTTATATATTGTGTTGTTTTAGACTATTCAGTATTTCTTCATTCTTCACTACGACGCAGGGTAACCCCTCTTGTTTTCGAAGTAATACGTTGCCACGTGAGGTCCAGCAGAATTTGTAGTTATTAGTCTTTGCTAGTTCTCTAGCCAAGAAGAATAAGCGTCGTGATTTGGACGTTAAAGATTCGGATATGTAAATGCGAGTTGTGTCCTCTGACAGGCCGAGATGTATACAGCAAAGTTGATTTTGACGATTTGTTTTATTATAATTATTTGCTGCTTGAAGTATTTTATTCTTGGCAAGTGTATTGGACAATTCGATCAATATTGTTGAAGTATTTTTATTCGGCTTGTTAGCAATGCGGGAGACGTCTCTAATGTCGGAAGTACTGAGTTCGTATTTTATGTTTTTAGATAAGACTTGAACATATTTAAACAAATCTTCTTTTTTCTCTTCTATTCTTTTTGGTACATTTCTCACTTCAATTAAAGTCTTTCTGTTGTTCTTATCTATGTTTTCCAATTTTTCCTCCAACGATAATAGTTGAATGTTGATGTTTGTCCGTTCGTGTTCAAATCCTTGAATTTTTTGTTCTACGTTACAAATTTTTTCAGATAAGATATTAATTGATTTTTCCAAACCCAGGTTTGTGGTGTGTACTTGTACTTTTAAGTCAGCAACGTGTTTTTCTATTGCATCTAATCTATTATTCTGAGATTCAGAAAACGACAAAAACATCTCACGAATTTCAATTTTAAGTGCGGTTAGTTCATCATATTCATCGCTAGATATACGGCGCCTTTTATCCCGTATTGTAATGCGAGATTCTGTATCTTTATCATTTATTGCATACTTTTCTAGGTCAGAAGTTGAGGCTGATTTATTTTCTGGCGATGAGTGCAACATTAGTAGTAGATAGTTTGTTATTGTAGGCCTAAATGAGCAAGTACCGACGGCTATTGAAGATGCACTGATGTCAGTTGTTCGACGCGCTTATCAGTAGTAGGCGTGTCCACTGCAGCGGAGTAATAAGTGCGACAAGGTCAGTGAACCTGTGCGAGAGACAAGGTCAGCCAGCAAGTAGGCGTAACCTGCGCGTGCGATTGGTTTCCAAATAAGCAAAATTGGCAAAATTGCAGCTTACGTGAATATTTATAAGGCAGATAATTATTTGTCTTCTTAGAAGTACCAGGCTCGCAGAGTAGCACGATAGCAGCAGTGTCTTCGTCTATTGCGTTTCATAAATTACTCTTATAAGTTTATTCACTCCTGTTATGTATAACTTTTAAACTGCGATTTATTTGAATTATTTATTGATTAAAAATACAAAAATACACACTACACACGAAACACGTCCGTTACGCTTGAAGTCGGAAGCGGAAGGGATTCAAAATAAAATGAAAAACAAAGAAAAGTAATCTTAAGTTGAATGAATCAATGAAATGAATATTGCAAATAGAACATCATGTTTGTTGAACTACGCCATTGCTTAAAAAATTCTCCCTTCTTCTCTTAGAAATACTAATCATTCGGATTTTGGCTAGTACCTTTCGTCCTACCTTAACGAAAGGTACTAACCAAAATTTTATCAACCAACCGAAACCTTGAGTTGGTTTTGGTTTGGGCAGTGGAGCGAGAATAGCACACAGTCCCGGCACCAATACGGTAGGCGTCGACACCGTGTGGTTTTGATGGGTTCAAGTCCCACATACCTGTCCGGCTTCCCGTGGCCAGATGGACGAAACGAAGGTCTTTCCACACGTAAAAAAAATGGTTTGTTGATAAAACAAAAGGTAGGTGTTTTATCAACCAACCAAAACCAACTGAAGGTTTGTCAAAGTAGTTTTAATTAATAGTATAACCCAAGCAGAGATCTTGGTATTGCTGCTTCTTACTACTACTTTTGAAATTGGTTAATGTTCAAGTAATTGCATGATCTATGTCCTACCTGTAACTCCAAATATTTGCAGTAGTAGCCGAAAGTTCGAAACGATTGGTATTGGAGCAAGTTCGAGAACTCCCCTACATACACCATGTATGCCATCGTCGACACTATTTGTAATATTGATACAAACATTACCTGAAAATTATATCAATTTTGTCATGGAAATAGTAAACGGGAGGACATGGAGATTCCAGTGAATCGTACAACTTAAAACGGGACGTAACGGCAATGATGTTTTGAATAAGCCAAAATTTTTCTGACTTATTATGTATTTCAAATTACAGCAGTGCCCTTAAATTTAGCATCTGATGCTTCCGATCCGACTCCATGCCATGTGCTCGCACACCATTTGCATTTGACAGATCCTTGACGAAAGGTAAATTTGTACGAGTAAGCGCTTAAAATAGAAAAGGAATGTCATTAGCCTAATTTGAGTTGGTTTCGCCTGAATAAACATCTGATGGAGTGGTTCCTCAGACTTGTTAGTTTCATGACACGGCTGTAACTTGTAAGCAACAAACAAGGCCGCGTCCGGTTGTCCTGCGTGCATATTGTTTTTGTCCAGCTGCCAACGCATACGGATTTAGCCGCGGAACGGGTTCAATCACGTCTTCCTCCACAACCGGCCACACGGCACACCTCAAAACTCCAAAACTCAAAGCTCCGAGTTTGAAGAAGATGAGAATTAGTTCCAAAATCACTTTCTGAACCAATTTTCATTTCCTTTTCCTTTTCAATATTTATAACCTATAACTAAATTGTATTCTATGCATCGCAGTTTGTGGTACTGATTTTACCAACCACAGGCCCCCAATTCTCATTTTGTAGAGATAATCTCGAAGTTAGACATATCACTAATCTTTAAATCTCGACGAGACATGTCGGCAAAATCTCGAATGTATCCAAAAAAGTTATTCTGGAGCACATTCGAGATTTTATCTTTCGACATTACCATTAGACATATAAAATAAACGCTTTACAACGCCGTGATTGGTCAAAACGCGTGACATTTCAATCCCGAACGCTTTACAACGCCGTGATTGGTCAAAACGCGTGACATTTCAATCTCGAACGCTCCGGACCATACGTTGCATGTCGCACGAAAAGGCTCAGAGATATCTCTAAAGGACGCTTTACGACGCTGTGATTGGTCAAACATTTCAATCCCGAACGCTTTACAACGCCGTGATTGGTCAAAACGCGTGACATAGATATCTCTAATGTGACATCCCGAGAATAAGGAAATTAGGTTTCATTAGAGATCCGCCATGTTTTTTAGAGATATCTCTGTTAGAGATGTATCTCTACGAAATGAGAATTGGGAGCCAGGCTCCCAATTCTCATTTTGTAGAGATAATCTCGAAGTTAGACATATCACTAATCTTTAAATCTCAACGAGACATGTCGGCAAAATCTCGAATGTATCCAAAAAAGTTATTCTGGGGCACATTCGAGATTTTATCTTTCGACATTACCATTAGACATATGAAATAAACGTAAAAAAAGGTTTTAAAATACTCAAATCATATAAAAGTACAAAACAATCACTGTAGTATCCATTCTAAACTATATTTGAATAGTTATAATTTATTTACTGGGATATTGCAGTTAAAAACCATTATTACAAATAGACTAGCCGTCGCATACGAAAGCTCAATACAAAAACGAACTGTCAATAAGATTGTGAACATTTCAATCAAGGACGCTTTACGACGCTGTGATTGGTCAAACATTTCAATCCCGAACGCTTTATAACGCTGTGATTGGTCAAAACGCGTGACATTTCAATCTCGAACGCTCCGGACCATACGTTGCATGTCGTACGAAAAGGCTCAGAGATATCTCTAATGTGACATCCCGAGAATAAGGAAATTAGGTTTCATTAGAGATCCGCCATGTTTTTTAGAGATATCTCTGTTATAGATGTATCTCTATGAAATGAGAATTGGGGGCCAGGTCCCATGTTCCTAGGGGTTGGATTGTGAATGAATGTTCTTTAAAGTTTCTAAATATTTCTAAACGCTTTTAGTGAATAGGTAATAGGTAGGATAGACTATACTGTGTTGCGAATGGATATATGGAAAAATTAATAAGACGTCTAATGTTCACGAGAACAGGCCCCCAATTCTCATTTTGTAGAGATAATCTCGAAGTTAGACATATCACTAATCTTTAAATCTCGACGAGACATGTCGGCAAAATCTCTAATGTAGCCAAAAAAGTTATTCTGAGGCACATTCGAGATTTTATCTTTCGACATTACCATTAGACATATAAAATAAACGCTTTACAACGCCGTGATTGGTCAAAACGCGTGACATTTCAATCCCGAACGCTTTACAACGCCGTGATTGGTCAAAACGCGTGACATTTCAATCTCGAACGCTCCGGACCATACGTTGCATGTCGCACGAAAAGGCTCAGAGATATCTCTAAAGGACGCTTTACGACGCTGTGATTGGTCAAACATTTCAATCCCGAACGCTTTACAACGCCGTGATTGGTCAAAACGCGTGACATTTCAATCTCGAACGCTCCGGACCATACGTTGCATGTCGCACGAAAAGGCTCAGAGATATCTCTAATGTGACATCCCGAGAATAAGGAAATTAGGTTTAATTAGAGATCCGCCATGTTTTTTAGAGATATCTCTGTTAGAGATGTATCTCTACGAAATGAGAATTGGCAGCCAGAATATTTTGTGCCATACAACATGTGTCACGACTAGAAATCTAACAATACCTACCTACTTACCTATTTTGTAAACCAAAAAATTCACACCTGACAAGGTCTATAAAACTTATGAAACTAGATAGTGATAAATAAAAATTGTTAATACCTCTGTCTGTTTTCTTGGTAAAATGTCGCCTACTCCATTTTGCGTGAAGGTGGTGAGTATGAAGTAAAGGGAACAAATATATTTATTCTGGCAAAAGTTTCCGCCGTAGTCTGAGGAAAGACACTGTTTAAAGAATACGGCACATTAAACGCGAATGAATCAATAAACACGTGTGCTATTGCTCAACTAGAAGGACAAGAATAAAATGTGAAATAACGGCGATAATGGTGATGAATGTAATAAATAAATTTAACCAAAGCCTTGCAGATTATAAATCATGACTGACAAATTATAATACTACTAGTTATGAATCATAACCATTGTAAATGAAAGCAATGAAACATTAAATATTTTTTATAACCACGTGAACAACAGACGACCAACCATTATAAAACCACGAAGACTTGGGTGCATTTTGTTCCTCCAAATTCCCTATGAAGTACCAGAAGCAGGTGGAGATGTGGACGAAGAGAGTAAACCAGATAAGCACGGAGAATATCGTAGTGACCGTCAGGTTGATAAAGAAATGCTTGTGGTAACGCATCAAGCATTTGTAAACTGTGACCTGTTAAAATAAGGAAGTATGTCAGGACTTGTGTAAAATACAGAGGTAGGTCTACTGCTACTATGGTTTCAAATTTTACATCTCACACCATCTACTCTACTTAAACACAATCAAGTGAACAATATTCGTAGATACGTATTGGAACACTAACTCATTACGAGAGCGTCCATCTCATCAATGTTTTTAAAACACACTTTCGATACATCTGTACATATGAATGAAATATTTTGTCTGTCAGTCTTTCTGTTTATCCGGGCTAATCTAGAGCCGCCAAACCAATTTTAATGAAATTTTCACTCGAAGATTGAGGGGGTTTGTTTAAAACAAATCTTGAATAGTGAATAATTTAAAATTTAAGTAAATAAATAAATAAATTAATTTTATTGATTAAAATCAACTATAATACTTACAATTCTCAAAATTCTATTTAGACGACACCAAGCAAAAAATAACCATGGATCGCCTCCAATTATAAAGCAAAATATCTCAAGTGGTAAACAAGACAAAATATCAACCTTAAATTCGGTTTTAAAGTATCTAAAAGGAATAATTTCTGTTAATGCTCATAAAATTACGTCTGCAATGTCAATTGTCAATGCTTAGCGATACTTACGTTTTTCTCATTTTTAATAGCTCCTTGGCAATCTCCTCATCATCGTTCGAAACATAGGGCAAGAAATATTGAATCAAAAATTTCAAATGAAACGCCATGTCATGTACGTATAAAGCTACTATTAGCCCAAATCTATTGTCTAAGAAACCAGCATTGTAAACATCGATGAAGATGCAGGACAGGGAAATAATGATAAAGAATATTTGGACAAAGGGACTTCTAAAATGGAAAAACTTTAATAGTTTCTTATGACGAACTGCGATTGGAGAAATAAAACTAGAATCTTTCAATTTTGACGATGCCCTCGGTATCATACCTTCAATGTAACTCTGAAATAGAATAATGGATATAATAATAATATAATAACATTTCTGAAATTACGGAGATGGTAATTTTTTTAAATACTTGCCTCATTATTAGGTCGATACTTCTTCATAAGGGTTGTCACACTTGGAAAGTCTTCAATTATGTTGTGGAAAACTTTTGCACTGATTTGCAATAGATGCACTTTCATCGTCGCTGTTACACATCCAGGATAACGAATTGTCGAAGGACCTTCTAAGTTTCCGAATATACTGAAACAATATATTCCCAAAAAGTATTTAGTCAATATGTACCTACTAGATTTGAACTTCCAAATAAATGTAGGTACTCAATATTGCAGGCAATGATATATGACTATTGTATAAGACTATCCACTGATAGTCTTATCATTTGTATAGTTTTCGCTCCTGCTTGACAGGAGCTTTCGTATTTTAATATTTTTACTTTTAATATTTTCGTAAGGTATGACATTTAACACGTAATCATCGTCGTTTTCAGCTAATACTTAGTAAAAATTTCAGTCCAGGTATGTGTATCAAGTATTTCAATGAGAAAAATTTATCATTAAAAGTAATCATTGCAATTGAACAAAATAATCAAATGTGACTTTCATAGCATGCAATACAAAAACTATTGTATACCAAAAATGAAAGATTATACAGATATAATGAATTGGCGTTTGACTGCACAAGGGTGATAGCTGACCGGGTAGACTTTACGAATAGAATTCGTCACTGGCAATGAAAAATCTGTCTCACCTGCCTTTCCCTAGCCTTATTACTTCGTCACTATCTTCAGCTTGAGTGACTTCAACGCAACCTTGGTCCACTATATAAACATCACCTATAACATCGTCGACTTCTATTATAACAGTTTTATTAAGAAAATGGTAACTGCGAACTGCGCGTCCCATAGTACGAAGGAGTGATTCGTCACATAGCGTCAAAATCGGACACTGGAAAAAACAAATGAAGTAGTTATTAATTATTAAACATACAATTCATGTTCATGCCTCTCATTAAAATGGTGTTAACAAATGTTAAAAAAATATTTAAGTTGTTCAAAATGCAAAAAGGGAGTTCCTACATAGCATAAAATTGTTATTGAAACACTTTTCCCATTCCTACCTTTACAAACGTAGAACCGAAAATATTCAGAATAGTGTCGGATCGTAATGTGACTTGATCACATAATTTTAAAACATTCCTGTAATCAGTGCCTCCCATTTTCTCCCAGTCATTCCTATAGTAATCCAATACTTCTCTGAAATAAGTAACGAAAGTATGTAAAAATGTGTATTAAGTATTGCAATAAAAACAGCGATTACATAGAGGTTGGTTAAATCGTGAAGACAAGCATTTTTCTCTTTCAAGAGTTAAAAGCAATATAAGATAAAATGGTGAATAAAATAGAAGACAGTCATAACGAGATACATTTATTATGGAAATCGAAACTCTTGATAGTAGGCACCTTTGTAGCATAGGATTAAGATTTTCTCTTTTCATAAAAGCTGACATATCCTTCATGTCTCGTTGGAAGGTAGCCAACAACTTGTTCACATTGGCGCGTATACTGATGATGCGTACGGAGAAATAAGTTATGATTAAAGCACCTGAAACATTAGCGGTTTAATACATATTGTACTGTATAATAATAAAACTATCTTTAATAAAAACTAAGTACTTAGCACTCTTACATTATACTTACACCGTGTTATTTCCTTTCAAATTACATAGTTAATATTTTTGTGCACAAATATGTTATGATTGGTTCAATATTTCAAAGGTGAAATAAACCAAACATTCAGATTTAGTAAAATCCCTAAGAAAGATTACAAGTATCCAAAAATTATCATCAAATGTTACCAATAATCATGCCAACTAAGAGCACTTGCATAAGCTCCAAGTTAGAAGGGCTGATGCAATTGTAACCGGTGGTTGTAGTCTCGAAGATAACCCAGAAAAAGCAGGTAAGGTGCAAGTTCCATGGCGATTCCGTAATGTTGTAACGAACTATTACAAGACAAGAAATAGTTTATTTCATAAAGCTCATATATATAAATAATTATGAATTCAGAAGAATACACTCACACTTGTTACTAAATAACATCACCCATGAACCACCTTTGTCATCAAGTGGCACGATGGAGTATTTATTGTCCAAGGTGTAATAGATTTTTGCGGAATATAACACCACGAAGCATGTCAACACATTAATGAGAGCCATAAACAAAGGAAGAGCATTAATTCTAAAAAAGGCATATATTTAAATAAAATAAAAAAATAAACAATCACATTTAAAATGAAGAACGTAGGTAACATAGTACTAACACAAGCAATATATCCCGTCTTACGTATTTAGCGAGTCCAAGTAAAGCACTCTGTGTTCTGTACAGTTGTAAAAGTCGATTTAACATAAATACTTGCTTCGTTAAGGTCAGTCTATATCGATTTTCTGGGACGGAAATATTTAAATATTATAAATCACAAAAGAAAGCTAAACCAAGTTCAATAATACTAATTATAAACAACTAATAAATTAACATACGGATTGTTAGCAATGGTGACTCCAAAACTTCGAGAGGTAGGCATCCAAACAGATCGAGCATAAACGCACCTCGAAAGTAATGGGCTGCTGTGCTTGAAGGATGGTACACCAAGATGCCTTTTTCATTGAAGTATCCTACCATCATTCGTTGAAGTCTGATAAGACACATAATAGGTATCATTAAAGGAAACAGGAACCGTAAAGGCAATTGAAATGTAAATAAATGTTAATCTAAACTAACAGATCAAGGTATGCAGTTATATCTAGCAAAAAGGCTACATAGTAGAGCCAGGGCCACTGAAGGACCAGATAGGTGTAGCTGGGGAAGACCACGGCGGAGAGCAGAGCGCACGTGACGCGGACCCACTCGCAGTGGACGAGATACCGGCTGTCGGGCCGAAGTGTGAATCGCGGGAAGATATACCTAAAAAAGTTAATTTCAGTAATCATTTTCAAACAACAACAGTAGATGAGTGAAGTATTAGATTTTATTTATTTATTTATTCTTCTGTGTTATGTTATGGAATACCTATTCTGAAATAAAATTATTATTATATAGTGAGATAATTATGAAATTATTGCTAAGTACACCAAAGTATTAAATTTTTAGCTTAGCCTTACCTCAAAACAGACAAAAAACCAAGTTTATAAAAAGGTTCCAAGAATGCTGAATCAGCTTCATGTTTCCTGGGAAGACGAAAGCGCTCCAGTTTCGGCGCAGCGCTCTCAGGTTGGTACGATACAAATCTTGCGCGACGTGTTTGTAGTCTGCTATATTCCTTCAATTCACAGATCGTAAAGATTACATTCAAAATCAAGCACTTAATTTCGCAGTCAGTTTAAGTACAAAACTGTGTCTCTTTTAATTTTAGCGAATAATAACGTTGGACCCTTAAGGGTAGATATCTAAAATGACGTAAATATAAACTGCGGGATGAACTTTTAAGTTTCAATATCATGTAAAGCATAAAATATTACCGGTTGGATCTTTGCAAACTCGATAGCATCATTTATCTTGGGAATCTTGAGGGCATTTGTCAAATGTTTCCGAGATATACAAAACACCTGGACGTGCGTCAGGGCTCTTATTGTGTAAAATGCTGGAAGGCCTACGAATGAAATAATGTAGAACATCTGATAATTTTATTCAATTAATTTTTAACAAAACATTAAACCAACGAAAAAAACTGAAAAGCGAAAAATAAAATAAACCATTTAACGTAAACGCGCCCAATAACGCCACCCCAAAATCTGTATCCAACACCGACAGTTTTTTTAATCACTATTTTAAGGCATACTATACATTTCATGAAAGTTGTAGCCTAAAAATATTTTAGGTATGTATATTGAGAAACAAAAACAATAAAGTTTTTGTGCGTAAATAATCAGCAAACAGAATAATTCGATAATAACTGAGACGCGCCCGCAACGGACGCCCGTCTCATAGTGTTGCGCTCCCGGCTACGTAAGTAAACATAATTATTACTTAAGATAAATTAACTTAAATAAAATGTGTATACCTGCAGGCAAATGTATAAATATAATAAATAATATATTGGTTTTCTAGATTCACATCTAATATTACCGTTCTGACTATTTTTTGTGGTTTAATTCGAATTTTACCTTAAAGCGGTAATAGAAACATAATATTCATAAGTTGCTTCTAATACCGCCTCATGGCGTTGTTAGATGTTTTACAACAGTTAGTATTTTAGATTTTATTTCTTTTAATACGTTATTTTCGATGTTTCTTTTAACTTGTTTGATTCTTAAGAGTATATTACATAATTTGATCAATTAACGCCATACATTTTATCTCATAGATTTTCTTTTAAACAAGATTCGACGTAAGCAATAATTTTAAGTAATGTATGGCAATGTATTTTAAATTATATCTCATATCAAAACTAAGAAACTTTTTGATACCGAAAAATAATCATAGCAATGACATCCATCAAAACACGTTTGCATTAAAGCAGAAATTTTAGCCAGTTATTGTTTATTTTTGCTGTCGCTAATAGAATAAAGGAATCTTCATACTTAATTCTATTACCGACCCATACGGTCTTATTTATAAAAATCTCTTATTGTAATCGGTCCTTCGCACTATGTGACCAGCCCATTGCCACTTCAGCTAGCTAATTCTTTGAGCTATGTCGGTTACCCTTGTTCGTCTACGAATCTCCTCATTTCTGATGCGATCACGTAGAGAAATACCGTAGCCCTCTCCATAGCCCGCTGCGCTACTTTGAGCTTGTGGATTAGGCCAATAGTAAAGCACCATGTCTCGGATCCGTATGTCATCACTGGCAACACACAATGCTCGAATACCTTCGACTTCAGGCACTAAGGTAGTGTTTTGGACGACAAGATATGACGCAGTTTCCCAAACGCAGCCCATCCGAGTTGGATTCTACGAGTGACTTCTTTCTCGAAGTTGGACTTACCCATCTGGATCACTTGTCCTAGGTATTGTATTGTCCACAACTTCGAGAGCAGCGCCATCAACAACAACAGGTACGGGTGTGACATGGACATTCGACATGATTTTCGTCTTGTCCATGTTCATCCTAAGACCCACCCATTGTAAGGCGCTGTTCAAGTCCCCAAGCATTGTACCAAGTTTTTCCAGGGAACCCGCCAGGATGACTATATCGTCGGCATATCGCAGGTGTGTGATGTATTCGCCGTTGATGTTAATGCCACGTCGTTTCCACTCCATCAGCTTGAACACGTCTTCCAACGCAGCGGTGAACAGTTTTGGGGATATGACATCCCCTTGCCTGACACCTCTCTGAAATTGGATGGGGCTCGTTGCTGTGTCGTGTACTCTGATGGACATGGTGGCAGATGAGTATAAACATTTCAACACCTCGATATACCGGTAGTCGATCCGGCACCGCTGGAGAGAATTTAGTACCGCCCAGGTCTCAATAGAATGAAAGGCTTTCTCATAGTCCACATAGGCAACGCAAATTTGCATAACGGCAAATTATACTCCTCGGTCTTTTGTATAATCTGCCGCAGTGTGTGTATATGGTCTTTGGTGCTGTAGCCTTTTCGGAATCCTGCTTGTTCGGGAGGCTGGAAGTCGTCAAGCCTGCGTGCAATGCGATTTGTGAGGACCCTCGAAAACAGCTTATCAACGTGGCTCAGAAGTGCAATGGGCCTGTAGTTCTTCAAAAGGGCATTATCGCCCTTCTTGAAGAACAGCGTCACCACACTTCTGCTCCACGCTTCCGGGGCAGTTCCGGTTGATGACGGAATCGAACAGTTTTTAGAGCGCCACTAGAAAGGGTTTCCCTCCAGCTCTCAGAAGCTCAGTTGTGATTCCGTCATCTCCGGTGCCTTGTTGTTTTTAAGCTGTTTGAGAGCCTTTCTAATCTCATACAGGCTGACGACCATAATATCTTCGGTGTAGTGTCGGGTCAGTTTAGCTCGCTTGTCGCTCTCCTCGCGAGGAGGTTAAGCTTGAGAGGAGGCATACAACCGTCCGTAGTATCTCTCAGTCTCCCTCGGAACTTCGGGTTTCGACGACACCATGGTGCCGGACTCGGTCTTCAACCTCGTAAGCTGACTTTGCCCAATAGACAGATCCCCGGCGAGCACTTTTGAGCCCTGGTTTCGCTCAATAGTACTTTTTACACGATTTGCGTTGTGTTTTCGCAAATCGCGTCGCCTGCACTTGGAGATCTGTTCATTGAGCCGTCGGTATTCCTTCATAGAGGTTGGAGACTGCACACATAGTTCTCGTCGATCCCTCATAAGACCGAGAGTTTGTTTTGAGAGAACCTGAGATCTACCACTAGGGTGGGTCTTGAAATACTTCGACCCTACCTCGTGGACAGTTGTTACCATCCTGGTGTTATACTCGTCCACTGACGTGCACGATTCTCGGTACGCAAAACGGTTTTGCAGCTCTAGTTGAAAGTTTTCGGATCCCTGGATTTGGATAGGTGTTGGGCGAAGCGTAGACTTCATCAGGCGTGACCGTTCCAGCTTCAGGTCGATATTTAATGTGCCTTTTACAAGTCGGTGATCGCTTCCGGTTTTAAACCTGCTGATCACAGAGACATCATTAAATATGTGCCGTTTGTCTGCCAGAATAAAGTCTATCTCGCTTTTCATGGAACTATCAGGACTAATCCAAGTCCACTTGCGTTGCGGCTTCTTTCTGAAGAAGGAGTTCATCATGAAGAGACCTTCCTTCTCCAAAAAGTTAGCCAGCAAGTGTCCTCGGTGGTTCCGTCATCCAATGTGTAGGACCGTAGGGATCCACTTTCATCTCGGCGCCGCTTTGCATGCCCAGTCTCGCGTTTGAAGTCCCCCATCACAACATTGAAATGAGCTTTAGAGGTATATATGGCTCTGCTTATGTCCTCATACATAACCTCAACCTCATTGTCAGGATGTGTTGAAGTCGGTGCATATACCTGTACAACCTTCAACGAATACCGTTTGGATATTCTGAGTGTAAGGTACGCTACCCTGGACGACACGCTCCCAACTTGCACAATGTTGTTGACGAGGGACTTGTGAACGAGAAACCCGACACCACCTTGGGACAGATGTTCGCCCTCCCAGTGATAGAACAACTTTCCGGATTTGAGTATTATCGTGTCCTCCCCCTCTCTTCGGACATCAGATAAACCCACAATACTCCTGTTTAACTTGTCTCTTCTTTCAGCTCTTTCACCTTGTCGTTGGTCCTCACTGTCCTGGTGTTATATGTTGCCAGGTGCAGAAGTCGTTTTTGAGATTGGTAGCCCGATCTCTGCCGGTGATTCTTAACACCCCCTGCCCTGCCGTTACCATAGCCGACACCGTAACTAGGAATAGCGGGGCTGCCGGGGACTTTGGGCCGAGGCTTGGTTGTGGCTATCATAAGGGGGTTGTAGCCGGTAGTCACCACGCTTGGCCAGTGCGTGTTGGTGACCGCAGTAGATGTTCTTAGTCCGCAGGGAGACACTGCTGCCCGTCTCCTGGAATATCCTATTAGTCGCCTTTTACGACATTCCAGGAAGAAGTAGGAGTGGTGCTATTCTACAAAGTGGACCCGGCACCACACGGGGGAATCATACCTATTTACAATGATTAAATTGGGGTTTATTTACAATGATTGAAGTTTTACGTATTGATTTTATTATTTACACAAGCCTTAACAGATGTCCTAAATGCTCACCTCCTCGAGTGATGCAGAGTTCAGCACGTTTGCACAAATTGTCCTTTACGCGGTTTAGCACAAGAACACTTCACTTCGAATTTTATCAAAAGCAGTCACTATTCTTAATTTTAATTCGTCTCTGTTCGAATACTCCGTAGCATACACAACACTTTTAACCTCCCCCCACAAATAGAAATCCATCGGTGTGAGGTCCGAGGAGCGCGCCGGCCATGGCACAGTCCTCCTCGCTTTATCCACCGATCACCGAAGTGATCATCTAAGTATATTATGTATGTCTGTAATATTTTTTATTACTTCGTATCGTCCAAACGGCTGGACCAAATAATACAATTGAGATATCGTTAGATTCGTTTTGATAACCCAAGTATTCTTAAATAAGTGTCTATAAAAAATTGTGGCTGTGAGATGTCACTGTTTGAAGTATCAAAAAATAAAAATAAATCGAATAATGCAGTATGGGTATCAAACTAACTAACTAACTCAGCATAAGGATTTCAAAAAGGTATTATACCTTTCATGATACCTTTTTTGATGGCAGGCAGCTTTTTAATTTTATACTAGTTTAGTGGTCGGTAATAGAAACATAAAAAACGGTATTAGAAACAAACATCATCCATGCGTCGGTAATAGAAGCAATCGCTATTTTAGATTCAATTATTATTTATTAAATATTGTGTGATTTAATACTGAATTTACGTACTGAATATCATAGGATATTTAATCATGTTAAAGAATAAATTAAAACACCTTTTCTAGCATAACAGCATATATCTAATTTTCTGAAGTTCATACAAAGTCGGCTTAAACTGGCGGTAATAGGCGCGTTTACCTTATTAGTATTATAAATTAAGATCCTAAATTAACAGTAAATCTGTCGAATTGGGAACCTCTTCTGTTTTTTCGTCGGTTAAAAATATCCTAACCTTTCGGAAAGTTTCATAACAACAAGGCATTTGTGAACAACTTAGATTTAAAAAAAATTGCTTCATGTTTGAGAATGATTACAGACTTTTAGGAACTGCAATGAATATTGCACTACTGCAACAAAGCAATAATATTAGTGAAGGTATTTTATTTAAAAAAAACTTCATGTTTGAGAATAATTACAGGCTTTTAGGAGCTGCAATGAATATTGCACTACTGCAACAAAGCAATAATATTAGTGAAGGTATTTTATTAAAAAAAAAACTTCATGTTTGAGAATAATTACAGGCTTTTAGGAGCTGCAATGAATATTGCACTACTGCAACAAAGCAATAATATTAGTGAAGGTATTTGAGTCAAAGAATATTGTTCTTCAAACTAACGCAATAGGCATTCAAGCATCCCAAAATGGTTCTTCTCTCCCAGTTCTCCAACTGCGCTATGGCTTTCCGGACTGAGAACCTAAAAATGTGGTCAACAAAATTATCCACGTAACAAAACATAGGGACCAAATAAGACATCAAACAAGAACCTCCATGTCAAAAAGTTTGTCAACTATCTCTTAACCAATTAAATTCTAACTAAAACTATTTGCTACACAACACAATCTTCTCCTGTTTAAAATTAATGCAAAAGCAGATCTAATAAATTCTACTTCATCCTATGACCAGGATTGAAGTAAAATGTTGTGAAAGAAAGATAACTTTAAATAACTAAGAAACACACAAAATGTCTTTTAAAAATAGAGATATAACTATTTATTAATGACAGAATAAAACTATAAAATCGTAAAAGCTTTTCAATCTCTCACCTCGCAAATGCCTTGTTTGATGACATACATTTCGTTAGTGATGTCGCCAGTATTCAGTAATATCTCATTTGGCGAAGTGTAAAACATTCTTGCTTTTGATGATACATTTCTTAGATCGTCTCTGTGAAGTAACTGTCAAGACATGTTTTTGAGAAGTTGGATTAGTCTGCTGAGAAGATCTAGACAATATTTTATACAGTAGGAGTCCTGTGACTCCTGTGTTTCTACAAGCCCGTGGGTCAAAAATTCGTAGGCCGACCTACGTTCATGGGCTTACTTACATGGATACACTTATGTGAGAATCTGATCTGTCCGATCTCTTTTAGGAAGGGATTTTTAAGTAGTTATCTATAACTAGGAAGTCGCTTAAAAATACTTTAGTGTACCTTCATGAAAGGTATGCAGAGGATGAATTTACTCCTCTGTCTGGTGACAATATCCTGGTATACGTGGGGTGGCAGGTCATGGAAGATAGATTTATTCTTGTTCGACGTCGAGTAAGCCTGAAAAGGACGTTTTTGCTGAATATTAGAACTTTCTGTGTACCATAGACTACCATTAAACTTAATAATACTGCGCTGAAGGTGATTATTAATGAACACGAATGTTCTGAAGATTCTGTTCATTAATCAGTTTTTGAACTTTTAAAGTCTCTAACAAAATTTTTATTTTGTAAAATATTTTCTTTAAAGAAATAGCAGACAAGTTACTTGATGATAAATTAGTGTGTCATTGTCGATCATAGATATTAGCAGCACTTTAGGCATCTTCGGTGCGTTGCTGGGCGAGGTAGAACGATAGCACAACGTCCTCTTCGCACAAAGCAGTTTAGTTTTATTGATATAAAACAAACTTGTTATTGTTAATCGTAACAAACCATGTCGTTGTACCAGCAGAGCTGCAAGTACATGAGAAACCTCTGTCTCAGTTGTTGATCTACTTCGTTACGCGCCAAGAATTGCTTTACAGTTTCTATGCCTGCGTCGAAATTTTCTCTGGAAAAAATTGCTTGTGATCGTTTATATTGAAGGGACATACTCTATTTAGGTAATATAATCACAGATATTTGTCTACCACGACCCCTATACTTATAGGATTATTTCGCGGTCACAGTTAGGCAAAATTGCAGCAATTACTACATTTTATAATAATAATAATAACGCTTCACACTCATAGCCCCACACTAGGATTCCCTGTGTCGTGGCCGTCGTGGGTGCCATGGACAACACACAAGACAAGGACATTCACACCCAGACCGAGAACAGAAATTGAAACTCATCATTAAAATTTCCGCCTCGCTGGGAATCGAACCCAGGACCCTTGGCGCGGCGATCCGGCATGGTAACCATTGCGCCACACGGGACGTCGATTTTACGGACGTCGACATTATCTATAATAACATTGAGTCCCTAGGATGATGAAGTTTTCTTGTTGTAGGTATCTACTTGTTGGTTGTTTGCTGAAATGAATTCATTAATAAGGACTGTATCAATAGATACCTTCACGATTAAATTGTGACAAATAATAATTATAATAAACTTCGTGAAGTCTCCCCATAAAAATAATGAAATAATGAACTTACTTCAAAGCGGTAGTGACCATTATCGTAGCAGAATACATAGCTTCTATGAAAATGTGCAACACTATGCAAATCTCCAAAACTAGCATCGTATACAAGATATTGTTCCAGCTCTCGGTACCCCATGAGTCCATGTGCGCTGGAAATTTGAGTAATTGTAACGCCTGTTATATTATGTATGTTTAATTTTATTACAGCACTTGTCCTAATTTCTCTAACTTTTTGCTTGACACTGTACACTTAAATCTTCAAAGTTTTTCTACCAAGTCGTGGGTTGAATTCTTCAGTAAATTACGTATTATAGCACTTTATGATGACAATGGTATAATTTTATAATTATGTAGTTAAATTGTTCATGTGATGCGATAGAAATCGATGGCACATACAATTATGTCAACAGAACTTAATAAAGAATAATGTGAAAAATATGTAATGAAGATGCCTAAATTAGAAGCAATATTTCGTAGATATGTATATTCAGAAGACACATTAATTTCCTAAAAGAATAATTGTCACTCACAGGTGAAAGTGATCATAGATATCGCCCAGTAGAGGCTAAACAACAGCCTGTCGCGGACCGTCTCGTCATCCGAAGGCTTGTGCTCCCAGAACGGGGAGTGCGTGAAGTTGGTCACCAGACAATGGCCAAACCTGGAAAAGGCAGGCCAATTGTAACACAGCAAATTGTTATGCACCAATATCATAGCTAATTCTTCAACCAAAAGGTTTCTAGCAACTATTAAATCAGTAGGTAGTTGTGGTATTGGAGAGAGTTGCCTCCACGCCAAAAGCAAAACTCTGCAGTGACAACTAATAACTCACGTACATCAAGTTAAAAAAACGATCTTTAATGACTGTCACTTTAAAACTTCCGTTCTTCATTACATGCCGTGATATTGTTAGTAAAGTTTAAGAATAATGTTTATCAAAGTAAGCTCAAGATAACAGCATTTTAACTGACTCGAAACACATGAAGCCTTGTTGTAAAGCAGCGATTAGGTAGCAGGCAATCACAATCATCAGGGAGAAGGAAATGAAACGGATCAGGTTACTGTAGTACATACACTCCTCTTCCACTGTCTTCAGCACACGGAACACCTGAAGCAAACGTGATCACCTTATTGATAAAAAAAATATCAGCTTTTTATCAGTTTTTGACCAGTTGGCCTGACCCTTTTAGTGCAGCAAATGGTGACGGAGAGAAAATTCTGAATCACTCTCCAAAGGCCTTTTCTTATTCTTCAACTTGTTTAGATTTCAATAACAAAATATATTTTTATCCGTAGATAACACTTCTATATTACATGACGGTTGAATCAAGTGCCAAATTCAGTAATTTATCGCTAATAGATAGTGTTGTGCTACTAAGTAATCATTGATGGACCTTTGGCAGCCTCAAGAGCTTATTGATGCCAGCGAAATGTCCTTCCCCGATAAACTCGAAGATGGGCAGCGTGCCGAGCACGTCCAGCACGAACCAGCGGCTGCGGGCCTGCTGCGACGAGGTGTGCACCAGGGTGATGGGGATCCCTGGGGAAAACAATGTCTACTGGCTTTTGAACCAGTTCTATCTTTCTTCTCTTTTCTGTCTTGGTCGGCGCATTTATATGTATGTGTTGCCAACTTTTTTGGCCGAAGTCTAACTATATGAAATTGCATACAGGTAGGTATTATATCCAGCAGCTGATAGCCTAGGTTTTCGTGAACTTCAACCACTGGTAAACTTAAAAATATCTTAAAATTCTATATTCATAACTAGTGAGGGTAGTTTTTAGTAATAGCATGAGGTACTAAAGGATCTGCTATCATTCCTTTCATTTCTGCATACTACAAGCCTTAATCAGAGCAGTGTGTTTACCATCCTCAACTATAGTTCCTGTAGAGAGATGCACCATGAGGTCTAGCACAAAAACAGCAGTCACGACGTAGTCATAGAATCTGAATTGCAATGAAACTTCCTTCAAGTACACCAGGTGATAAGGATGAGTCTAAAAATGTAGGCAATTGTTAAATTAAAGAAGACGTCAATTAAATTATGTATAATAATCGCACATTAGAATTTATGGAAGGTAAGGCATATAAAAACAGCAAATGCGTTTTGGTACAATATTTGTATGGATGATGAATTTTTCCTTTTTTTATTTCGCTCTCTTTATTAATCTCTCTACATTTCGGTTTCCACTGTCGTACTGTAAAACATTTTCATTCCATAATAATAAAATAAAAAGCTTTAAGTACATTCTAACGTCTATAGTATTCCGTTATATTTACATGTCACATCAGTAAAGACCTGCTTGATGAAATATTACTTACGATACACACAACAATTATCAAACACGCGACAAACGAATGCCACACGACTTGTAAAGATGAATTAGGTTGAAGGATACACGGGAACGTCGGCCGGAGACAAATGGCATCTGCTTCATTGGCCAGGGAGGAATCAATCCGCTGAAGACATACAGTTAATGGATATTAGCGAGCGAGGAAGGCAAAATGTGGGTCGAAAAACCATTTTCCAACAAGCAATGTATAGGTACTGCACTATGATATTTTAAGATAATACAAACATTTCTCATGACGTAGCATCCTGCAATCTCCAGCATGGCGTCAGTGTGGGAGAGCAAGGAGTCCCCGCTCTCATCCTTCGATTCTTGCAGATGCATTAAGTTGCGTTTGAAATGTAAGATGCTGCTTTTGTACCTGTTTAATGGATAATTCATAACGTAATATTCATTAGGTACACTTACTTGAGGCATCAGGGTTTTTTACACAAATAAGTTAATGCTTGACTTGACCTGATGGTAAGTGGAGATGTGGTCCCAGGTGGTGAGCACATTAACTTAGTAAAAGCCTATATTCACTCTTTTCTTGAAGACATCCATAGGCAGGCGGGAACGCCGACGCAGACAAGTTATTCCAGTTTTATTTTGATTCGTTTTATTTTGCTTTGCCTTACTTCAATGAAGGTATTTTTTCGAATATCATAATTATCATAATAATATCATCATAATTGAAGGGCTCAGGGGAAAAACGACCTCAGTCCATTAAAGCTGATTTTGAGAAAATCAGCAATTCATAGTTTTCCTACTCTTAACATTAGTTCCAGCGCTATGAAAAAATTACCTAAAAATCTGTATTAATTCAGGAACCTGTGTATTAGTGGGTCGTAAAGCTTTTATTTTTTTAAATAAAGATCACACTTCAGTTTTTTTTATCATACTAATGTCATTTTCCCTAGTATGGTAATTATTTTAACTGTATTTTCGAGCACTCAAGTCAATTTCGCCTTTTCTTGATTAACGCATGTTATACTTTCAAACTGCTACTAGATGGTATCTCAAGCTCATTTTGAGGTAAAACTGGACTGAGGTCGTTTTTCCCCTGAGCCTTTTATTTAAAATAATAGTGAAAATAAATATAGGAAAAATATTTACTTTACGTCTTCGTGAGTTCGGTAGAAATAATGCCTTTTCACTCGTTCAAAATGTTCCTGAATTAAACATATAAAAATTAAAATTTACTGACAAAAAAATAAATTAAAAGAAAACTCATTAAACACAGCCCCCTTTTTACGAACATAAGTACACTCACATCAAAACATGCCAAAATAATTGCTCCTTGTCGAGTCTCCCTTCCATGTTTGACAACCGATCTCCATAGATCTTTAGCTGTGAGGACGTGAGCTGTGCAGAAGGTGGCGGCTCTGATCTCCACTTGAGCTCGGGCACAACCAGCCACTGGACACAGTCCATAGGGAGACAGGATGGTGCCACGAGTCATTCGCAAGATAGCAGTGCTGTCATCTTCTGCTGTCAGCATCTTGATGATTGGACCGTTCAAAATCAAGAAGATTCAGTTCAGGAAAAAACAGAATAGTGTTAAATTCAGATTGTAACACAAAAATAAAGTTCACGTTGTTACCTCTATATCACCATATGTGATATAAATAAAGGAATGTTTCTTCGTTGAACGTTTAATGATAGTATCCCCAGGGATGTAGTGGATTGTGTGCATGTTCTTCACTAGCTCAGATAAGAATTGATACGACAGATCACGAAGAATTCGGTTCTAAGGAAATGTTAATCAACATATTAATAGAACTGATTGTAACTATATAAGTTACATACAATATGAATCACACTTGTACCTTTTGTGTAGCCTTAAAATAAATATCGGTATATATAGTTATGGGTAGAGTGGGCGGGAAGTTCGGAAGCAACTCGGTAGTGGAAACTGCTCTTTGCTTTTGCCAATACATCTTGTAGAAAGTCTCCACTTTCTCACGTAAACTCAACGGCACATTAGAATCCTTCTGAAAAATCAATCAAAAATTCAACATGGTCCTTCAAATTGATCTATTTGCCTTGTAATATTTATATTATAAACGTTTGTGTTTCGGTGTTAGGTTACACTTACACAAGAGGTAACCATAATTATGTCCTCAGGGAATGTGTGTTCCTAACACATCCGTGACCAACCTTGAGTGGGACAAATTCTAGTTTACTAATAGGACTATCTTACACCGCCGTCCTCACGTCCGCTGTCCACAGTCCACTTACTAACGAATAATAAGGGAACATACCAAAACCACGTAACCCATTTTTTCCAACTTTTTACCCCCCTCCCCCCCTTCGTGACCATCCGTAGTATATGAGAAGACCCCCCTCCCCCCTAGTTTTCACGTGGTAATTGATAGAGGAAAGTAACCAAATATGGGCTACCATTTTGTTTTTGCCTCAAAAATAAAAAAAACTATTAAAAAATTAACCAGTTATTGACGTTAAAATAATCACACATACATTTTTAAAGAGCTACGTAACAATCTTATGTTCTTAATATTATAATATACCTATTATTAAACTGAGTATTAAACAAAATATCAAAATAGATGCTAAATATGGAACAGGTACTGAAATATGGGCTACAAGTAGAAACTCATAATATATTGTACGAAAATAAT
The DNA here is from genome assembly GCA_963932265.1 of Thymelicus lineola. NCBI lineage: Eukaryota > Metazoa > Arthropoda > Insecta > Lepidoptera > Hesperiidae > Thymelicus > Thymelicus lineola. The sequence goes on along the minus strand of OZ010683.1, from coordinate 18,611,503 downwards.
AATTATAAATATAAACTAATATAAAATAACAATTATAAATAGAAATCACTATCTGAATCAAATTGGATATCTTCTTCACCTTCACTTTCGTCCCTGGTCTTGGCTTTCTTATTTCCTATACCTCTTTTCTTTTGATTGGGTTTCTTATGTTTTGCTTTATTTTCTTTTTCAATTTTCTTCTTATTTGTTTCAATAAGGTCATTTTTATATGGAGACGAAGTTACAACCGAGGCCACAGCAGCTTTTCTACCTCTATTGGGCTAGCCCATATTCAGGACCATAGTCATAGCCCATATTCAAAATTCTTTACTAATTTCAACTTGATCGTGTACTTTACAAATCATAAATTGGAAGCAATACATCGACCAAAAATCATACAATTAAACTTATATTCTGCAATAAAACACATAGTTACAGTATTTAGACCTAATTTTCATTAATTAAATAACACATTGATGAGTACCGCAGAAAGTTTTTCCACAGCAGCAACACAAGTATGGCCCACACTGGTGACAGCTCGCGCGCGAATGACGAGAATGAGTGAGTGTGATGTTAGAGCGAATGAATACGACAGACCATCGTCATTTGTTGCATCTTTCGATTGCAGGTTTTCGAGAATTGTTACTAGCCCATATTAAAGCACTAGCCCACATTTACTTACTCTCCTCTAAATACGGTTTTCAATACTTTTTTGCAAAAACAGAGTTAAAAAATAATAGTTTTGCTTTTATTTCACGACTTTGTGGCGACTTTGTGGCCCTCTGTAACCAATCGTGGTGTTTTGAAGACCCCCCCTCCCCCCCCCTAAATGAGGCACGTGGTTTTGGTATGTTCCCTAACAACTCATATTATTTATTTATTATTTATTTATGTATACTTTATTGACCACAATATAAAATATTGAAGTACAAATGGCGAGCTTAATGCTATTGCATTCTCTACCAGCTAACCATTAGGCCAAACAGAAAAACCCGATGAGCGGTATATAAAAAAAAGGATATACAGGGTGTCCCAGCGCGAAGTGACCGCCCGGCGTCTATTGATTATGTGGACAAAACTATCGACAAAAACCATTAAAGTAAAGGTCTTATCGGTTCGGTTTATTTTTTATTAGCTTTTTAATTTTTTTTTAGAAAAACCTGACTTGTTGCACTATTTTCAAAATATTTTTTTTGTTTTTACATTTATTTTCATTCTGTTTTTTGTATTTAGTAGCTGTTTTCATAGTTTATCTATTCGAGGTATAAAATCTACCTTAAATTGAATACGACATTTTTTAAAAACAAATTAAGTAAAATTTTTTTGAAAAAAATTACCCTTTTTCATTGAATTTCGCTAAAAAGTTAGAAAAATGCCCTATGAATATTATTTTTTTATTATTTATTATTAAATAACATGATATTACCTACAAAATCTCATTAAAATGTTTCTAGTTATCTCAGTCATTTACCGAACTACAAACTCTTGAAGTATGCACCCTATTTTCGATAATAAGAAGAGTAGACTTTTAAAACCAGGCTAGTGGATCATTTAAGTGTCTTACTATCAAAAATACCTTTTGCCCTTTGATATAATAATTTTAAAGGTAAGGAAACAATAAAAACAAATGGAAATTTAAATCATTTATTTAAAAAAAATCAGTAATTCATTCATAACGTTTTCGAAACGACCGCCATTGGCATTAATACAAGCTACGGCTCAAAATGACATCCTTTGAGTGGTTCTTTGCACTTCCAAGAGGTTCGCTCCTATTTTTGTAGCATTAGCATCAATACTTTGTTTCAATTGAGACCTTGGAGGACCATGCTACTGGACCACCTGTCTCTCTTGGTCTCCTGATTTAACGCCTCTTAATTATTATTGTTGGGGTCACATTAAACAAAAAGTGTATGCTGTGCCAATAGCTACGAGAGAACAATTGAAACAGAGGATTGATGCTGCTACCATAAAAATAGGAGCGAACATTTTGAAAGTGCAAAGAACCACTCAAAGGATGTCATTTTGAGCCTTAGCTAGTATTAATGCCAATGGCGGTCGTTTCGAAAACGTTATGAATGAATTACTCATTTTTTTTTAAATAAATGATTTAAATTTCCATTTGTTTTTATTGTTTCCTTACCTTTAAAATTATTATATCAAAGGGCAAAAGGTATTTTTGATAGTAAGACACTTAAATGATCCACTAGCCTGGTTTTAAAAGTCTACTCTTCTTATTATCGAAAATAGGGTGCATACTTCAAGAGTTTGTAGTTCGGTAAATGACTGAGATAACTACAAACATTTTAATGAGATTTTGTAGGTAATATCATGTTATTTAATAATAAATAATAAAAAAATAATATTCATAGGGCATTTTTCTAACTTTTTAGCGAAATTCAATGAAAAAGGGTAATTTTTTTCAAAAAAATTTTACTTAATTTGTTTTTAAAAAATGTCGTATTCAATTTAAGGTAGATTTTATACCTCGAATAGATAAACTATGAAAACAGCTACTAAATACAAAAAACAGAATGAAAATAAATGTAAAAACAAAAAAAATATTTTGAAAATAGTACAACAAGTCAGGTTTTTCTACAAAAAAATTAAAAAGCTAATAAAAAATAAACCGAACCGATAAGACCTTTACTTTAATGGTTTTTGTCGATAGTTTTGTCCACATAATCAATAGACGCCGGGCGGTCACTTCGCGCTGGGACACCCTGTATAATAATATAATACATATATATTAACATATTAGAATAAATACATATATACAGATACATAAAAAATATATTTATATAAATAAATAATATAATAAATAATACACGAATATAAATGATGACACTAAGTTAAGAACGACGTTCTAGCAGGTAAGCCTGTAACCTTTTTTTGAATGCGAATTTACTAGCGGGCCCTCTAATTTCTTTAGGAAGTGCATTCCAAAAGCGAATGGCTTGTACAACAAAGGAATTAGAGACAAAGCCAGATCGATGTAAAGGAAAGGATAAAAGGTGAGATTCGGAGGAGCGGAGTTGACGGTCGTGGGAAGAACATAGGAATTGGAATTTAGACTTCTTATTAACACCTAACACTAGTAAGACCTATTAACTGACAGTCGTCCCTCCTAATCCCATTCGAGGTTTGTAATAAAGGTGCATGATGGTACGGGAAGCTCGTTTGCTATCCCCATTACATAAAAAACATCTTACCATTTCCCTCATGATAAGGCGATATCTCGCTCGAAACGTCTCCTCCGGTCTCATATAGAGGCTGATAATTAAGGATAAGGAAGCAACGGCCGCGCCGGTCACCACGAGACTGCCGCTCATCATGACGAGCAAGCAAGCGATGCGCTCCACGTCATTAGAAGGAGCTATGGAAGGACTATAAGAGCAATAAAATTAAAAGTGCAAAATCAATACTAGGTATTGTTTTATAGTCTACTTTCCCCAAAATTATTCTTAAGTATACCTTTGCAGGGCCTATACATTGAAAAACTGGAATATTTTAAACAACCCAAGTAGTACAAATGCGCTGTATAACAGTATTTCACTGTGATTTCAACAGTGCACAATGGAAACGCTAGCGTATAAATTGCTGTATAAGGGTTGTATATTATAATGTTCACTTGTGGCCTGTTATTCAGCATTGAGTAAAATAGTTAAGCACTTGTGAAAAACAAATGAGCCAAGAATCGATGTGTGTAATTCATGATCACATAATAATTTAATTAGCAGAACAGATGACCACAAAAGTTCCAATATTCAGCTCTGAACACTATTAACACGTTAGCTGCGGCACCAATTTTTGCATACTTTCCGTTCCTGCGGCACGAGGTATAATCGGCCCGTACCGTGACCAGACGTTAGGGCGACACGCGGTCTATTAGACCCCACCTCCTTTTACAGACTAAAATCCATTTTCTGGCGCGAAATCAAAGATAAATGAGAATTTTGGTCCTTATTGATATAGACAGTGAATTGATGAACCCTAATCCACCGTCGCCCCGGGATCTGATGGCTAGTTTAGGAATTATTAGCAAAAGAAAATATGGGATCTTATACACCTCGTAACGCACTGAAATAGGGCAAATTTTCGCTGCGATTAGTGATGGGAAAAATAATATCGACGTTTTTAAACTGTCTTAACTACGCAACGACTTGACCGATTTTGATCAATTATATCTCATTAGATCGTTTTAAGGGCAAAACCTGGCAAAACAACACAAAGCTATCAAAGGATACATTTTTTTTTAAATAATCTAAATTGTGCTTGAAGGCGCCATAAAGAAAAAAAAACCGGCCAAGTGCGAGTCGGACTCGCGCACGAAGCGTTCCATTCTATACCAATAAGAGGCACCTATTACAGACTTATTATTGGAAAATAATGGATTACGGTTTATGCATACGGTTTATCTTTCTATTTGTATATGAAAATCTTAATGCGGTTCACAGAATAGAAAAAAAAAGGCAACTAGAAGTAGAAAAGAAACTGTCCTATTTATTCTGCCTCGGGCTTTAAAAATACAATTATTAGAACTTGAATTAATTGGCTCTGTTTCTGGGTTTTTTTTAATTAACTTCTTCCGACATCGTTTAGACATGTTCGGCGCTGTAAAAGGACGTGCTCTCCAATCGACGTGATGCACAACACTGGTCGCGGGAAGCTCGCGTTGAGTGCGGTACGAGGTCAGGGGGGATATGGGACGTTTTAGCCTCGTTCCGCACTGCATTAAAATTATATTAATTCAGTGCGGCACGAGGCCTAAGACATCCGGTACCAAGGTAGGTACACCACCGAGTCCGGAACCATTAGTGATCTCAAATACATATTTATCTCTTTCCTACACTGGACCAAACCAAAGCTATGCCATTCGCACGACAGAGAAATTCACTTTTTTGCTTGCCGCACCACAGGGAAGTCGCATCAGGGGTGATTTAGGCCTCGCTTCGCACTTAACGTGTTAAGGTGTACAAGGGAACTTTTAATAGTAGTAGTGCGCTGCTATCTCAATGCATAAAGTTCACATAAAGGGCTGTCATGGCCTAGATAAATGCTGTTATACGAGTGGACACCGACACCTGATTAAAAGAGTAAAAGTTCATTTGTGTGCAACGTGAAGCATTTACTCATTGTTAAATAACTTCACAAAGTAACTGTTTGCGTTATGGTAGTTCACAAGTTCTCTCTTAAAGTGCAATAGTTTTAGAGTACCCTCGTGGCCTTTTATTCAGAAAACTGCATTATTTGTGTTCCCTAAGTAAGCGCTCTTGCAGCAGATAGAGCACAGCAGTACTAAACGCTGAATAACAGTGACGTCTGTGGCGTGTATGTGGGTGAATAGAACAACAATACAGAATAAAGAAGAAAAAAAATTCACGACTGTCTAAAACTCGGCAGGGCGGGCTGCTTATGCTGTTAGAAAAATAAGGCAGTTTATAATGCAGTGCTACTTCCTTCCCAAGGAAGGACTGGAAGTTGGAACCAACTCATAAATTTGTAAAACTTACTTAATTAAGACCGTTATTTTCTGTTGTGTCAAAAATGTTTGGCTATTACTGGTGGGGAAGCTGATAGTTAGGTACTTTATAACAATTTTATAGGTATATTATATCTTGAATGACGCTCCAAAATGTGTTATTATTGCGGGTGGCGAAGATTTAGAGCCAGCTAACCCGATGGGAATGAACATCTTGTTAACGATGTACAGTGCGTCCAAGAAGTTCATGGCATCCGTCGAGTTGTCCAAGAGTCTGTGCCGTACTTCCAGCGACGCCCGCGAGACGTCATAATCAATCGGGTAACCATGCTCGACCTTAAACAAAATATGATATCTAAACATAATACATGCACATATTATAACTCACCGAAACAAAAACAGAATTACTTTGACATCTGAAAATTGTCTAAATGAGTAAAGCTATCTTACCAACGCAAACTACAAACAGACAAAGAGGGCAAAACGAAATTACGATGAGTAAGAAGGTGTAACATACTGTTGACCAAGTACATACTTTCGTAGGTACTAACCCAGTCGATGCAAAGCCAAATATTAACCCAAATAAGTCTGAGCGCGACGAAGATGTAGCAATATATGAGAGTGGTGCCCACCACGCTGCCTTTCAAGTCGTAGTTGTCCATGGAAACTACGAAAAACTTGCATTGTAAATACCAACATACATAATTATTGTTATTTTGACGACCCGCATGGCGTAATGGTCGCCATGCCGGACCTCCATTTGAATGGTCCTGGGTTCGATGAGTTTGAATTTCTATACTAGGTCTGGATGGGTTTGTTCTTACCTTTGTGTGTTGTCCATGGCACCCACGACACAGGGAATCCTAGTGTGCCACTGTAACTGTGTAGCGTTCAGCGTTTGTTAATTTAGTCGTGGATTGTTGCAAATAAAAGAATACTAACTTTGTATATTAAGTAATAAGTATATTTTTATATAGTAGGTACTTTTCCTAACTACTTACTACTTTTACTAGCTTACTAACATTTGAGCAGTTTCTTTTAGTTGGTTTTTATCTTGCAATAACAAGAGATACACAAATTACGTGGAAGCCATCTCTTTGTAAAGAAGCTACGTTTCGTTCTTGGACTCAAGAAACTGACTCAACATGAGTTAGTTCAGCGTAACTTTCAGTTTGTAGCAAAGAATTATGACTTTGTTTTGTACCTTGGCGTCGTGGACTACAATGACTACAATCTAGCTATAATAATAATAATAATAATATCGTTTATTTGCTCTCACAAGAAGGTCTTAGGCTAAGGCTTATGTACTAGGACAGTTAACGTTTTATAACCCTTCTTAGCGAGAGCCTGGTGCCTGTTGTAGGCTTTTTCAAGCCTGTGATACAAGTCACCAGTGCCCCCCCCCCCCAAGGATGATTGTTTGTCAGTCTTTGCGATACAGTTGTGTATAGTTGCGGTACAGATTGTGATACAGTGTGTTGCCTGATTATTTTGTTATGTTGTAAGTATACTTACTTAAGATTATTGAATCAATAAATGAACACATGGAAATGTAAATCGCGTGGAAGTATTTTAAGTATCGTTGGCTCTAATATTTATCTAAATGGCAGTATGATAACGATAGTATAATTATATTACACTAGGAAATCGCCCTCGTTTCACTTCGGGAATAATAGTACAAAAAATATAATATAGCCTATGTCACCCGGGGATAGTGTAGCTTCCCAACAGTGAAAGAATTTTTCAAATCGGTTCGGTAGTTTCCGAGCCTATTCAATGCAAACAAACAATCAAATATTTCCTCTTTATAATATTAGTAGGTATAGATTAGATATTGAGCTTTAAAGAAATAATACTAACAAATGTAGCGAAACGGTCGATGAAGGCGTACATAGTAGCAAAACAGTTTGCAAGCCTGATATTCAGCATCATTTAAATAATACCAGAGGAAAAAATAGTAGTAAGATATTACATCGAGTAAAAAGCCGACTGAAACAGAAGATTACATATCTATTTAATGCTTTTATTTCATGTAAGTCTATTTTAATACACATAAGTTTATTTGTTCGTTTAACATCACTATCCAATAACTAGTATATTTTAATCAATAATCATCGATATGGGTACTTACAATGAAAGTACCTAATAATTGATATTTATTTTTAATAATCTGTAGAAATCTAAAATAGTGTGCTTCATGTACCTATTCGTATAGGTACTTCCTCATCTCTTATCTGTACCGTTTCTATTGTTTTCCGCACATTTCTAAGGTTGTTAGATAAAGAATGCTGTTTAGCATTAAGTCCGTTTTTTGTACCACTTATTAATTAAGGGTCAATAAATACTTAAATAAGACACGATTACTAATCATAATAAAAGAAATAAACCCGGCAATCAGTATACTTAGCCCTTTTGGCATTTCGTACCCTCAGTGGAAAAAAGGCATAAGATGACAATCGCAATTTTACAGGAGAGAAACAAACTTAAAATATCAGTAAGTAGTCAAAGGAATTTACAATACGATTTCTTGCACAAAACCGTCAAGATTTTAATGATTAAAATTTGAAAAAAATTTAACTTATGCAGCTTTTGTCCCTCTTTCCAATTATATTAAGTAATATGTAACTATAATAAAATTCAAAATAACACAACTTACGCTTTTTTCACTGAGGGTGCAATTTGATCATACATATTGTCATCCGAAATAACGAAGAGGTACCTACATGACAGCAGGAGTAAAATCTTACAATTTAATTCAGGCAAATCTTACAATTTAATTTTACTACCTAATTTATTTATGTTTACTAGCTACAATGAACCTGACTGAAATAGTATCAAGAACTTACACGACGTCAGCAAATCGATCTTGGATACCTCGAGCTGTGTCAGAACATTGTACAGCGACACCAGGACGTGAACTGCGTACAATATATTGTAGCTCGTGTCGACATACTTAACAACTGCATCCTTCGTCCCCAATTGCGTCCACACTAAGGCCGCCAGGACCAGGATGCATAACATGTTGATCCATATTTTGTTCTCTGGTAGACTTCGCAGGAATTTCACATTGTACTCGAGAGTATTCAATACATGGTAACGAAACTGGAACAATATGTCTCACTACGATTGCCTGACGAATAAAGTATTTGGTTGTGTACTAGTCAGTACAGGGCTAATTTCACCAAATATAGGATATAAGTTCTTATGACGTTGTCCAATGTAAGAAATCAAGCAGGATGCAATATTCCTGAATATTCGAATAAGACGACAGCATGCGTCTGACTCTATTGTTAGCGATTGGGTGTTATAATACGTACATATATTTTTGGGGGGTTCGTTCGGGACTTGATATCTAAAAACTTCATATTTCTACGACATTCGGGCGTAGCCAACGTCCCTCCCCCCCCCCCCCCCCCCCACCAACGTGCGGGATTATGGTCGTAGCACACATATCAACTCGTAAACGGAACGTAAACGTATCAACTCTTGCATGTCAGTATTCTTTGTATGAAACTCCCTACTGTAAAGCACACTTATCGGATTCGTAACGTAATCGCCTCGCCTCGAGACAAGCTCACGAACCGCGGTACGGTGCGTGGACGACTTGCCGTACCCGCGCTTACGTCTCACCGTACGCTATCCGTTGACTTTCCGTTTCCTCGTGCGCGCGCCGCGCCGCGGCTACCGTTGCGTCGGCGAACTGCTGTCATTCATTCCGTCAACCAGCGGCCGGCGAGCCGTAAGCGCGGCGTCGCCGAGTCGATTTGGAGCTGTTGGTCGGTTGGTAACGCGCTTACGTTAGGTTGACGGCGAGGCGATCCGGTGCCGATCCCTTTCCGAGTTGATATGTGCGCTACGACCATTATATGCTGAATTACATTCTAAAGGCTATAAATACAAAGTCAAAGAGGCGTACGCCTTTATTGGGTATGTATAAAAATTGGGTCATTTGTTAACGGTCGCTTAACCAACAATCCTCTAACGCTTATGAAGTTCATGGTTTTGACGACTTTTTGGGAATTATTTGGTGACTTAAAGTAAATGTTAGGCATGTCTAAAAATATTTATACGAGTACATATGTCTGTCAGCTAATTAAAGCCTCAGTAGCAAATTGTACTAAGCACTTATAGATAGGTTACATACTTCTCACACTCGGTCCCGACTTTATACCTATCAGTCGTTACCATGAGCAAAGTAAAAATAACTTATGATATAAAATCGTTAGCGGTGATTTTTAAAGCAATGGGCCATAAACAAAGTCTTACCCGAAATGGTTGAGCTACGCTAGGCTGATTCTCCGCATCCTTGGAAGAAGGTGAGGTACTGCTACTTCTCAGTTTTCCACCTAAATTAGAGGTGAGACTCATAGATATTCATTTACGTTTAAAATATCGTGCAAAAACTGGCTTTCATTTATTTCATGGAGTATAGAGGTAAGGAGCACAGAGTACTTAATCACTACGTAGTGATTAAGTACTCTGTGATCACTACGTTTTAGGTAAGGAGAGCCATCTCTTATGGGCGAAAAGTTAAATAAGTGTCCATCTGTATACCTACTGATAACTACGATACTGCCTGGGGAATATTAAACCATCGATATAACAACAAGCAGTACCCTAATTCACGTAACTTTAAGACGCATCGATTAAGTTGCAGTGACGCTGCAATCAAGTTGGAGTGACGCTACAATCAAGTTGAAGTTTGGCGTCTAAACCGTATTGTCATAATTTTTTGACTGCGCGTCAACTGCACGCCAACTGCACGCAAACTGCATGTGAACTTCACTTCTCCTGCACGCATCCTGCGCGCCTGTCAAACTTTATGAGACTTCAAACTTCAAAAGTTTATGAGAATACCAATCAAACTGCGATCGGGAACACGCTATCTTGACGCGCATTATCAGAATACCTTTTTGTGACGTGAGCGCGCTTGAGACGCGCTGGCGTGACGTGAGCGTGTTTGACAGCGCAAGAGAATACGGAAAGTGTCATTTTGATCGGAACGTCGCTGCAACTGCACTGCAATCGAACTTCTTAAGTTACGTGAATTACCCTGCTGATCCTTTTCACTAATCAAATAGAAGTATTTTTAAACCAGCCCGCTATACAGAAGCAAAGTTCAGCTGAGTTATAAAGACTGCATGATATTACAATGGAGAGTAAATAAGCCATTCATAACCTGGGGGTGGATACGACAACGTGGGATCCAATACTTGTACATCTTTTATTAAAGAAATTAGACCCTACTACAAGAAGCCAGTATTTAGAGTCCCGCAAAACGCCTCATGACTTAGCATCGTTTGTTGAGTTTATAACATTTTTGGAAGCCAAATTCACTGCACTCGAGCCGATTTATGACATGAACAAAAAAGAAGAAAGCATGACATCAAACCCTTTCTATAACATCAAAGAAATACCCTCGTTTGGAGTTGGAAAACGGTCAATCCAACGAGTGACATACCCAGTCTCAAGTCCTTTTCATTGTGTATTGTGTAATAGCGACCAGCATGCACTCTACCAATGCAAAAAAAAATGAGTTAATGCCAGCAACCTTGAAATAGGGATGTTGACACTAATTATAAATTAATATAAATTTATGTCTAAAGTATTAGTGGTAACATTTAAAGGCCTAAAATATGATTCTTTTATTGAAATCAATCACAATAAATTAAATATCATTAATTTAAAATGTTAAAAATTGTACTCACTGTCACGTGACCTCAAACGCCATTTTGAGAATATGACGTCATTGGAACAATTTTATATGGAAATTCAACAAACTTAGTAGACAGATAGTATTGAATATAGTTTAGTGACGTCACGTGACGTTTTTGGTGAGAAATTTGATAATGATTTTTATTTATCAATTTTTGTTTTCAAATTGAAGATTATTATTTTTATAATATTTTTTTCGTGAATATTGAGGTTCTATCTATAAAATAAAATTGAATCCTAAAATTAGTCAACATCCCTATTGAGAGAAATTACAAAACATCACGTATGCATAAATTGTTTATACGTTCATGAATACGGCGTATGCAAATCTAATAAACAATGCAAAATGTGCAACGAACATCACAATACTTTGTTACATGAGACATTTATTAACAACGAACTTACAAATGATCAGCATCCAACTATGAATAAATAAATAAATAAATAAAATAGAGGTTCCAGTACCTACCACAATAGCGCTGGCGTTGGAAAAACTACGATGTGAACATAAAACGTAGTGATTAAGTACTCTGTGCATAGGTGTTGTAGACGAAGTAAAGAACAATGCCAAATTGCCATACATCGTTTTATTTCATTTTCAACTTTAGCGCCTTAAAATAAAAATAAAAATCCAAAAATCGCCGCTTTAATTTCTGAGCTTAGATAATTTTGAGATTGAATTCTTATAACCATTGAGTCATAGAGTAGGGGAGACTTACGGCTGCCTGTAATTTTTACCATTATTTTATCCTAACTTTTTTTGATTGACAACCGGAAATGGAAATTTGACATCATTACATTTGTCATACCAACATTTATTACGAAATTCTGTCTGTAATATTGGCCAGAAGTCTCCCTATATCTTGCTTGATACAAGCTATGTATCGAAGTGAGTGCCCGAATGAAAATGGACATTGTCGACATCATTGTTATTATAGTCAATTCATAACTTATTTATAAAATTATTTAACGCTGGGTAATACGGGTACAGGTATTAATTTTAAAATACGTAAAAAAATAATTGCTTCGGTATAACTGACGTTTTAAGACGCTAACAAAAATAAAAAAATAATTTTTTGGCATTGTTCTTTGCTGAGTTCAATAAAATTTATCCTAAGCTACCGCAACGCCACCCTTATTGGACGCGTTTTTACGGACACTTTTTCATAACAGAGATGGCTCTCTTTAACTATATGCTTTATGATTTATTTTACTCAGTGCACAGACAGTACAAAATAAGATAACTCAAACCACCACAGAATATTTAAGCTCAAACCACAGAATAATTAAACACTATGTAAATATGTGAAACCTATAAAATAATAATAATAATAATAATAAATTTTTATTTCGACCAACTTTGGATCATATTTTGTTGTTAGTAAGTACATACCTTAAAAACTAATGTTAGTATACTACAAACTACACTACTAAAAACTAACCTAACCCGGTGCCTCTCTGACAGGCTCGATTTGTCAGCACATGCACCATATTACAATGGTTCATGTACTGACAATCCAGCCTACCAGCAAACGCCCTCAGGATGCCATTGGAACTGGCCCGAATCCTGCGCACCAGGGATGTGCACCGTTTGCGCATGGTTGTGTAAAAACAGTCTACATGCGCATCGGCGAACATACCCGAAGCGCTACAGAAACGAGGCAGTCCCATCAGCATCCTGAAAGCATTATTGTATTGGACACGCAGGGCATTGTACTGTTTCTGCGTGTAGTTGATCCACAGGCTGCTCGTGTAGAAAGATGTACAAAATGATCTGAAAAGAGTAACTTTGACTGGGACACTACAACGAGCAAACCTGCGCGCGATCATATTTGCCCTTACAGACAACGCCCTGCGTTCCCTCTCTATATCCGCATCATCTTTCAGGTCAAAGGATATCACATGCCCAAGGTATTTAAATTGGTAAACCCTCTTAAGTGGAGTACCAGACAGTTTTATGTCTGGTACACTAGCGGGCAGCGATTTCCCTTTGGCCTGAAAGACCATGCACTCGCTTTTCTTGACGTTATAAATCAAGCCGTGACTGTGGGCATAGTTTTCACAAATGCCCAACAGTTTCGTTAATCCACACACTGATGCACTCAGCAACGCCATGTCGTCTGCGTAACTAATATTATTGAGACACACTCCGTCAATATGACATCCGACACGAGCGCTGCTGAGCTCCTCTATCAGTGCATTGATATAGAGGTTAAAGAGCACAGAGTACTAAGATCTTAGACACACAAACACAGACAACGTGCTTAGACACAGGTATAAAATCAAAACGTCATTAACAGAATGTCCAATACATTTTTCTTGTAGAGCCAGCCCAACACATTGGTCTGGGAGAAAAATGCTTTCTTTTGGGAGAAAAATAATTTCTTGGTACTACTTCGTCTTGAGATCATCTGCATAGCAATGGATGCCACTCGTATGCTGCAGCATGTCATTGATATGCAGAATGAATAGCGTAGGAGATAACATAGACCCTTGGGGAACGCCAGCATTTATAAGTTTCATGTCTGAGCAACAACCGTCGACTACGACCTTGATACATTATGTCGCACAGATAGAAAACAGGCTACCCAATTTCATAACCTCTCAGTGAGACCGTAAGATAGTAACTTCGTGAAAAGGCCCCTATGCCAGACCCGGTCGTAGGCCTTAGCGACATCTAGGCTAACTGCCGAAGCTTCTCCGTTGCGATTAAGAGCCTGAGCCCACCGGTGCGTAAGATAAACTAGAAAATCACCAACCGAGCGACCATGGCGAAAACCGTATTGTCGGTCATTGATCAGCTGATGATCTTCCAGATACCTTCATACCTTAGGACTCGTTGAGTTACTTTGTCAAAATAGTGTTCGATTGGTGTATTTGTAGATAAATACTTCTAAATTCTAATGTATAATACCTTCCATAAAATACTTCGATGCTTACTAAAATCATCAAATCAAATTTATTGATCTGAAACTAAAATCAATAAATATACTGTTGCATCAAAATACAGTGACATTATTATAAATAAAAAATAATATTGGGACGTCCATTAATTACGTGAGGTGTTTACCTATAGCGATTTTCACACCTCCTCACCCCTCTGGTGAGATTTGACTCAACCCCTTCCCCATCCTCCAATCTCACGTGAGATATTTCAGAATATATTGTGTTTCAAGTGTAACGGGCCTCTATAAAAAGTAATTAAAATATTACTCGTATAGTGTAATATTGGATCATATTTTAGTGAAGGGACATGTCAGTTTAATTCGACAGAAATCCTTAATTTGACACTATTTTCTTGCAGTTTTACACTGCTTCTTGCGGAAAAAAATTATATGATATTTGCCAAGACCCCTCCCTCACCCCATAATAAGATTATATGAGATTTAGCCCCTGAAAGGGAAAGCATGTGAAAGCCAGCAGAGTGAAGAGGATATTAGCCATTAGGTTGTCAAAATTAGAAACAGTATTAATTATTTAATAATATTTTATTTTTTAATTAGTAATGATTGAATGTACATAAATCTCCTTTTTGGGCGACTACAATCACCCGGGCGTTTGACTTAACGGAAAACCAAAGATAAGGAATCGAATAACTTAATGGTAATTTAGAACTTAGAGAAAAATGATTACCATAAAGTTCAACTATTATAACAATGATAGTATGGCAAATTAAATTAATCAAAAATAGGAATGTTGTAAAACCCACCAAATTTTCCCATACCCATGACCTCTAAAAACTTTTTACTTAATTTCTTTAAGTAGCTTTTTTCTTCGTTATGTTTCTGAATTATCAATATTTTATATTTCATTGTCTTTAATACCAATAGAATTTATTAGTTTGCAGTTTTCATTCTAGTTCTGGTAATCAACTTAACTCTACCATACGGTAAAAATTTATACTATTATTGACATAACGGCATTATCTGTATATTTTTCTATCACATAGGTACACGAATATAAGACCCTGCGTCCTATTTTTTTGTAAACATCTGATACCAGTGACACAACAACTTCATTAAACACTTATAAAAAGAAACATCTAGGCTAGGAATGATTTATCATCACAATTCTGCAGGTCTCGGACTCGTTGCGTTACAACGATGTAGGTACCTTATACCCTTAAGAGATAATTATGCTACACTTAAAAATAATAACGATCACAACACAGCTCATAATGTAGTGCATTTCAGGCACAGACATATTATTATTGTAGATGTCTGCGGTTTTAGGTAAATGTTCATTTCGCGGTAGTTTTTATTCACAGAAAAGCGTGACCTAAGCGCGTTTAGGTCACAGTGTGTAATAATAACATATTTTCAAGTTTGTTCAAAACTGAACTTAACCGATAATGTTTGTAAATATGAACAGAAAAAGAAAATCAGCATAATTTTATAACTCCTTAGTTTATAGTCAATTCAGAGTAGGTACTGAAAAAACTAAAGCGTTTTTCACTTGGCTACAGGCGTACACAACAGAGAGGGCGAGATTCAAAGGGACGTTCTATTCTATTTCACATTGCAATTTATGCACGTAGTCTTTCCTCTGCACCCAATGTAGCGACGCACCGTAATTGACTACATTGTATGAAGCCAGATTGTTATTTTTTCGTAATTTCGCTCTCGACAATGACTATACAAACGATTTTTGTCAAGTAAAAAAATATAACAATTTACTTAATATTATAAGGCATGAGGTCTCGACTCTCGACTCTCGTACATAATAGTCTCGAACACACATTTCTCGTGCAAACCTTAGGCCTGTCACACAATTACATCTATACGGTCTATCAGTATATTGTACTAGGTCAACTGCCAGGCATCAGCTGCCAGTTGTCAGGTGTCGGCTACTTCGCCCTCAGCTTGGTGTTCTGCAGGTGCTCTTCGCGGAACTCCCTGTTGAGGTATGCGCCAATCTTTATCCTCATCCATTCTGGTGCTATTTTGATGAAGAAGTACTGTAATCAAGAAAAAATAATAGGTTACAAGGGTGAAATAAAAAAAAAGTAAAGGATACAAAATCACTTTCTCCAGGAAAAATCCACTGTCACTATTCATTAGACTGCAGAGTACAAGCGGGAGAATACTCAAGAAAGATGAAACTGTATATTCCCATAATTCCACAAGCAGCAGAATACTCAAGAAAGTTGAAGTTGTAGGTTCCCTTAATTATGGATCCTTAGTTCCTTACCTGGATCCCATGGGCCCAGTAGCCAGTAGTGGTGTGCACCCTGCCGAGCGTGGCCACGGCGTGGTGGGCGTACGTGACGGCGTCGGGCACCAGCAGGTTGCCGTCCAGCAGTCGCTGGGAGAACGTGTTCATCTTGGTGGACACGAACAGGGGCGACAGGTGCTGGACATGGATGCCCTTCGGCGCGTACTCGTCGCGAATCGCGAACGTAAAGTTACGTACGTACACCTGCGATGGAAATGTATTTTATGATTAGAAATAAATTGTCAGTGATAGCCACAACCAGAGCCGGATTTAGGTATATTTTTTATGAGTGTAGACCTTTCTAAAATAATAATTTTCCATTCATAGTAAAGAAGGCACTGAATTAGTCACTTAAAAAAGTGCGTAAAAAAACAGGAATCACAATTTTTTACGACACTTTTTGAAAGCAAAATCATCTATAATATCATCTCCTGAAATCTTCCGCGCCCCTAGGACACTGCCGTACCTAGGCCGCGGCCTGAACGGCCTATTGACAAATCCAGGACTGGCCACGACGATTTATCGCCGAGTTTACGTCAAACTTGAACCTTAACTTGAACACTGTGTGTGAAACGATTTACGCGATTAGTTACGATAAATCTATAAACATTTATTTCAACCAAACTATTATAAATCAATTTATCAGATTCGTCATGTTATTGAAATGTATATTCAGAGAGCTGACCTTGAAACATGTGTTTATTTCTGAAATGCACGTATTTTTAAATTGTTTATCACTTAGTCAAGAAAAATTTCGTTTGTCGCGCGAATGGTCGGTCCTGGACTTCTGTTTCTGCTCACTGCTCAAGGAATTCGCCAAAAACGTTACCCAACTAGGTAGATTAGCAACCAAACATTGCATGAACCTTGGACGCAGCATACACAGCCATGAGCGGCAAGGGCTGCAGCTCGGAGCCGGAGGACACGTTGACGACGGCGCCGCGGCCGCGCGCCACCATCCGGGGCAGCAGCAGCCGCGTCATGGACGTCACCGCCACCACGTTCACGTTGATCAGCTCCCACGCCTTCGAGCTGGGCAGCTCGCACAGCGGCATCGGATACTCGTACTGCACACCCACGTTGTTCACTGGAAATTATTACACGGAGCATTATGTTAAACATATTCTAGGAAGTCGCAGCTGCCCTTACTTGTAACCTATCAACCACCAATGCTCAACGGAGATGTAAATTCTGGCCAGAACAAAGCAGGTTGTGGATATTTGCATGCGAGAGACGCTACAGGCGGGTGGGTGGCAAGGAATGCTGCGCGAACGGTGTCACACACGTTCATATTTCCGCTAGTAGGGCGTAGCTCGTATACGGATTACGGATCCATATCAATTATACTGTGGCTCTAGGCCAGCTATACTCAACCTGCGACTCGTTTATATCAATCAGGGAAACCTAAGAATTTATAACTTATTTTTTTTATTTCTGCGGCCTACGACACCATGAATAATAAGTGTTTGTGGCCCCTATGAAAAAAGATTGATTGCCACTGCTCTAGGCACTGGGTGGCAAGACACGCCAGTAGTGAGAGCGGCCCTAGAGAAGTGTGTCAACATTGGCGAGCTTTTTTTAGGTAATAGTGGCTCCTCTCTACCTAGGTAGAGCTAAAGGGTCCGTTACTTTATTCTATGCATATGTCTCTATGCACCACGTAACAAGGGGCACTAGTTGTGGCAACCCTAGGGTGATTCGATATTCTTTTTTTAGAGAAGTGCCACTTTTGAAGTTTAAGTGAAAGCATCGACCAAAGGGCTAGAGACACAGGCATATGTGGCTAGAGAACTGTCTAGCATCTCGCTTTACCCTGATCGAAACCTAAAGCCGACTTGTGCAAGGAAAAATTTCTATGTAAATTTCGAACCCCGACGGAGCAGAGGCCTCACAACTAATTTTGATACAGGTCCTGACTAGGACAAGCTGCGCCACTGGCTGTGCTCTTCTCCGCTTTGGTTAAAAGACCATAGACATAGACCGTTGAATCCGTATTAAGAAATTGATACTATTGTCACAATGTCTTCTTCTAAATTCAACCAAGATCAGTGTTTGACAAAATCCTGAAATATTATCATCCTACAAAAACAAAAGGAGGCCTTGCAATGTGTCGAATATTGCATAGTTATGATCAGTAGGAGCAACGCTAAGTGGGGACAAACATGGTGGGGACAAATGGGAATAACCCTAACTATATATACCAGTTATCTCTCGAACCCACCTAATATCCCCACAGGGATGTCCTTGAGTTCCTCCTCGATGTGTTGGTACACCTCGGTGCCTTTGCTAAAGTCTGCTACCACCATCTTTGTCTTCACACTGTGTAGTTTTTCTGTAAAAAATAATTTATAATCATGTTTATTATACATAAATAATAACGCATGTGTCGCGTTGGTTCACTTTGAATAATTTACTTTTAAATGCAAAAAAAAACGAAATGTTGTAGAGATTGTGCTACCTAATGTTAAAAAAGTCAGCAAATCTCTTAAACTGAATAATGAAACATTGCATATGGAGGAATCAACGGTCTTTTTAGGGGTGACCTTAGATAGTAAACTTCAATGGGGCCCACGCCACATTCTAACAAATCTCGCGACAAAACTTGGTAGGGCTGCTTATGCTGTTAGGAAAATAAGGCAGTATACTGACGTCGAAACTGCTAGGATAGTTTATTTTGCTTATTTCCACAGTGTTATGTCATATGCCATCTTGCTGTGGGGCAATATAGAACAAATTTTCATACTCCAAAAAAGGGTTAGGGCTATCTATAAACTTAAGTCTCCGGAATCTGCATGAAAAGTTCAAGGTAATAGGTATAAGTTTACAGTAGCTTCCCAGTATATCTTTAATAATGTAGTTTTTATAAGGAACAATATAAACGTGTATAAACAAAATTTTGATATTAATAATGGCCAAATAAAAAGAATACATCAATTAAAGTGCTCGTTCCGCCCAAGTAAAGTGCAACGATCTTTCATAGGGCTTGGTGTACATTTCTATAATAAAATCCCAAAATTAATAATGAACTTGCCAATAGAAACATTCAAAAAACGTGTAAAAACACAATTGTTAGGCAAGGGATACTACAGTGTAGACGAGTATTTAAATGACAAAGACGCATGAAAATGATTAGCTCTGCAACCAGTTCCACTCAGAATAGTAGACTTTTGTATTATTATCTTTTTTGTAATATTTTTTTAAAAGATGTGCTGAGGAGTTTCTTTAGGCTTTTCTTCTCCTCCATGACAAAGCACCTTTCAAAAAGCCAAAAAAATGACGTGCATAAGTGTATCAATGATACTTATATGAATGCGGCGAGCAAGTTATTTAGTTCTACCCAGAACAAGAACGAATTACGGCAAAAAAACTATAACATTTGAAGGAGCACAGCTTTACAACAAAATACCCTCAGAAATAAAAAAATACCGACTTTAAAACATTATAAAACAAAATTAGCACAATATGTTCTCAAAAATTATGTTTAAGGATTTATTTATGTATAACGGCTAGTTATACCACCAACATCGACCTCCCAGTCAATCTTTAATGTTTAGTCTACAGTAATGTTACAATGTATCATACTCTCGGAACGAGACATCTTACGTTGCATTTCTGCAACTACGAGTACATCCTTTGTTCATTAGAATAAGCAGTCGATTGTTAACCGCCGATTACAATACTCTCGAAATTAGTCTTTTGTATTTTTTAAAAGACCTCGACGCTTCCTCAAAACAAATCTGGCGCAGCCGGTAGGATCCGCCGCAATTTTCCAAAATCGAAAGCCGTCTTTACGCGGACGCGGCGGAAGCAAACCAAATAAATAAGATTTTTTGAGTGGTGAAGTGCGTGACGTCAGTGGTGCAATCGGCTCATGAAGAACATGGGATTGAGCAGTAAACTGTGAGTAAACCTTTTCACATCCTGTTTTACATTCCTGTGTCTTTCCATACGAACAAAAATTTTCGTAATTATTTTTCTGATTTTGTTCGCACGAATTGATTTATACAAAATTTTTAAATCAGTGTGTTTCAATTATTCTAACATTTCTATAATAATTTACACAAAATCGGTAAATCATTATAATTATTTTATTAAGTGTGTTTCAATCATTTGAATATTTCTAATAACTAATAATTTACACAAAATCGGTAAATTGTTTATACATAATTATTATATTTTATAAAGTGTGTTTTAACCATTTGAACATTTCTATAATAGTTTGCACAAAATCGGTAAATCGTTATAGTTATTTCATAAAGTGTGTTTCATTTATTTTAACAATTATAATTTAATAGTTTAGACATTACCATCGCGGTTAATTAGTATAGTTATTTTATAAATCGTGTTAGTGTACCGTGGAAGTTAAAGCAATTCCTAAGGAGACTTTGTCTCTCGTCCCTAAATACGACGGGGAAGAGAATTTACTTAATCTTTTTATATCTAAGTGCGAGTATGTGGTAAACGGCAGTAAAATTAAAGGTAATTTGGAACAAGAATTATACCTATTTCATGCTATATCAAGTAGATTAACGGGTAGAGCCGCAGCTTTACTAAGCGATCGACCTAACATTAAATCATACGATGAATTAAAATTATTACTTACTCAACATTTTGGAGATCCTCGTTCAGAAGAATGTATAGCAATTGAGTTGGAAAATTTAAAATTAAAAAGTCAAGAATCATACATCCAATTTTGTCACAGAATACAGGGCGTCAGAAGTTCATTATTTGCAAAAGTGAATAGACTTACCGACGAAGGAGTAAAAGCCGCAAAAATGATTGTATATAATAATACAGCGCTAAATGTTTTTCTGTATAATCTCCCTGAGGATTTAATTAGAATTGTGAGGTTAAAAGGATGTTCTAATTTGGAAGATGCCCTCAGTATCGTAACTGAAGAAGTTAATTTTAAATTCCAATATGAGGCTAAAAACAAATTAAAACATACTTCAGCCATGCAGCCGCCCCCACCATCAAAGCCTTTACAGATTAACCAGCCTTTTAAACCAACCCTTAATTCAATGCCTAATAATAATTTCCGGTTTGGCATGCCACAAAATAATTTCCGTTTCGGTGTACCGTTAAATGTTGGTTTTAGACCAAACTTTGGTCAACAAAATAAATTCGGTCCACCCGCTCAGAATTATACTAGATTTGGGATACCTCAAAGTCGGCCCTCTTATAATATTAGACAGGGCAATGCTCAACGAGCACCTTTTCAGTATAATAATTTTAAATTTGGCATTCCACAACAACAGAATTTCAAATTCGGTGTTCCAAATCAGTCCCAGTCTAATTTTAATCAAAATAAATTTGCTGTACCGAAACAGCAAGAGCCCCTATTTCAGAATACTGACGTATCGATGCGTACGGCGCCTATGAGGCAAAATAGAATTAATGAATTATTTTATATGGAACAACCAACCCCCTGCGAGGAATACATCCCTGATTTTACAAATGACTATGAATACGATTATTATGCGGATGAGACGGACAATTTTAATTGTCCTACATATATAGAAGATGTTAATACAGAGAATATTGGCTCTGAAACTACACAGGCTGAAAATTTTCAGGAAACGGCCTCGAAGGATGTAGTGAAGTGATAAATTTGAATTATTGTGACAGTATTCTAAAATTACCTCATATTGATATTCCCGAAATTAATTCTAAATTTCTCATAGATACTGGAAGTAGCAGATCTTTTATAAGCCCAACAAAAGCTAATCAGTATTTTCACGAATTCAAATATATTGAACCGTTTACAGTTATCAGTACCCATGCCCAGAGCATGCATAATGAAATAATATACATTCCGCTCTTAAGAACATTTAAAAGCACATTATGGCACAAATTTTATATTTACGATGTAGATGGTAGATATGATGGACTAATAGGATCTGATCTGTTAAAGAATTTAGGAGCAAAAATAGATATGTGCAACCAAATGTTAGTAACACAGAACACCCAAATTCCAATCATATATAATCCACCATATGACATTTGCTTAGAACCCAGATCAGAGACGCGTGTAAAAATACCAATAAACTTAAAGCATGGCGATGCGATATTAGATTATTTTCAGTTTCAGGAAGGCGTTCGTATGCCTTCTGCTCTTATAAAATGTAAAAATTATTTTGCTGAAACAATTGTACAAAATACAACCAACGAAAAGGTTGTAATTTCTTTCAAAGAGCCATTTAATGTCACAGTGTTTAAAAGTGAAGTATGTGAACTGAATTATCTGAAAGATGATATTATGATTGATGAAATTTTAAAAGAGAATTTGAACAAGTTGCGTATGTGTCATATGAATGAAGAAGAACGTCGAGCTATTTTTAGTTTGTGTCATAAATACCGTGATATATTTTATTCAGATAAATTACCATTAACGTTCTCAAACCAGGTTAAGCATAATATAAGAACTACAAACGAAGACCCAATTTATATCCGACCTTACCGACAACCGCCTCTTATTAACCAGGAGATACAAAAGCAAGTAGACAAATTGCTATCAGATAACGTTATACGTGAATCCCATTCTCCTTGGAGTGCACCGGTTCATCTGGTTCCCAAAAAGTTAGATGCATCAGGGCAAAAGAAGTATAGGATGGTGATTGATTATCGTCGCCTGAACGAAATCACAGTTGACGATAAATACCCATTACCCAATATCACAGATCTCTTTGATAAAATAGGGCGAGCTCAATATTTTAGTACAATTGACCTGGCTAGTGGGTATCATCAGATTGAAGTCAATGAGGCGGATATACCAAAAACAGCATTCACGACACAAACTGGACACTATGAATTCACTAGGATGCCATTTGGCTTAAAAACGGCCCCTGCAACGTTTCAGAGAGCCATGGACAATGTATTACGTGGACTTCAGGGTATACATTGTTTAGTATATCTTGATGACATCATAGTGTATTCAAGTAGTCTCCAAGAACACCTTGACAAACTCCGACAAATATTCGACCGTCTTAGGAAAACAAATCTGAAAGTTACACTTGACAAATGTGAGTTCCTAAGAAAGGAAGTTCTTTACCTTGGTCACACTATTACTAAAAATGGCCTTCTGCCCAATGATGATAAAATAAAAGCAGTCTTGAACTTTCCGTTGCCACGAACTGCCACTGAAATCAAAAGCTTCCTTGGATTGGTAGGTTACTACCGAAAGTTCATAAAAGACTTTGCTAAACTGACACAACCACTTACATCTTGCCTGAAAAAGAAAGCTAAAATAGATTATACTAAACAAGAATACATAGACGCATTTGAAAGGTGTAAAGAACTTCTGGTTAATGCTCCAATTTTACAATTCCCGGATTTTAACAAACCATTTGTCCTTACAACAGACGCATCAAACTTCGCCATTGGTGCTGTCCTTTCTCAGGGTCCTATAGGTAGTGACCGGCCTATAGCATATGCTAGTCGTACTTTAAATGACGCAGAGACCAGATACAGTACGATAGAGAAGGAGTTACTGGCAATTGTATGGGCCACAAAACACTTCAGGCCTTACTTGTATGGTAGGAAGTTTGTAATTTACACAGATCATAGGCCATTAACGTGGGTAAAATCACTTAAAGAACCCAATAGCAAATTAACCAGGTGGAAACTTCGTTTGTCAGAGTTCGACTATGATATTAAGCATAAAGAGGGGAAACAAAACTGTAATGCCGACGCTCTATCGAGAATTAGACTTAATGCTTTAGGCGATAACGATGATGTTTCAATGAAAGTTAACATAGATGAACAGGAACGCCACACTGAAAACTTACAAAGGTTAAGTGGTGATCAAAATAATATTCTTCACCCCCCTATTTCTCGTGATCGTACACCTTCCCCTATAGCTGTTTCTTTACCTTCGGAGAGAAATGATGTACGATCTATTCATTCAGGCAGTACCACTGATACTGCTGGTAGTAGTACTGATACTGCTTCTGAGGGTCGTGAAGATACGCTAGACACTATACATTCAGCTGTAGACTTAGATACCGATGGCATTCTTATTTTACAGGAGGCAATCGATACTAAGCCAAATCAGGTAATTGTACATGCCTGGAACAGAGATGAATTAAAAGTAAAAGATATAACTAGAAAGAAGCAAAAAATATTAGATGTTTACTTACCATTAAATAATATCGAACTAATAAAAAAATTCCTTAAAGATTACACTAGACCTAAAGTAAAGTATTTCTTTTATTTCGAAGATCCAACGCATCGTAAGTTGTTCTCCGCGGCAACAATATCACTCTTTCAAAAGGGAACTGTAAAGTTTTTCGAATGCACTAAACGAGTACTATACTTAACGGACGAGGCAGAGCAACGCGAAGTAGTTCTTAAATACCATGAGGGGAAAAATAGTCACAGGGGAATCAAAGAAACGCTAATCCATCTTAAGCGCACCTATTTCTGGGAAAATATGGACCAAACAGTATCTAGCATTATAAATTCTTGCGAGGTCTGTAAAAAAATGAAGTATGACCGTAGACCATTTAGACCAGAATTGCAACTGTCACAAACCCAAGTTAAACCGTTCCAAGAATTATTTATAGATTTATTTTCGATAGACGGTAAGCAGTACCTAACAATAGTAGATGCCTTCAGCAAGTTAGGACAAGCTTTGGAAATCAGTAATAAATCAGCCCCAGAAGTAGTTAGAGCCCTCGTCAAGTACTTTTCTATGTATGGAGTTCCTGGTAGAATCAGTGCCGATCCCGGTGCGGAATTTAACAACACACTTCTTAAAGAAATGCTGTCATTTTATAAAGTTGAACTCCATATTGGTACGGCTCATAATCCGAACTCTATGGGTATAGTCGAAAGGTTCCACTCTACTATAATAGAAATTTATAGAATTGCAAAATATGAACGTAAAATTACAGATGCCGCATCAGTCATGACATATGCTATAATGGCATATAATCACACTATCCATTCCACAACGGGCCTCACCCCATTTGAAGTAGTTTTCGGTCATACGGAATCCAATAATACTTTTCACACTGACTACACAAAACATTTTACACAACAATTGGTCAAAGAACATGTCAAAAGAACGAAATACTTGTACGAATATTTAACTGACAAGATTATTGGTAAAAAGCAGATGTTGATAGATAGACGCGGTGGAGAAAAAGATTTTGACGTAGATGAAGGCGATACTGTCTTTATAAAGGGTGTTAATGACCGACGTAGTAAAGACAAACCACGGTATCAAAAGGCCCAGGTATCTGGAGTTATAGAACGAAATATCGTGCCAGTCATAACCCGAAACCGTCAGACTAAAATTCCTATTAAAGACGTCAGACGTCCTCCACAGGTTCGTCCTGCTGGCGGTTCTCGCGATTCGAAGCCAGGCCCTTCTTCTGCAGCAGATTGAAAAGAACCCAGGACTTCTACCTGTAAAGGAAGGCCAAGCCGTAATCAGCTACGACAGTTGGACTGTTATTAAGATTTTAGATTTAAAAATTATGTTAGAGGAGTTAGAATTAAATATTAATAAGTATGTTACACTTAAACAGCAAATTAGAAGTTGTTATAACGTAAAAGCTTTAGATTTGGATTTCTTTGAAGTAGAGTCACAAGCAGATTTCATGTTGAATATCACTGTAGAAAAATATCGGCAGTTGATCCCATCAGTAAAAGTGAGACGCGGTTTATTAAATCCTCTTGGTACGATAATTAAAACAATAACGGGTAATCTTGACAATGACGATGCTGTGATGTATGAAAAATTAATTCGCGAAGTAAATGCGGGACAAAATGCATTAACTAAGAAAGTTACTATTATTTCTGAAATGTTGAGTACGTTCACTAAAATAGCTAATTCTACACAAAACAGCTTTACTCATATAGAAGAGAGAATTAGAGATATTTACCGGAATTTAGACGAATCTAAGGTATTCCAAGTTAATAACAAATTAATTAATCTTTATAATATTTTTATACATAATTTCCAAACACTCTATTTGAGACTGAATGAAGTTGAAACAGCTATTGCCTTTGCAAAGATTAAAATGTTACATGGATCATTTATAGATACAGATGAGCTAATATCATTATTTCAAATGATTGAAGCAACTGAAAAATTAGCGTTTCCCGTAAATATTGAAAATATTGTTAAAATAGAGCAGAGTATAGAGATTAAAGCTTATATAAAACAAAATCAGATAAAATTAATTATGCATATTCCCTTAATAACAAATGACATTTATAACTATTATAATTTGATACCCTTACCCGTCCTTAATAAAAGTAATGATATCACTACCCTTATCTTACCCAAATATCCATATGTCCTTGTGAAAGGGTTGAAAACTAAACCGCTCTCCCATCCATGCCATGAAATTGATGAAGGCCGATTCCTGTGCTTGGAGAAAGACACTTCACCACTGATCAGAGATGATTGTATCACCGCACTCATGACATTCTCCAAGAACATATCAAACTGCCACCCTGTTCCTGTTATCCTCGATGATCTAAGGGTAGATCTTATACAACCCAGTCGCTGGATAGTCTACGCAAAAATGGAGACCTTACTAACCCAGTACTGCGAAAACGATGTCACGCAAGACACAATCCAGGGGACTTACCTGTTAACCTTAGATGATGACTGCCGAGTGGAGATAAGAGAAATCATCCTAAAGAAACATCAATTGCAAGGAAAGAATGTAATTTATACGAGTGTTCCAGTTGTCAACTTACCCAAGATTCTAATCAGTCCATTGGATAACCTGAAAAGACCTGTTAAACTTGATGGAATCGATCTTTCTGATATCCGAATCCTGAACTATTTACTACAAAAAGATGGATATGAAGATATAAGTGTACGTGAAAACTATAAAAGTGAAAGTGTTAACATAGGATTAATTGTGTTCAGTGCTATTATAAGTATTTGTATTTTAGTATTAATTGTTCTTTTTATATTCAAAGATAAAATTAAGACATTGTATAGTTCTGGGAAGGTTCGAGACAATCCCACCATGGATAATCTCGAACTTGCGGAGGGAGGAGTTATACCACCAACATCGACCTCCCAGTCAATCTTTAATGTTTAGTCTACAGTAATGTTACAATGTATCATACTCTCGGAACGAGACATCTTACGTTGCATTTCTGCAACTACGAGTACATCCTTTGTTCATTAGAATAAGCAGTCGATTGTTAACCGCCGATTACAATACTCTCGAAATTAGTCTTTTGTATTTTTTAAAAGACCTCGACGCTTCCTCAAAACAAATCTGGCTTACTGAGTGTTATTTTGTTATAAAAATATTACGAACGATTGTTTTAAATTTACAACATGCTAGATTAAGTTCTCATGTAAGTGACTGATTGTCTTTATGAGAATAAATTCTTTAAACACAATAAAATATTTTGACTTTGACTTTGACTTTGAAATAGCTAGGTAGGTTTAGCTAATAATAATTAGGTAGGTAGTATGGTACCTTTTTGTGAATAACTCGACTCAACATTAATTAACATATTTTGTTAAAACGAAACGCACTGAAATGTAAGGTAGATACCGTGTTCGTGATATTATTTTTTTCATAATAATATGTAGTTATATGTTATGAAAAAAGGCAATATATATTAATAAATTATTAGCTACCTATTCAGATTTATTCTCATTTAAAATAAAGACCACTAAAACAATGCATTAGGCACATTCGGTCCATTCATGAAGTCGATTTTCCCGAATAGAAATTTAGTTAGCATAGTCGCACATGTTGTGGATCCTCTAGTCACAAGGTAGAGTCACTACTTATTATAAAAATAACTCCCTCGCCCGCTGCCTAAATTGTAATTCCTGTAAGTTGTAACGCAAGGGCAGGTTGCTAGTGTGAGATACAATTTATGGGTACTTAGGTATTACTGGTATTGTTATCTTTCTGTGTAGATTGTAGCCTGACTGGCTGGTAGTGGTAGCACACTACCCGAGTCTTGCCTGAGTCAACTATCAAACGATATGTAGGTAGTTTAACTCCGGCTGGGGTGCTTGGAATAGAAGCCAGTTCTTTCTTTCTTTCTCTCTCATCCTCCTTAGTCGGCAAGCCATTGATGAGTCTTTGGTGTTACTGAAATCTAGGGGAGTAGCCATTGCACTTATCACCAGATGGATTTATTTATTTATTTATAATCTTTATTGTAAAACCTACAAGCTAGGCTTACAAAGGGTGGACTTAATGCCATGGGGCACTCTCTCCCAGTCAACCCATGGTGTAGGTGAGAAGGTGTGGTAGGCGGTATCTAACAATAATTAATTGAGCAGAGATTGTCAGTTAATTCGTCAGCTGGTTACATTAAAGAATGTTCGTATTGTTTCAATGTCACAAATAGATTGGAACTTATGAACTGAGACTTAAAACACAAAATCAATATTGTTCAAGTTAATTTGAACAATATGGTATAACCACAAAAAAACCCAACACCGTATGGCTACAAAGGTTGTATTCAAGAAAAATTACCTAACTTAAAGAACCTGTTCGATAAAATTTAACATTTTATGTAAATTGCCGACAAATAACCACACAAGCCACATGATGGTAAGTCCACAAAAAAAACCGAAGTAGTAAGATTACCTATCGACTATACTAGTTATTACTCATTATCTACTTATGCTAACATGGATATTTATGTAAATTAAACATAATAATTACGAAATAATGGTTGTTTCATGTAATTATGACGATTTTTTCTTTTTATTTATTTTTTTATTTCACATATTTTTTTTCACATTAAAATTATGAATACAATAAAAAACAATACGGGACTAATATTTCTTTTAATGATTAGCTTGTTTCATAACGATTCCAACGACATAAACATTACATATAGCTCTCGTACTATAATTTTGAGATATCATATTATAAAGCGCGCGCGTAATAAAATTTTCCAAAATTTCCCCTCCCCCCGCGGATGGCTCACAGATGAGAGGATAGCCGTGATAGTTTTCCTTGTAAATTAATTATATAACCCATTATTTCGAATTTTTTCTCTTGTCCAACTCCAACGGTTTAGCTAGCAGGGGGCCAGGGGGAGTCACTTGACTCTAACCAAAATTAGCACTTTAATGCCAAATATTTCTCAAACGAACCACCATATCCAAAAATGGTCTTAGGAGGCCCGTAATATTTTTGAAAGAACTTTTCAACTATCCTCCACACTATGGGATTGGGGTACGCAACGAAAAAAATTTCATCTGTACGTTACTTGTAGGGGTGACACCCTGAAAAAAATTAAAATGTGTGTAATTCACACGTGGTAGAAGTGAAACTTTCCAAAATTTTGGTTTCAAGATAATGAGATGAAAAAGCAATAAATCGAATCTTCTACCTTGTTCCTCGCGCCATCTATGAATACAACTTAGCACTTTTTAAAAGATAACCACGAACATCAGAAAAAGAAAACAGTGGTAACTAACGCCATCTCTTAACATAATATGAAGAGTAAAATGAGCAGCTAGCGCCATCTATCTAGCAATAAAACGAATCTTCTATCTTATTCCTCGCGCCATCTATGACTACAACTTAACATTTTTACTGTCGCGATGTCGTTTTTATTTATTTTAACTGACGAATATTTCTGTCTCATTCTTTCCTGGCTTCATCCTACACATTTTTGTATTTGTGTCTCTTACCTGTCGTTTTTTCCGTTGCATCCGGTTTGAAATCACAACGATTCTAAAGAAGTTTCACTTCAAAAAATATTTTTCGGTTTCGGTTTAAAGAATCTTTATTTCCCATATGACATACAATGAAGTACAATGTCACTTAAAATGAGAAACTTAAATTTGTGAAGTATGGTTTTGTTTGGCGAAGTTGTAAATTTTGTTATGTTAAATACCTAAGTGTGTGTGTGTGTGTGTGTGTGTGTGTGTGTGTGTGTGTGTGCGAGTGTGTGCGAGTGTGTGCGAGTGTGTGTGTGTGTGTGTGTGTGTGTGAGTGTGTGTGTGTGTGTGACTGAGAATGTGTATGTGCGTGAGTGTGTTTGTATGAAAGCTTGTGTTTGTATGTTTTCAATATTTTATTCTACGATTTTGGAGTTTTAATAAATATGGATATTCATGCCAATTTACAGCTTTTTTTCTCTCGGCGCTGTGCCTCGGACGGACGGACGGACATGACGAAACTATAAGGTAGAAACTATATAAGGTAGGAGGTATCGTATCATACTAAGTGGGGGTAAAATTGAATGGATTTTTGACGAGATTAACCCCTGTGTCATAGATTAATCCTTGTTGCCTTGATGATTTGAATTTGCTGACAAGCACAGGGTTTCGATGCGAAAACAGTTACGACTCTCTCAGATTGGGTGGCGGGAAAAGACAAAACGGGTCATCAATATTTATTAATTTTTAAGTTCTCCTTTTTACATGTTACCCCACCCTAATTAAGTAATTACAGGGTTGGCAAAAATACAAGTATCAATAGACGAGGTTAATATAACAGAACCCAAGTAAGTAGGTAGTATGTACTTATGTATCTATAAACATTAATTACAATACAATTACCATAACGCTCGTGTGAAGGTGAACATTGTGTTATCGACAACCAAGCGATGAAAGGAAACCAGCGGGCAGTTAGCGACGCTCTTGTCTGTGTCTGTGACGCAACTAGCAGTTTATAATAGTCGCAAAATGCTTATAATTAATCATTTTTAATGTCTTTCAAAAGTTTCGACATAGTAGGTACTTACCTAAGTAAATGTTTATGTCCCCTATTAGCATATTGCTGAAGCTGTAAAATACTTTGTTGCAATGTAAAACTGCCTCCTTTATTAAATGCCAACATAGTTACATAGATAGCTAATTAACAGCTATGAGATGAGATCATAAAATAACTAGGTATATTTATTTTATGATCTATGATGATGTAAACTACAGTAAATGTAATTGGCAATTACATTGTTAGTGCAATTACTATTTGCACACTGACCGTCGGAGTCCTGTATTACCTATTTCGCTAGCAGTGGCCCTCAGTTTGTCAGGGTTCCTGGCGATCAGCACCAGGTTGATGCCGCGCGCCGCCAGCTCCACGGCATACTGCTTGCCGATGCCGTCGGTGCTGCCCGTGATCACTGCAAACGAAACAAATAATAATAATAACGCTAAACACTCATAGCCCCACACTAGGATTCCCTCAGCGGCGCGATGGCCATACAACCATACAAGCCGAAAAGCCAAGCTTACTATCATTGCTTTATTATCATCACTCTGCAGCTGTTAACACACATATCGCACCTTCAGTGGAAAAAAGACGTAAGATGAAAATTGCAATTTTACAAGAGAACAAAAAAACTGTTAAATAGTATCAGTAATAAGTCAAAGAAATTTACATTACGATTTCTTGCACAGAACCGTTAAAATTAATGATAAAAATTTGAAAAAAAATTGAGCATATATGCAGCTTTTGGCCCTCTTTCCAATCATATTAATAACTAAAATTCAACGTAAGACGACTTATGCTTTTTTCCACTGAGGGTGCGATATTATTTGTTGGTAAATATTATATGTATGGAATGGAGTGTTCTGTGTCGTCGGGCCAAATATCCCGGGATCCTGGGTTGTACACTGGTTGACACAACTAGGCTTATCTTGTTCTGACGGCCTATGTACTCCACTGGGTGCCCTGTGTTGTGGTCGTAAGGACACTGGACAACACACAAAGACAATAAAAGACCAAGACCGAGAACAGAATTTTAAACTCATCATTCTTTCTGTCTCACTGGGAATCGAACCCATCGGTATCCGGCCACACGAGTCGTCATGCTACTAACTTATTCACTAAATTATAAGCACAGATCAATAAATTCACATTTTTGTTTTCAGTATCTTCAACTACGGTAGAAATAGCATAATATAAGGGTCCATCACCTGGAATCATAAAAAAGTAACACTGCCGTGAATGCCGACAGGAGTGCAAACTTTAACAATTACGTGTGTATTTTTGAATTTTTTTAATCGTCAGGAAATATTTTATTGTGCAGGAAATAATTTTAAATGAAGTGTTTTTTATTCATTACATTTTTAGTGAATGGCTGCTAATACCTCGTAAACTATATGTTAATTACAGTTCTATACTTCTTTCAGAGATGGCACCACAGGTTGGTGTCGATTAAACTGATTTTAAGGTGCAGCACGGTGTCGCGAGCTGATTGGTTTTAACTTTTATCCCACCCAACGCACCTTAAGAAATTTTACTTCTTCAAAAACTGATGTTCAAAGTTTAACACTGCATGGTAATCATAAAATATACATAAATGCCGCCATGATAATAAAACTGATAGGTATTCGAGGCAACCATTTTGTTGTACACTTGTATTATTTACATAAACCTATTGTTTATTCTTGGAAAAAATTCAGAAAAACCACGAAACAATCTGAATTTCGCTGCTGTGTCAGATCGGCCTTATGCCCTTGACCTGGAGCTGAATATTGTAGCCGAGTGTGATTCGAGTGTCGCAATACAAAATGTCTGGTTGCGACACGAAGATTGCGCGGAGCCGATGCCGAATCGCTCTGTTCTTGAACGAGACTCGCGAGCTGTAGAACCCCTTCATTATTTATGGTTTTATGCAAACTTGATACGTAGGAGAAACTTAATTCATAGTTGTTTGACGGTCATCTCCCACACAGGTGCAAATTGAAATTTAACACGCGCCTTTTCTTCCAAACCTACACAGCACATATTATTAGAAATTAATATACACTTGCTTCAGTATAGAACTGTATATGTAGACACATCATGTATAATAATATCATGACCGATCCTCCGTAAGTACCTACATGAGGAGTACTTAATGTTCAGAAACACGTGTGATGTCTTCTAATCCATTGTTGATCAGCAGCGATCAAGTCCTTCACATTCACATCATTATTGAGAAATAATCTCGGATAGGTCTTGATCTAGATAGGTATCCTGATCAGAAACTAGGCTATTGAATACCTGCCTAAGCAATAACGTGATGTGAATCAATGGCCCGTAATAGTCACACAAATCACCTAGGTATCTTGTTTACTATAGGTACCTATGTATATTTAATTATAATTAAAAATAATTTATTATTGAATGCCCCGGTTGTTTTCTGAGTGGCAACTTATTTGAACGTATCGGTGGTACCTTTACTGCTACTGACGTCCATGACCAGCGATGATCATCAGCCATCAGATGGCTCGTCTGTTCGTTTGACGGTTAGTTATTTAGTCGTACATAAAAAAAACCTGAACGTTTTGAGTGTGTTCTCGAGCCACCCAAAGGCCTCTATCGAGATAAAAAAAGCTGTTTCAACCTTCACTCAGTAATCGTAAATTGGGTATTTCAATATTATATTAATTATTACCATCAACCGGCTGGAAACCACACGCACATTAAAAGCGATAGTCAAATTAGTTTTTATGAGCAATGAATATAAACACCGATAGCTTTATTGCCGTCATATTCTGGTACCGTCGACTTTATTCACCTGAGTTAATTCACCCAGGTGTCTTAAGTCTACTTTTAGTGTATTTTATTCACCTATGCACCCAGGTGTTTTTTACTTATCGAGGTGAATTAAGTACACTCAATCGGTAGACCTAAATTCACCTAGGTGATTAAGGCAAGCTATACACGAGCCTACTCTTATACGTGACATAAACCACGGAATATGTAGATACAAATTCCGTAACATAAACAGACAAAATATAAAATTAATCCGATAGGTGGCGCGCTATCAATGTTATTAACTAATTCAGGTGGTCGAGAACTCGTTACTCAACTAATACATCAAAAGTACACGTTTAGGTATAATGATTGTAGACTGTAGAAGTTGAAATTAAGGAATGATCGATTTAACGAAATATCATAGGAATTTACAATCATTTTGAAATCACCATCACTCACGTAATGACCTATGAAGAGCTTTAGAATTATGCAAACAGTAATGATAAGGCCGAGTGCTATGAAGTATCTAATCAAGAATCATTCAATACAATGTTGCAGCCGCAGGTACAGTATAGATCGCCGGCTTCCGTTGCAGCAAGCATTTCTCATTCTCATCTCATCGCTGCAATCTCGAGCTATACTCATACTCTTAGTCTTGTCTCTTGGTCTTAAGCCACTACGAAGCTATCGAATTGAGGACGTTTAATAATGGTCTTAGGGAGACACAAAAGATCATCATTAGGTCCTATTCTAATATTATCATCAGCCCTATAGCCAGTATCGATAGCTACTTACTTGAAAGGAGAATCAAATAACAATTATAAATACTCGTAGTAGACATAACAACAGACTCTTTTCTCGAGGTTTCTTCTCCTCCAATATAAAGCTTTCCCAAACTGATAATGATAATGATTTTATTTTGATGCGCCAGAGACAGCCTGAAAAAAAAGAGCATGAGGAGAAGAAAGATGGGCAGAGTTCAGTCACTTTACTTCTCTGTAAAATCTGTGCAATAGGTACTTTTTAAATCATTTCCTGCATATTCCTCACGAGCCTAGTCTTCCGAACTTTATGAAATTAATAAAAACTGGGCGATAGCGATACCACAAAACAGGGAGAGTTACGTAGACTACGCTATCTTCATAGTCTCTTGGTTTTATCACCACAACAATCTAATGTGTCCAACTCTACATTAGCACTCATACGTAACGTGCAATAACGTAATAGTCCATTGCTAATGGAGCATTATTTAATAGTGTTTAGATACATTTCTACATCGGTGTTCATGAGTTCGTTAAATAACTATATTCATATTATTCATGTAGAAAAATTGTAATGTCTTTGAATGAGCATTATTACAGGAAAATATGTTTGGTTCCATGACATTCACTTGCTAATTATTATAATTTTATTCTATTCATTAAATTCATTGCAAAAAACTTTGTAGTGTTAGTAAGTAAATTAGTATGTAAAATGTACTAAAAATATAATGTAGTTATGCCTCAAAATGGTTTCATTTGAAAGGCAATAATCCGAAGGGGGTTTGAGACCACTATAACATTCAGTCCATTAATAAAGTCGATTTTCCACTTTTCCCATGCAACAATAGTTACATGTAATTTTTATCTTCGGATTCTTGAATTCCTTATAGTTTCGAAGTACGAAACTCAACATTCTAAGTAACATTCTATAAGTCTATTTACAGTGTTTTCAATAAGAATACCGAAATATAGTATCCTGCCTAGAATTACTCCTAAGTCTAGAGTGTGATTTATATGATAGAGTCTGGTTGGTAAATGTCTCTTTCTGCTGAACTGAACTATTTGGCATCAGGATTTAAGCTCATTCCGTTTTTACTACACCACATCGCTAAATTATCCAGATCCCTCTGTAATGTTACTACATCATTGGTTAAATTAACAATTCGATAAAATTTCAAGTCATTAGGGAACATTGAGAATGTAGACTCATTTAAACATTTTCCAATGTCGTTAGTGAAAATGTTGAAAAAGAAAGGACCTAAGTGAGACCCTTGAGGTACTCCGGATATAGCCGTAAAAGCTTTAGATTTATACCCTCCAGCCACAGCTCCAGCCACTACTGACTTCTGTCTGAAAGGTATGATCTGCACCAGTTTAAAAATATGCCTGCTATTCCGATGGAGGAAAGTTTGTACATATAACAGCACTCCGTGATTAACCCTGTTGAAGGCCTTGCTGAAATCGGTGTATATTGTATCGTATGATTGCCCATGATCGACCCCCTCAGCAAGGTCCTCGACAAGGAAAACCAAGTTAGTCAATGTGGAGCGCGACTCCACGAAACCGTGCTGTTGGGGTGCGAGATCCTGTTTTAAGTGACATGATATGATTGGTCACAGAAGAGACAAGGCAAAAGTTGGAAATATAGATATAGGCCTATAATTTTTTACTGCACTTGTGTCGCCAGTTTTGAATAATGGTATCACAAAAATATTTTTCCAGACTGTTGGGAATATGGCAAAACTCAAGGATCTATTAATAATAATAGTAAGTAGCAGTGCAAGTGCTCTGGCACATCTTATGACAAAAATAGAAGGAATTCCATCCTAGCCAGCACCCTTGGCAGGATCAAGTCTTTTTAATATTCTGAAAACTTGGTCTCTAGTTACCGATATAGTTGTCGTTTTGGGACTGTTCGTTTTACCAGTCATATAGTAGCGCACCGATACGTGTTGAATAAAGTAGGTAGGTACCTATTCACTTGAAATAAAAATCCATTTCAAGGATCCATGAATAGTTTAAAGTGAGAAGAATTTTTAACTTTTCATGCTGGCAGCATGAACAGCTCGACGCACGTAAAATGCGAGTTTGTTGGAGAAACGATAAAAACCCCTAGGAATTTTCCAATAGGTCCTCTACTATGCACCGACACCGACCCACGACAAAAGCCACAAGTTCACCTCGTAAGGATTAACCATTACAGTACCTGGCCATATTAGGGACACTACTCTTGTTCTGATTTAACAAAATTTTTGAAACAAATAATTTGATATATCTTACATCCCGGATGTATATATTCTAACTATACATATGAAAATGTTTTCTAGATCATAAAAATAACAAGTTTTTGATTTCAAATTATTTACTTTTTTATTATAGGTATTATAGGTTATACATGTTTCACTGCGATCGCGTTTTTCGTGCGTTCCCATACATTTTCTATTGAACTTATGTCTGGTGAATATGTTGGTTTTAAGGGTGAAATAGTCTTGTTTTTTGCACTCGAAAACAGTTGCCTTGCCCTTCAGACTTCATAATAAAGTGCTCATTTATGCTAAAAATGCAATCTTCATTACCAGAGAACTATTCCACAAACTGAGGTAGAAGGCGATTTTTACTACTCGCTTGTAATGGTCTTGTCTTCATATTTTTATATCAAGCATAGATAATATTAATTTCCATATTCGAAATTCATTAGAGAAATGACGGCCTTCATTCGACAGTTTCGCAACGTAACCGCCGGCCATTTCGAAATCTTTCCGAAATATCGCTTGGCACAGACAGACAGATGAACTATCAGTTTTAACGGTTTCTAATAACGCGATTAGAGATTTAATTCAATTTTCTTTTTATCTGTGCGTTTGCTTCTGTTTATCTCAGAAACAGTTTAACCGATTTGAATACGGTTTTCAATTACTTAACAAAATTGAAAAATTGATTAGTGGGACTTTCCATCAATCTACGTCGCACGTCGTATAGGTATTTCCCAGGTCTGGCTAATGGTTAGCTGATAGAGCACGCATCGTAATCGTAACACATGATTTTACTATGATAAGGATATCTCTATAAGCTTACAATATCAGAATATAAGGTATAACTTTAATATTGCACATAATCTACTGAGATCTTCGCAGAAATAAGCTTAGTTCACAGCATTCATCTTCTCGACACAATGTGTAAGTGTCGAAAGACCATACAGAATTACCTACAGGCTGTCACTGTTGTGTAATGTGTTTCGTCACTTTGTATGCTTGTAACAGCCATCAGCCATCAGCCATGCTTATTTGTAATAGTTCTGAACAAGCTGACAGCACACAACATCGAACAATCTGGGTTTTGGTAAGCACACCCTACAAAGGTCGTTAGAGCGAAAGTTAGCTATAATTATAGTAGACTCGACTGAGCTTTAACTAGGTATCGGTTAACAATGATGTTTAAAAAAATATAGATACGTCATGCCCTTATAAATCAACCAAAAGAATTTTTCCGAAAAAAGCTACAACAACACACTCACGTTTATCTTTTGTTTCACTACACCAATCACACTACATTCTACATTCATACAACAGATAATTCATATTATTAATACAGATCGAGTATACTTTGTTTATTTATTTTACTATACAATTTTTTCTCAGGTTAAAGGTTAAAATTCATTAACCGACTTCAAAAAAAAGAGGAGGTTCTCAATTTGATTGTATTTTTTTATGTTTGTTACCTCGGAACTTTGGACTGGGTTTGAACTTTGAACCGATTTTGATGATTCTTTTTTTAAATTAAAACTGCTGCTTGTCGTGTGGTCTCACATTTTGAACGAGATCTGATAATGGCATCCATGTCAAAAGCATATAAGTCTTAAATTTGAAGTCGGTTATTTTTTTGTTAAAATTTTAGTTATCTTTTTACTTGTTGTTTTCATTACTTGCTTACTTTACTTGTTAAGCTTGGCTTCCTTAGTAGGTATGTATATATTTTTTGTTTTCAAATGTTTTAGCATATAAGTAGGTAATTAGATACCTATTTAATATTCATTCCACAATTAGGCAGGTATATAATATTTTATATTATGGCAAGCAGAATTGGCTGATTTAAGGCCTTTCAGGACACGAAAATCTAGTTTTCAAATAGGATAGGATAAAGGAGAGAAATAACTAACTCAATAGAAACTAGAACCTACCTAAATTGTTACCGAACACGTTTTTTTCCGCATAGGGAATGAGATGTCCAATGAAAATCCAAGGGAATGAAAAATGGAAAAAACGAAACGGGACACACAATTCTAACGTGATTTTACATTGAATTGAGCATGGGCAGATTGGGCAGCCTAGTCTGAACTACAAAATAAGTAATTGTAGAGTCAACTATTGTACTTATTATTTATCTTATTTAGTACATAACATCCAACAGTTCTCAACGATGCATTACTTTATGGTCGTTGTTTTAAGTTACCTTTCAAGTAATGGAATGTGATATGACGTAAATATTAACCTTCATAGGGGCAGGTCGTGTACACACTGATACTTAACAAATGGTAGGTACAATATATATTATACAATTGAAATTATTCCCACATTATGCTCAATGAAGTAGGTAGGTAGCCATTACTTTGATCTTTCAAAGTCTGTTACACAATTACCCGCGTGTTTGGAAAAATTCAAAATAGGGAGGTAGGTACCACCTTGAAACTGCTACTCCTAAGCTTAAGCAGGATTACTAATACAGTTTCTGAATACAACAGGTACATAATGAGGTGAGGTGCAGGTACACTCCGTCATTATCAACCGATTTGAAAATTATATTTGCCTTAATTAATTAAATATTATTTAATTATATTTAACTTATAAACGCAGATTGTTAAATTGGACTGGTATTGGCGTTACTGCTGCGCGCACATATCAGTGATAGGATTGTCAAGGCCTCAAGGGCTACTCCTAAGGGCACCGCACTGTACCAACCTAACGCAGCTAATTCATAGTGTTGCTTAACTCACCGGCCCAAGGTCCAAATCTCTTCGAAAGCGACTGCACTTCCGCAGGTAGGAAGTACGGCATCAGATACGAAGTAACGAGTTCGAAGACACTCCACAGAGAATCGATAATTATTATGGCAACGGCCACGGCCCCGACGGCCGCTAGGAATAAAACTAGTAACATAGTTCCGTAAATGCACACAACTGGACGCGATTGAACTATTTAATAGTGTTTATGTTCGAGTTGACAGGTATCAGGAACAGCTGAGCGGAACGCGCGCCGTCATGACGAGAGAGAGCAGCGCACTAAGCAGTACGCTGCGCCTGCGCAAGTGCGCGCTGGACTGGCGCATGGAGGGCTGGGCGCGAGGCGTGAGCGGTGCGGTGAGCCGCGTATGAGCCGCGTAACCACTCCGTAAAGTGACTGTGGTGACTTGGTGAGTGTGGTGACCCATTAAAGTTATGTCATAGTTTATCATTTCAACTAGTCCAAAACCACTATCTTAATTTTGATAACTGGTCACATAATTATGTGCATAATCGTATTAACAGATATTAGAAAAAAATATCTGACACCAATTGGCTTGCAGATAATAAATAAGTAAATATGTTGCCAGAAAATTAACATTACGATATGCTTATTATAACTAATTAAAATAATGATAAAGTTAATATTGTATTTAAAAAAGGTACCTACAGAGGAAGATACATAGAGAAATTTAATAGGCGTAAAAAGTAATTTAATGAAATAAAATAGATAAATAATCTTTATGCACGAAACGCGCGTTTAGTATCTGTCAGTGAATTGCATTTAACTTAAAAAGTTACACTTTGATTTGAACTCCTGTTACTTTACTATGAGCAATTCTATTATTCTTTAAGTTGCGTACGACTACATTATTCATCTACAACTATAAATACACCTTTTGGAGTGTAAGGCGGCTCCATCCATCTAATCTGCTCGGTTCATCCTGGCCATCCTGAATAACGGACCAAGCTATAGCACCGGTCCATACCCAAGTTTATCTCCGATGGTATTCATACGTGATGGTCAGGTATGGTACTTTACACAATTGTCTAGCTGCCAACCGCCTTCAAAAAAAAAAAATGGCTTCTAACACGATTTATTTTCACCAACCCACGGCGAAGAAGAAATATGAGGGGTAGTGCTAAAGCTTAAAAAAATGAAAGGCGATGAAAACTTTTGCTTTTATATGTGTTTAAGGATTGGAACTCAAACCAAGGATTTTTATCATTAAGACATGTTCTTGAAGGGTTAACAATAAACCCATACCGTTGATTGCTTCCAGTCCAGGTCGTTGTTTTACTGATACAATCCAATACTTCAGTAACTGGAAATCAGCATATAAATGATACTGGGAATGCGCAATTGTAGCGGAGATAGAACGAATAAATACAGAAAATAATAAGGGTAACAATACTCCGCCTTGGGGTACTCCAACCGTAACATCAACGCAGTCAGAAAACTGTCAATACAGTACATTGTCGACGACCGTTCAAAAACCAGGGTAACGATGTGAAACGCATTGCTGAAATCTTAATGCGAAAAGTAAGTTATTAGTTATCTATGTCACGCCGGATATCTATAACTTTGAAAAGTTGAAGTGATATTGCACCTTCAGATGCTCGGTCGAAGGCAGACTGAAAAGAATGTATAATTTATTTATTTCAATAATTAGTTTCAATCAGTGAACTTAGATTTAATTTATTCGCTGAAATCAATCATAATATTAAAAAAGTCATAATATTTTCAATTTTTTAATATCAGAATCACTTAATACATAATAAATTCTAATATATAATAGAATATTATTATCTTTTTATTCATTTAGATATCATTTATCGTAGATACCTGGGGTATACATAATGCATATACCTAATTATAATTACATGTGGAATTTTATAAATTGACTGCAGAAACCTCATAATGTCATGTAGAGACGAACTCTACAATATACCATTTTACAAAAATAATCATACTAAGACTGCATGAAACCTAAGGGCCGAGACACATAATGGCACTCCGCACCGCAGAGCATGCGAAGTTGAATGATCCTCGTTGAAGTCTTCTAAAGGTCAGGCTATATTACAATAACACTAATTCACTGGGGAGGCTTCTTTAATTACAATTCAACACAAGTTCGACATTACATACAAAACTAACTGCATCTGAAGCATTAGGATTGAGAGCTTTTGTGGGACATCCATCGATATTCAAATAATCAAACCAATCTTCTCTTTGATGTGTCCCCTTTAATGTCAGCCTCTCAGACTATAAAAATATAATCCTTAATTACTCCGGTAAACTCCGGTTGGTGAAATATAAAGTGTGGGTAATGGAACCACAATATTCATCTATTTAATGTTGTGGCTTCACATACGACTTAGTATCACAAGCATTTACATACACTTTGTTGTACACAGTGAACGAATTTACGGTACTTTTTAGTTTATTGGTTGTATGTACAATAAATCACTGTTTAAATTCTTAACGTTTTTCTTGGATCTTATGATTTTCATACGATGTCGCTAACATGTTTACTAGCTTCATGTTTGTCCGGTTCAGGCTGCCCATCTTGATGATGATCCTCGTTCAATCTTCGTATCCCGCTCAACTTGTGTTTTATTGCTTCGACAGGAACTGAAAAAAATCATAAACATTATTACGGTTAAATCACCAAACCCGTGGTATGACAAGAGCTTCCGCGGCTTGGACACACTATTAACCTCTCCTAAATCCCCAATACACCAGAGTGGAAGAATTCATATTCCATTCTAACTCTAATCTCATTTGCAATTATAAATCAGTGCTCTTCTGTGAAAAACTTACGACCGCTAACAAATCGATTTGTTAGGTAGAAATAACATCGTAATCGAATTAAAAGAGTTAAATGAAAACTGTACATGGTTGCAAAGTTTCCACTCGATTATAATGTAAGTGTCTTCAATGCAAGAGTGTAGGCTTTTACTAAGTTAGTGTACCACGGGTGACTACACTCGCCACTTACCATCAAGGTGGGATTGTGGTCAAGCATTAACTTATAAGATATAAAGAAACAGTGACGATATTCTTTTGCACATAATAACAGCAAACAAGTAGCCGCTGCTATAAATTTTGTCACCGCCTCAAGCTGACCTTCGGCGAAGCTCGCAAGTGGATAGTTGGGCAACGGTGACTCCAAGCTCCAATGAGTATGTTGTCATACCATCAAATGTTTTCAGGTTAAGAAATTTGAATCATTAACTCACTATTCAATATCAACAACTTTTACCAAAATGTTAGTCTGGAGCTCCATGTTGCAAGCTGCAACAAGGCGCTGAAGGACACGACGTATCATAATATTGTAATTTTTAATAATCAACTGTCTGTGAAATATTTTAGACGTTTTTGATGTTAATTAACAAACAGCTCAAATAAATACATAAGCTTATAGTTACCAGCCATCAAGGAGTCAGTGACGCTTATATTCACTCACAATTTGTCTCTGTGTTCCGTGACTTTATCTATCATTACTTACCTCTTGTAAAAATAGTTCGAACTAGTAATTTACTGGAAAGATAAGTAAAATATTTTGACCATTAGTGTTATAGATATAAGGGACACTGAGCGATGATTATCTTATAATTAAAACACCGCCATAATCATTTATTTGATTATTTGATTTGATTATTACAGATTGGTTAGATTCATAGAGTTCTTGCGGTTCACTCAAAATCGTTCAAATAAGTACCTACACTGTTATCTTCTTAAACAAAAGGGGTAGGTATTAAAGAAGAAAATATTAATTTGGCATATTTTATGATCGACAACCTCAATATTGTCACAGTACACATATCTATACAGT
The DNA here is from genome assembly GCA_963932265.1 of Thymelicus lineola. Classification (NCBI taxonomy): domain Eukaryota; kingdom Metazoa; phylum Arthropoda; class Insecta; order Lepidoptera; family Hesperiidae; genus Thymelicus; species Thymelicus lineola. Next base: position 18,568,085 of record OZ010683.1, on the reverse strand, counting down.
AATGTGACTCGGCCCGATTCTCGAAAAACTTGCCTACGCGTCGCCGCGCGCTAGGGCTGTCCGCCGACAGTATTTTAATTTTATAAAACGACTTGAGTTTCTTTGTAGTTTTGTATTTATAAATGTTATATTTTCTATTTTAATAAATGCAATTCATTGTGAATAAAAAGGTAGTGTTCCATAAAAATCTATGTTGTGTTTTTATTAGTACTGTGAAGGTTCGTAAGCCTTCAGTATTGTATTAGAGACAGAGACTCTTAGGGTATGGTAAGTTCTTCTTGCAGGTTAAGGTAAATAAAAAAGGTACAACTGTCCGATTCTATAAACTTTATACCTATTGCTAAATTAATTTATAACATTGAAATCAAAGTTACAGTAGCAAGTAGCAATAACGTTTTAATGACAAATTAGACGCAAATATTCAAATTACAATTATTACAAATTACAATATTAGGTACAATTATTTCCAGACGAGATTCATAGATTCATCATTATGTTCTTTATCACGTCATTCATATTATATTCGTAAAACTAAAAAAATTGTTATTTGTACCGACCGGCGACCGGACCGTGGTACAAGCTCCGCTCGTTCGCCTGTCGGCAATCGCCACGCAGCGGCCGCTGTTGCCCACGTATCGCACGCGTATTCGGATGTGGGTAGGTATAACGCGCTTTTCGGCCGTTTGTATGAAGAGCGACTACTGTTTATATCTTTACCGTGATATTGTGGACGACTCAGAGGCAAGTTTTAACATTTTCTCATTCATTGGATATAATGTAGACCTGTGTGCACACTTGACTTATAAACTTGTGAGGGCGGGAATCAAATCTAGAACCCTTGCCAGACGGGTCTGTTTTAAACCACTGCGGTGAAAACTAAGCTTTATGAAGATTATTTTATACGTACCGGACCATAACTTTAGTTTACTCTTAAAAACTTCTTGTTCACCGTCCTTACAGGATCTTATTAACTCCAAAATAGCTAGTAAAGTTACAATTACTAATATACAGTAAATAATGAGCTGTATCATTGTAGTATTTGGCACTTAGGCAGATATTCTTCTAAGCCTTAGGTGCGTTTTAATTTATTTTTACACGATTAACTTCACGCGAGATGCGAAGTGAACTGCACGCAAGTGACGCAGGTCGCAGCCGGCGCCGCACCGTATCCATTCCGGTTTTCGGCAATTGTAAAAAATATCACGACATTGAACTTGAAATTGTTTACGTTGTTTTATGTTTTATTTTGCCGTTCTCGAAATGTTCTATTTCCTTTGTTATCTACGCAGGTTAAGACGCCTTCTATTCTTAAAAGAATCAGACGGATATACAGAAAGATAGACAGGCAGATAGTTAATTATTCCTTTCTTTTTTATCTTCCTGAAAAATTACGTAGTAAAGCCTGTGGAATAGTGTTTAAGCAGCTAATGAGTTTCTGATATGCCACGTGGATATTAGTTTCTAGTAGAATTTTTAAAAATATATCTTCCATAAATGGATACAATGTAGAAATATCCCCAATCAACTTCATGAAATTATTAAAAATCGGAAATTGCTGTTGATGTAATTTGCAGGTTTTGAATTCTCTATTTTAAAATTGCCTAAGATAATGGGATTAATATTTGGTTCAAGAGCAAACAAGCAATTTTGTAAGTGCTGCACTAAACGGTGGCTTCGTGAGACCGCATCATGACCGATGGCGACCTTTTAGGCAACAACCGCTCATTTGCGATGCCTCTGCACTCGCACACGCAATAACATGACGTCAGTATTCTAGAAATCTAGACACACTACGAAATTCAATCATATTCGAAATGTATACTTACTCTAATTTAGCATGCAATCTTTTTGGCAAAATATTAGCAAACAGTGCGACCGTGGGATGGCAACTAATGTTTATGGAGGCCAATAACGGATCAGTTAACTAACAGCGAGACGACAACCAAGCAGTTCAAAGTAAGATATTTAGGTATCTATCAGCCTTTTAAAGTACATTGCAGGACATAGGCCTCCCCTAATTTGCACCACTCCGGCCGGCCCTGGGCCCTCTGAATCCAGCAGTTTCCCGCTGTTTTCCTTAGGTCGTCAATCCCAGCCCCGGATCTACGATTTTTTTGAACCGGGGCAAATCCTTGATAGTGGCGCCCCCTCCCTTCAGCGTTTGAGAAAAACTGTTAAAATTACTAATGAACATTGAAGTATTATTACTAGCGTATAGAACCGACATCGCGAACACCATGTCGCTTACCCAGTAATGCAACGGCACATCTACGTTTGTCATATTTTACAAAAACGAATTTCAAACATTTTATAAAAATGTTTAAAATTAATTTATGAGAATAATAATTATATTTTGTTTGAATAGGTGTAAAAAAATTTCAAATTTTGCTATTTATTGTTGTAGCCTAAGGGAAACGCTTAAAACAACAAGGCACCGGGAGATGACGGTATCACCGCCGAGCTGCTAAGAGCTGGGGGGAAACCCCTACTAGTGGCGCTCCAAAAACTGTTTGATACTGTCATTCATACTGGAACTACCCCTGAAGCGTGGAGCAGAAGTGTGGTGACTCTGTTTTTCAAAAAGGGCGATAAAGCCCTTTTGAAGAACTACAGGCCAATCGCACTTCTGAGCCACGTTTATAAGCTGTTTTCGAGGCTGCTCACAAATCGCATTGCACGCAGGCTTGACGACTTCCAGCCTCCCGAACAAGCAGGATTCCGAAAAGGCTACAGCACCATGGACCACATACACACACTGCGGCAGATTATACAGAAGACCAAGAAGTATAATTTGCCGTTGTGTGTCGCCTATGTGGACTATGAGAAAACCTTTGATTCTATCCAGACCTGGGCAGTACTCAATTCTCTTCAGCGGTGCCGGATCGACTACCGGTATATCGAGATGTTGAAGTGTTTGTACGCATCAGCCACCATGTCCGTCAAAGTACACGACACAGCCACGAACCCCATCCAACTGCAAAGAGGTGTCAGGCAAGGGGACGTTATATCCCCAAAACTGTTCACCGCTGCGTTGGAAGATGTGTTCAAGCTGATGGAGTGGAAACGACGTGGCATTAACATCTATGGCGAATACATCACACACCTGCAATATGCCGATTATATAGTCATCCTGGCGGGTTCCCTGGAAGAACTTGATACAATGCTCGGGGGGTGGGGGGGGGCGCTGTTCATCAGTGTCTCATAACGGGTGGGTCTTAAGATGAACATGGACAAGACGAAAATCATGTCAAATGTCCATGTTACACCCGTACCGGTTGTTGTTGACGGCGCTGCTCTCGAAGTTGTAGACGAATACAATTACCTGGGACAAGTGATCCAGATGGGTAAGTCCAACTTCGAGAAAGAAGTCACTCGTAGAATCCAACTCGGATGGGCTGCGTTCGGGAAACTGCGTCCGAATATCTTGTCGTCCAAAACACTACCTCAGTGCCTGAAGTCGAAGGTGTTCGAGCAGTGTGTGTTTCTAGTAATGACATGTGGCTCCGAGACGTGGTGCTTTACTATTGGCCTAATCCACAAGCTCAGAGTAGCACAGCGGGCTATGGAGAGGGCTATGCTCCGTATTTCTCTACGTGACCGTAGACGAACAAGGGTAACCGACATAGTTCAAAGAATTAGCCGGCTTAAGTGTACATGGGCTGGCTACATAGTGCGAAGGACCGACAACCGTTGGGGAAGAAAGGTCCTCGAATGGCGCCCACGTCTCGGAAAACGGAGTATAGAACGCCCCCCGACCAGGTGGACTGACGACCTCAAGAAACAGCGGGCATCCGCTGGATGCAGAATGCTCAGGACCGGTCAGAGTGGCGCAAGTTATGGGAGGCCTATGTCCAGCAGTGGACCTCCAAGGGCTGACGGATGGATGGAAGGGAAACGCCCTTTTGAAGACGCAAGACCACCAAGAGAGTAGATAAAAGTTTATGCAATTTATATCGCATATAATGTTTGAAAATTGATTTTTAATTTATTTTAATTTCATTATTTAAATTTTTTTTTGTATGTTTCACATTTGCCAGCCATCCCGTGACGGCTCACATTTTTTATTATCTAATAACTAATTACTTTCATTTGTGACATAAATGTGACAGAAACACACAAAAAATGTATAACCAGGAAATACTACAACATGTCTGTGTGACTACAACTTTACACGGCGTGCTTTCTTTTCTGCGAAAGAATCTATTAGCTCCTCAAAGTCCGTCGCATAGGCAGTTTTGTTTTCAATGGCTAGACGATCCTGACTCATTGTAGAACGTAGATAAGTTTTAATTATTTTCAGTTTGCTGAAGCTTGGCTCACAGCTTGCGGGTATCACTGAAAAGTTTGTTTTTCAAACATATTATATTAAGATTCGATTACTTGATAAAAATTCATTTGTTCGATATTTCGAATTCTTGTCTCAAGGATTTGGCGCCCCCATGAAACTGCCGCCCGGGGCAAGTGCCCCGGTTTGCCCCCCCTTAGATCCGGGGCTGGTCAATCCACCTGGGTCGCAGGATGACCTGTGCTGCATTTACCGATCCGTGGCCTCGAGGACTTTGAGATACCATCGGTATCTATCATTCGAGCGATTCGGCCAACGGCCTGCCCACTGCTCCTTCAGCTGGATATGAAGTAAGAGCATCCAAAAACCGTGTCAAATGATTGCTTACTTGCATTTGCATCTAACTAGGTACCTACTACTTACTCAGTAACTTGAGTAAGTAGTTATTGAGTAACTAACTGAGTAACTACGTAAAAATCTATTGGTAATTGCTTATTTAAAACAACACAAATACACAGGCGCGGCGTCACGTCGTTGTCATTCAAATGGTACATAAACTTGGAGGTCGCCTGTTACCACTTCGCATTAGCTGCTGACTTCCTTGTTTGTCTTGAAACAGTAAACACAGCGTTCTATTAATCCTTTAATACCTATCATGATAGTCTCTTGCCGAACACCGGATAATTAGGTCTACCTATATAATAATTGGTAAATTTTTATCCAGGTGATGAAAGAATTTGCGCCTCCCCCACACGGTAATAAAAACCTACCAGATTAAATACTAACCTCTTGAGACCTCTTCTAAACTCATTCCTGAAATGGTTTTCAACGTTTCGGTCGCAATATAGAAAGCTAGATAAACAAGTGTGTCCTTCGCTGGACTCAATGTTCGGGGTGTCTGTTCTATACGAAGTAATACTCGTAGTACTTCAATGGTTCATCTAATGTTATGTGATCCGTCTTCAGTGGAGTTCCCTTCCATGGAGTCCAGTTATATAAATAAAGTTCTTGTTGGCCATACTGGTGAGCTGTCATATTTTGACAATGTCATGTATGTCACTATCGCTAAGCTGTCAATGCTGTCATAAACTGACAAGTGACAAATAAATACAAATACTTAACATAGAAAAACAGTCCTTTTTGATTACGAAGCTTTATTTTCTCTACAAGTTAATTAGATTTTAAAACAATGGAGAAGGAACTAGACAAGGTTGTTGAAGAGATAATGGCGACACCAAATGTGAACGGGTGTTTGGTAGCGGACCACCAGGGCCTGTGCTTGGCGGCCAAGGGGGCCGCTCACGTCGACTCTGCCGGAATCGTGGTCGCTATATCGGAGCAGGCTTGCAAAATTCAGCCTAATTTGAAACCTCCCACTGTATGCCTGGAGACCGATACCAAAATATGTCTCATACAACGACATGGGACGATCACGGGCGCAGTCTTCAAGCAAAAAGCTTAGTATTAAGTATTAAGAATTAGCTATAATTGGACTGCAGTAAAACGAGTTAACATGTATATAATGTTTATATTATAATCTTTAATTTAACTTGAAACATTAAGATAAAAACAAAACCAATGTTGTACCTATATCATTAAATTTTTTAATCAGTGTTGAAGTTGACTATTGTATTTTCTATATTCTGTGCTCAGATTCCATGTGACATTATAGTGTACCACAGGAGACATGATAGTATCTATCGGTACAAAAGAATCACTCAGCACTTCGTAAAATCATTTAAATTAATAACTTACTATGATACAGATGATCTTCAGAGCCTCGAGCACAGGCGCAGAGTTGCTAGCCTCTCGGTATTCTACAGGATACATTTTGGAGAGTGTGCGCGCAGGAATTATATGATTTGATTCCACCATCCCCATTCCACCATCGAACGTCCCGACGCACGGCGGGTATCCATCCATTCGTCGTTGACATTCCCCCTGTACGGACAAAGCGCTTCGCTTCGTCATTTATTATACGTACAGCGAAGGATTGGAATAAATTGCCCGCGTCGGTATTCCCGCTCGATTATAATGTGAGTGTCTTCAAGGCAAGAGTGAATAGGCTTTTACTAAGTTAATGCGCTTTACCACCAATGACTACATCGCCACTTACCATCAGGTGGGATTGTAGTCAAGCATTAACTTATAAGATATAAAAAAAAAAAAAAAAAAATACAATGAAGTATAATTCAGGTCACACAGCGCTAATCACCAACAGTAATAAGTTGTCTCTCTTTCTAACTCTATCTCTTATCCTCTATGGCAATATTATTGTTGTTTTTTTTGAAAGAACAAGCAATCTCAAAGTTTAATTACCAGTTAAATGCCTATACTACTTTTGTGAACTAAATTAAATGATATGTCAAATAAACTTAGCCTAGGTAGGTACCTACTTAGTAGTTTGTAGATCAGAAAACTATTTGATCAGAAAACATGGCACGTACTTGTAACTTCATAGCTGAAGTGTGGAGTGCGCCAGGCCTGACTGTACAGCAAGCAATACGGCAAAATGGACAGAGAAAAATATGCTTCCTAAAAATAAGCGCTCTAATGGTGCCTAATATAGTGCAGCAATACTCCGACTTTATTTGTGTATTTTCTGTAAAATAAATACTAGTGTACATTATGGCAAGTTACCTTAAAAACAATGCAAGAAAAGTTTTGTATTCATTACCATTTAGAAATTAATTTAATCAAGAAGAGATTAATGGTTACTTAAATTCCCCCCGTCTTATGGGTCATGGGGGCATGGGGGTCAGATTCACCCTCAAGAGTTTAAGTATCTACTCTGTGTTAATAACAATGATTCCATATTGTTTTACATAACTTCAGCTCCTCAACAGCAGTAGCCTGCTGTAGCATGAGTCTCCTCAGAATTGAGAACACCTAAAACAAATTCACTATATTGATGCAGGGCAAAGGTCTTTAAGTACTCTGTGGGATAAAGGATAGAGTAATCAAATTAAATCAATTTATTGCAATCTTGCTACTACAAGAGATTATAAAGGTGGTACACACAGTATGCTAAACATACAATGGGCGTTGCAAAAAGTTATGTCACATTAGTAAAATAACGATTAATTTCACAAAAAATTTTATAAGATATTTTTGTTATGTACTACAGTTTAAATAAAATAAAGAACTAAAGTTTTGATTATTTTCTAACATGTCTATAAAGTAAGTTATGCCCAATACAGTGAGTTTTAGATATTGAAATATATTTTTTTTTGATTATCATTGATATGAGAATTTCAAACTGAATTTGAAATATTAAGTTAAGACAATGATCAAATAAAACGAAACCCATGTAATATACACACATTTATTACATTTATTATTAGATATGCCTTCCTAAACAGTAACATTAATCGACAAGAAACAACGCTATATAACTGCTTATTCTAATGCCACAGTGTAATAAACCTATAGAGGCACCACAAATGTTATTCCACCTGCATTCATTACACTTTTGTGTTTTTAACAGGTCAACAGGTCACTCAAATGTTTGTTACACTGTGCTACCACTATGTACCTATACTTAAATATACATGATTCAACTTGCAAATGAATATTGATTAGGATACAAATTAAGTATAAATATCAGGGTATCATATAAATCTCTCGAAACTTTAAATATATGTTGTTAAAGTTTTATCTACAATAATTTGTCAAACATATAAAATACATTAAGATTACAATCCATTACATAGGGTAGATCTTAAAATGTTTTGTTATCTATAACATGTTTAGCCAACAAGTATATCTTGAACTTCCATAGATATTATATTTATATGTGCTACAAGTACAATTCACTAGGTTCTGGACACATCATAATATAATTGGTGCTTTAATTATTCAGGACAACATATAAGATATAAAAGCTTGTAACTGGTCACATCAAATACACTGGAAAGAGTTTGGAAGTCAAACAATAATTTAACACGATTATCAAACATCTCTTATTCCAGAATTTACATTATTACCTATTTTAGGTGTAACATGAAGTTAAAAATATTTTTACCAGTTATTAATTACATTTGAATCTAACGGTAATACACTCGATAGTTCATATTTTTATAGGTATTATTTAATCAAGTAGACCTCCGGAAATTATACAATAGAATAGTAACTCAGATAATTCTGGAAATACATTTTATTTTACTACGCCTACATTAACTAATAGAGACCAGCATCAATCGTTCAAATTAATAGTAATGTGGCTGTCACTTTTCTATAGTATATTTCACTGCAGGTTGACCTTGATAGATCACCTCGAATCTGCGATTTAATTGGCGAAACCAAATTTTAATCCATATTTTAAACCACCTTTATTTATACTTCTGAAAAGATCAAACTTTTCAATAACATTTAACAGTACCTAAAAGATAAAACAATGGAATTGGAATAAAATTCATTTACGCACACCTAAAATATTAAATGATTGGAAAATATCTAACAAACATAATGCAAAAGCTGCCAGACGTTTTCGTAATAGTATAAATATTTCATTTTAAAACTCACAAAGTTAACTTAGACTTGAGAATGAACATATTTTCATAACGATAAATTATTAAAAAGATGAATGATTTATAGCAATTTGAAGGTAGTCGAAAATGTGTCTCAAGCCTATTTAACATCTCTAACACACTTCTAATCTTTACGCAGCGACATAACACACTAGACTTACACTGCTAACATTTAGAACAATAATGACTTCATAACTTTAATAATTGCATACACTATATACAAATTAAGCATATTATAATTGTATAAATTACATGGTAAACTAAAATATGGTCAAATTAAAATAAGGAAGCACAGGTGAACATAACGTCAAATAGTAGCAACCGCCACTCCGCAAATATATATATAATACCTACGTACCTTACCATTACTGACCACCACCGACTGACATGTATCGGCTCCGTACTCCCTACATACAATTTCATACAAGTGTAACTGATCAGCACAATGTGAATTCTTAGGCATGTGAACACCAAACCGAATATATGCGTTGCGAGTGCGATCTTGTAAAGTCGGTTTCCACCAAAGCGGAAAGAAGCAGAGCCATATTTCCATATCTTCGCGTGGCTAAGATCTCAATACGATATTGTTTACATCTCCGCACCGCTCTACTTCTCTATGCTTTGCAGAAACCGGCCCTTATGTGCACTTGTGTACCCCGTTAGAGGCTACTGGGCACTGCAACAGAGTATATAGCTAATTATTATGTCTACAGACTGGGAGTTCTCCATGTAATAATAATTAGGATACAATTAATAACTTAGAATCATGACAAATAAAGGAAATTCGTATGAATACATTTTATGTTGTAACAATTAAAGTCTTTAAAGTTCTGTACCCAAGAATAAGTCCTAATAATTTGTTGTAGTAGATAGGTATTATTACTTTACCCTACAACTGAAGGTCCGCAATAGATAATTACATCTCAATCATACTTTGTATTGATTAAAAAAGGACTTTAATAATATTTATATTCTTCGATCTGTTATTTAGAAAATGCTTAAAAGTAATCTGATTAGTATTAGATATTAAAATGATACAATTCGCTCCAGAAAACCATAATAATAATTAATATTATGATCACCATATTAAATATGGAATAAATAACACTTTGTAATCCCTAAAATCAAATAAATCAGTCTAAGATACCATGCCAAATATAACTAAATATGATGTACGATATGATTACGACGTCCGTTAAATATAATGTACCTATTATAATTCGTTATTATTAACTTTTTTTATATTACTCAAATACTGTGTTGTGAGCAAAACTGTAAACATTATATACGCGTGCTGTGCTCTAAAGACAGGTTTTTGAGTTTTCAAACCCCAGAAACCGTGCCCGTTAATGCTTCCTACGAACAGTGACCCTATACTAGAGATTATGCATTATTATTATAGTATACTATTACATTTAATAAGGAATTTTAAATAAATGTAATAGAAATCGATGAATATATTCAACTTAATCACATTTAGAGGGGACGTATAATAAAATTGCAGACACTTAAAGTAAAGCTTGAAGACCCAATATCATTTTCAATTTTGGAATGCATTTGATATGCAACGTATTATTTTATTTCTAATGGATCTAACCCTCTATGAATAATTACATTCGAACACAATGTTTATCGAGTCGAATAAATAGCGCAAAGCATATTACTTTAGCACTTAGTTTGACTACAGCTGATTATTATAGTACTAATCAAACCATCTCACTGAATGAGATGAATATTTTTATTTTATTTTACATACATATTTTATATCTTGAGCACATGCATATAACTGCCATAATTGTGATAAATAAAGTATAAATACCATCCAAACATTGTCTTTTTATGTAAATACAATTAAAAAATATTAACAAAAAACCCCAATGTTAATTTAATGAGCATACATAGTTCCTTCTACAAATCCTTCAAAAAATTCTAAATAATTCATTCCGTCTGCACGACTGTAATGTACAGGGGTAGGTATAGTGTAAAATCCAAAATAAAATAATGTATCATAATAAATAACTGATTTCATTTGATGTTATTATGTCATGCGAAGATAGATGTTTAAATCGATAAAATTACTCTTTCTCCATGTATAATGTAAATCGCCTAATGTACTACGCTTAGATTAACTAACGAGTGAACTAAACATTACAATACCAGGCATAATGCAAGTCAATATCACAAAGGAGTAACGTATAAATTACTTACTCAGTAGGAAGGAATCAATATAAAATTACTAATAAATTGGACTATCTAATGATATTACATGCGGCTAATAAACATGCGATCGACCAGGTTACTTTGATTGAGGCTGTGTTAGTTAGGTTATTATAGTTGCATTAGTTTTACTAATATAGAAGATGGAAATGTTTTTAGCTATCGAAAATATAAAATTTTGTGACTTCATTTATAGTCATACTAGTCATATGACTAGTTTAGCCAATTCTTGGCCCTTGTTGGTATGACAATTTTATAATTTTAGCGTGTGGGTAAACTAAAGTATTTGGACGTTAGTAGTTAGTGACTTTATCAACGGAATCCTGTTTAGCCTCTGTATTCCTAACGATAACGGTAACAAGCTTATAAGGTTACATAGCTACATGCATACAAGTTATCTAGTATACTAAAATAATCTTTAAAATGTCAAAAACGTTAAATATACAATACAATAGGTATATTTTCCTACTTTACGAGAACATGGCGAGACTATGATAATATTTTTGCAATCGCAGGCATTCAGCATAATCAATTTATAGATATTCATTCAAAAACATCCAAATTTGTTCAGCCGTCTCAACGTGACGCTATAAGAAACTTTGTCTATCGTACTATATACATATTGATAGAATGAATGGCATGGAGGACTTAGTGAATTGTTGGCAACATTGAGACGATTGGATTCTCTGACATAATCACAAAAACGACACTATAAAAATATCATTAATGTGTCTAATATTTAAACAATTTTACATTTAAATCATCATCTAAAGTTGCTCAATGTAATATGTATTTATAATGGGATTCATTTACTTCTCTTTCTCTGTATTCAATAAACATGTAATAATATGTCACAATAAACAAGAATGTGACATCTATGCCTATTTCTGTGTGGCCTACACAGTTGCTAACACACTTAGAGCCTAGACATTACCACGCGTTGGAATTGGAATTACATACCATGATGCAAAAGATTTACAATAACACCAATATATTATGCATGAAATAAATTTTAACAATTTTTCCAATTGATTTTACGTATTAATACAAGATTATGATAGATATTATTTATAATATACTCGTAATTCACACAAATAATATTTTGAAATAACCACCCGCTCAAAACAAACTTAAGCCTATCACCCTTCGACACAAATTCATTAAATTCAAAAGAATTAAATTACAAAATTTCACACATTTGAACAGTTATCTACACCACAAGTGAATAATAAATTATAAATAAGATACATCAAAAATATAAGTAGGGTGGGACATCTGAATCGGGTTTAGATTAAAACTTTTAAAATAAGCATAAATAAATCATGGGTCCCTTGCACTCCAGCACGGTATTGAAAATGTTTTGTAAAGCATTGTATTATATTTATATACTAAGTTTAAATGACTGCATACTGACTTTAGTACCGTGCCGGTGTAGTGAGAAGCTATGCCGAATTGAAATTGACAGGTAAACATCATCTCATAACCATAAAATAGATAGGTACACACAAAAATAACTCAACACAAGCGCGCTCGGGCAACGCACACATAGACACTATACATAAATAGGAAAAATCGAGAGATCTGCTCAATTCGGTGTCTACGTGTGCGCTGCTCGAGCGAACTACGTATGGATGTGTACTCTACATTTTGTGGCATAAGTTATCAGTGATTCGTACCGTAAAGAGGGAGGGAGGGGGGGTGGGGTCACTTGGCTTGGGGCACGCCGGTGAAGCTGACGGGCTGCTCGTTGGCGACGAGCGTGGAGCGCGGCGCGGAGGACAGCCCCGCCTCCAGGTTGGCCGCCGACGTCCGCATGTCGTCTATTGACCCCCTGTTGCCAATAGGAGCACGTTACTCATTGAGTCGAGGTATATATGTGACACGTTGCTTGTGCGTTTTAAGTTTAACAGCTACTAACTGATGGACTTGAACTATGTGGATGTGTGGAAAATATGCTTGCAATATGATTGAGAATTGAAGAAGCTAAGAACAAAAATTAGTTTCTCAAACATCTACTTCTTAGGAATAATTCCTCTGGCTTCAACCCATTAATTGTCCACTACTGGGCACGGGTCTCTCCTCTTGAAGAGGCCTAGAGCATACCTCACCACGCTACTTCAGTGTGGATTGGTGGAGGATAACATTGGACATGAGGAATATTTCCTCAATTTAGCACAACTTATTACCGGAGGTAACAGATTTTGCATAACCTAGTCACATGAGAACAAAAAAACATGCAAAAGTGAATGGGCATCAATGAATAAAATAGCTTCTAAAAGTGTGTGTAATATTTCATGTGCGGTTAACATTAGCTGAAAGTTCTTATACAAAAAAATAGCAGCATAACCTAAAACAAAAGAAAGTCAAGTTGGGAGATCGATCCTGATGATGAGTCCTGAAAACTGCCAGGTCCCGCGTGGTGCTGAATAATAAAATAAAACAACTACTAAAACTTGAATAGAAGCTGTTGAACGCATGCAAACACACGAATACAGATGATAAGCATTAATATTGTGCTCAAGCGTTAAAACGTAGAAGAATACAATGCCATCATCACACTACTCAAGCTACATCGAGTGCCGCCCATCTAGGAGGAGTTATCAGTGTAAAGCGCGTTGCCTCTTTAGTTGGGGCGCCACACGTCGGGATCCTCCATGAGGGTGACGTTGTGGTCCTGCGAGGCCGCCATCGGAGCGCCCGGGGGCGTGCTCCCGCCCGCAGCCATCGCGGCCATGTCGTCCCGAGAGCCCCTGCGCCCGCGCAAGCGTACACGCACACAACGCACCGAGTTAGTCGCAGTTTGTTAATAAATACATAAATATTATTATTAAACCTCACCCAGATTAGACACACAAAAATTATATACGTGTATGTACCTAATTAGGTATGTACATTAATAAAATATGTATTGTTATTTCGTATAAATAAATACTACTGTAAATAAACAGAACTTTGTTTTTACTATTAATCTCAGTTGTAGTTGTTAAGAATGCAACACAGTTAATTAAGTCACGGTAATAAACATTAAAAATACATAAAAACAAAATGCCACACAACACCACCTTTAAACCACCACACCCGGACATTCTATGCTGCATGCTATTAACATTTCAGGGTTACATGACCTATACCGCTTTTCCATTTACAACAAAAAGTACTAATGCGACAGTTTCCGGAAATATCGTGTTTTTGAATGTATTTTAATCATAAATGTACAAATTCTGAAAAAAAAATGTTATTTTAAAGTCTCTGTTCTAGGGTTTTTCTGCACTCGAAATACGATAGCATTTACTTCACTGCATCGAAAAAAGCGCAAAGTTGGATCTAATCAGGTATAAAAATGTCGTTTTATTCGAGGTTTAATCGCTTCTAGAAAATAAAAAAATACCACAGTATAAGTCGCATTGAAACCGACGGGAATGCCGGATAATAATTTGAAATTTTAAAAATTTAATTTAATTAATATTTTTACCATTCCGATACTTAGGATACGCCCGCCGCGCGTAGCGCAGTACTTTCAGAATTCAGACCCGAGCGGAACTCGTTGGAGGGAAGACCTATGCTAGTCGCCGAAAATCGCAGAGCGGCGCCGAATTTCCGACAGTAATAAAATTATAATATTATATTGGACTCATTTAGCCGCTTTAATTTAGTGATTTGGCACCTACAGCGGACGGAAACCCTTGCCTTAACTTGACGCAGTGAGCGCTAGCGTCATGCGCTTACTCGTACTGCGATATGATAGCAACAACAGTTGTTGCTATACAATTTGCACCGCTGCGCGTCTGTATAGTGTGCTACAAGTGGCTAGACGGACTTACTTTTTACCGAGCGCCATCATGCCGTAAACGATGCCGGTGGCGAAGATCAGTCCACTGCCGAACCACGTGCTCAGGCTCAGAAAACACAGGAAGAAGGGCGGCAGCGCCAGCCTGCGGACAACACGATCACACTACAATATGTACTTGTACAGTGTCCGCCTACAAACTGTTTTATAGTTTGGCGGGTTGTTTATAAATGAGTTATGTTCATAAGTTGGTAATTAAATAAATTTAGAAAAAATTAGACGGTTAGGGAACCACGCCTTCACCATCATGGACCACATCCCCACTTACCATGAGATGGGATTGTGGTCAGGCTTTATCTTATTTTTAAGTAAAAAAAAAACACTACGAGGGATAACAAGTATCATAATATTTCATTACTCAAAAGAAGTCCAGCTCCATTCTTCAAGAACTTAATAATGGTATAAAACCTTTATTGAGAAGGCTCTAGCTGAAAGCGACGTACACTGACACGTGTAACGATACAGGCAGGCTTTAGCCTTAGCTAAACAAGCTGACAGAAAAATATAAAACTAAGTATCTCCATAGTTGATACAAAGTTGTTGTATATTTAAGTAAGGCAAGCAACAGCACTCACCCGATATACACAGCAGCCTTGTTCCAGTATGGCCTGGTCTCCATCTTGTCGGAGAGGGTCTGCACGTAGTCGACAAAGAAGCAGCAGCAGGGCGCCTCGCACACCAGCACGATGAACCCGGCCAGCATCTGCCAGATGCCCGCGATCAGGCTGCTCACGCTCAGGGTGATGATGCCGATGCAGTTGAACAGCCCCAGGATTATTGCGACTGGAAGTTATCACCCGTAATATAATACGCGCTCTGCTCGCGCTCTCGCTCGCGTTTTCTGCGTTAATAAGTACACTATGTCTTATTCCATAGTGTGGTCTACTCGTGTGCTAAATTTAATAAAAATCTATTCAGTATTTTTTGCATGAAAGAGTCAAACATACAATCTTTCACATTTATAATATTAGTAGGATATTGTTATGTCTAAGAAGGATTAAAGCTGGACAAAGAGGACACTTTCTTCTGGGCTATCACTGAGTCCATCACATCGCGGAGACTACTCGATATTAGGTGGCCTTCTGCTCGTATTTCGGCTATTTACATTAACAAAAAGAGCGATGCAAAAATGTTCCATTACTTTTCCTATACTTCGCAAAATGTTGCTTCTCGCTATCTGAGGGGGCAATAAGTTCCCTTCGTCATTTATTTTTACGTAATTTAGGTAATTAGGTACATACCTCTATGCTATATATGTATGTGTATATGTATCTCCACCAATACGCACTGGAGCAGTGTGGTGGAGTATGCTCTAGGCCTCCTCAAAAGGAGAGACCCGTGCCCAGTAGTGGGCCATTAATGGGTTGAATCCTATTTATATGCGTATGTATTCTACAAATAAAGGTTATAGCAAGTTGGATTGGAAGAGACCTAAAATAACGGGGAAAATCTTCAGGAAATCTGTATCCTTTAGATAGAGTTCTCTGTTTATCACGCCCGTTAATTGTACCCCGATTTATTTCAATATATAAAATACTATTAAATATCTGTAAATATTTGTACTGGTCACAAGGTGTACGTTAAATTGCGGTATTAATGCAAATATTTTTATAACGAAAACAACCGAACGATAACAGATTTTATGAGCTCATTTAAACTGGTAGAGCCGCAGCTTTATTAAGCGATCGACCTAACATTAAATCATAAGACGAACTAAAATTATTACTTACTCAACATTTTGGAGATCCTCGTTCAGAAGAATGTATAGCAATTGAATTAGAAAATTTAAAATTAAAAAGCCAAGAATCCTACATCCAGTTTTGTCACAGAATACAGGGCGTAACAATGATGTTTAAATAAATATAGAGACGTTATGCCCTTACAAATCAACCGAAAAATCTGTTCCGATGTCCGGAAGGCACGCTTTATTGCTTTATCGCACGTCTTTATCGCTCTCGCGTCAAAACTACATCGCTATCTCTTTCTTCACCTGAATAAGAGTTCCCATTCGGGAACTTTTTGAGTCACACAGCGCGCGCGCCTTTGACATATCTGCCTATTTTTAATATATAATATCATTGCGGCGTCAGAAGTTAATTATTTGCACAAGTGAATAGGCTTACCGACGAAGGAATAAGGGCGGATAAATGATTGTATATAATAATACAACGCTAAGTTTTTTCTGTATAATCTTCCTGAAGATTTAATTAGGATTGTAAGGTTAAAAGGATGTTCTAATTTGGAAGATGCCCTCAGTATCTTAACTGAAGAAGTAAATTTTAAATTCCAATATGAGGCTAAAAACAAATTAAAACATACCTCAGCCATGCAGCCGCCCCCACCATCAAAGCTTTTACAGATTAACCAGCCTTTTAAACCAACCCTTAATTCAATGCCTAATAATTATTTCCGGTTTGGCATGCCACAAAATAATTTCCGTTTTAGTGTTCCGTTAAATGTTGGTTTTAGACCAAACTTTGGTCAACAAAATAAATTCAGTCCAACCGCTCAGAATTATAGATTCGGTTTACCTCAAGATCAGCCCTCTTACAGTTTTGGACAGGGAAATGCTCAACGCGAACCTTTTCAGTACAATAATTTTAAATTTGGCATTCCGTATCAACAAAATTTTAAATTCGGTGCTCCAAATCTGTCCCAGTCTAATTTTAATCAAAATTTTACTGTACCGAAACAGCAAGAGCCCCTGTGAGGCGCCGCACGGTGGAACGTAAACTGTTCTTCATAGACTTATTCATAGGTTACACGCTCAGTCTGGCGTCAGTTCAGTCCATCAGTCTGCTCAGAATGACGGGAGAATTATCGTCTAACCGGTTGACTGACGGACTGATGGTTCAGAATGACAAAAATTAAATATTTTTAATATTTTTCATCATTCTGTTGTGAATGACAGCAGACTGATGCCAGACTGATCGTGTAACCGCTCGAATCATTCTCGCGTCAGTCAGTCACCGTCGTCGACGCAATGGAGCAAGACGTGCCAAGCGACGAAGCGCTGCCGCCGCCGCCCGCTTCACTCCCGCCATCGCCAATCGAGATAGAAAAAGAATTCATTCTCACATTCGAGTCCTTGCCAGAGTTATGGGATAAAACACACACTTTATATTGCAATAAATACAAGAGAAATGACGCTTTGCGAAAACTCCTCGACATATTTATAAAAATTAAACCCGGGGCAACTATAGAGGATGTCAAAAAAAAATCAACGTTTTACGGTCCAACTACAGGAGAGAACTGAAGAAAATTATATCATCGCGAAGATCGGGGTCTAGTACAGATGACTTATACTGTCCAAAAAGTTGGACTTTCGAATACCTTAAATTTTTGGATAAATTTGAGCAGCCTGTTCCGGTAGATCGGGTAGGTAAGAGCATATTTTCTATGTAGTATAGGTACTACCCGTGCGCGATAAGTTGGGACCTGAGCGCGGTGACGTCACGACGTACCGCCCGCAAAAATACAATACAATACGGGCGCCATCGGGGAAGTGCAGGGGAAGCGGGCGGAGGAGTCGCATTCCTAGAAGGTCCTAACTTATCGCGCACGTGTTATACATATTCAGTCTTATTCATAAAACTTTAAGCAATAGGGATGTTGACTAATTTTAGGATTCAATTTTATTTTATAGATAGAACCTCAATATTCACGAAAAATATATTGTAAAAATAATAATCTTCAATTTAAAAACAAAAATTGATAAATAAAAATCATTATCAAATTTCCCACCAAAAACGTCACGTGACGTCACTAAACGATATTCAATACTATCTGTCTGCTAAGTTTGTTGAATTTTTCCATATAAAATTGTTCCAATGACGTCATATTCTCAAAATGGCGTTTGAGGTCACGTGACAGTGAGTACAATTTTTAACATTTTAAATTAATTATATTTAATTTATTGTGATTGATTTCAATAAAAGAATCATATTTTAGGTCTTTAACTGTTACCACTAATATTTTAGACATAAATTTATATTAATTTATAATTAGTGTCAACATCCCTATTGCTAAGCAATTGATTAGTAGCTGTCAAAATTAAACACCACCGGACCACTATTAAGAAAATGCTTAGAGGCAATATGGCGGATTTTATTTGAATCAGCTGATCGGATCATTGCACTTCGAGGTTATTTTGTTCATAAATGGACGTAGTTAAGCAGAAAGGACTCAACCCACAAAAAGTAATTTTTGATTTATCTAGGTTGAATATGAAATATTTTGAAATATTGTCACATAAGGGCAAATATACCAATATTTTTATGAGTCAAGTTGTATTACATAAACTAATGCGATTTTCGAGTCATTGGGAAGAATGTGGGTTGAGTCCTTTCTGCTTAACTACTCTCTTATCAGTTTGCCATAAAAGTAACACGTGCATCGCGCGCGATTTCTTTTCTCGCGTAGGTCCTAACACCCCGTCCCCCCAACGTCTGTCACCCCGCAGTAGGTAGGTAGGTACTAACTTACAAATAAAACAAAGTAGGTATATATTGTATGTTCTCAATTCACTATTGAAGGTCATTTTTGCTAATTTCCAATTTACCCTCATGACTAAAGTAATGGCAGAGTCTTTCTCTTATCAGTTTGGCATCATTAGTTGAATTTCGGGTAGAAGTGGGCTCCAAATCGTTCAATCCAATAACAGTAGCTTTTGTAACTTTCCAGTTTGATGCCAAGTAGCGACGGGATTTGGTTTTCATTAAATAGTTATGTAAATAACAGCAGGCCGTTACTATCACTGAGGCTTTTCGTGGCTCAAAGCATATTGCCTTCTGAAAGACACCGAATTTTTTTGTTATTATACCAAAAGCACCTTCAATAACTGATCTAGCTCGTGACAGTCGCCTGTTAAATTCTTTTCGCTCATTATCATTGTTACATGCACTTTGTGGATATGGCTTCATTAAATTTTTCCCTAGTGCAAAAGCCTCATCAGATATAAAAACAAAAGGAAAACTTTCAGATGCGTATGGCAATGGCGATGGTTCTGGTAAATCTAATTCGCCTTTACTATAGAGATCCCAGAATTTTGTGTAAAACAGAACACCACCATCCGATACTCGGCCGTTCGCACCAACATCAATCATTATAAATTCTTTATTTGCATTTGCCAGTGCCATCAAGACGATACTAAAGTGACCTTTATAATTGAAATATAGTGATCCTGAGTGTTCTGGTCTTTGGATCTTAACATGTTTACCATCCAAAGCTCCCAAACAATTCCAAAATTGATATTTATCCCCAAAATCAGCGGCAATTCTTTTCCATTCCTCTTTTGACGGCTTCTGAAATGGAAAAAAATAGTAGAAATTAATATTTGTACGTCTTAAAGTGAAACTTTTATTACATCGTATCAAACTTTTTCGTCTGTGTGTTGCATGTCGCGTGACCAGTGTGCCAGTTCCCCACGCTATTTTGTTTGTTTTTGTCAGTGTTTAGTGTAAATGTTATTATTTATTTGCTTTTGGTAAACAACTACATTTTTAGTTTTGTTTTTTCAGGTTAGTGATGGTAATCAGAATGAAGCTGAATCTGATCAAGCACAAAAAGAGCAAGAAGTGGCTGCGACTATTTCTTCATTCGTGTCAGCCCCACAACCACCCGTAAGACCGCCTCCGCTTAGTTCCAAGAAAAGTGTTCATAAAACACAAAATGAATTACTGGAACGAGCATGCAAATACTTATCAGAACCCCAAGTTAGTGGTGCTCAGTCAATTGCATTTGACTGGGCAGAAACATTAGAACGACTGACCCCTACTCAAAGATTATATGCCAAGAAGGCCATTAATGATGTGCTATTTGAAGCGGAATTGGGAAATTTATCCAGATACTCAGTTCAAATAAATGTAACATCAACCCCTTCACCTACACCATCTCCCTATTACACATCTCCACCCGAATCATCTTTCTACTCACACACAACATCTCCCAACTACATCGAAACCCCTGTCACAGCTCCTCCCGCGCATTCTTCCAACAACATCCAAACCCAAGTCGGAGCTCCTCCCGCACAATCACCCATATACATTCAAACCCCTGTCACAGCTCCTCCCGCGCATTCTTCCAACAACATCCAAACCCAAGTCGGAGCTCCTCCCGCACAATCACCCATATACATTCAAACCCCTGTCACAGCTCCTCCCGCGCATTCTTCCAACAACATCCAAACCCAAGTCGGAGCTCCTCCCGCACAATCACCCATATACATTCAAACCCCTGTCACAGCTCCTCCCGCGCATTCTTCCAACTACATCCAAACCCAAGTCGGAGCTCCTCCCGCACAATCACCCATCTACATTCAAACCCCTGTCACAGCTCCTCCCGCGCATTCTTCCAACTACATCCAAACCCAAGTCAGAGCTCCTCCCGCACAATCACCCATCTACACCCAAACCCAAGCCGCAGCTCCCGCTCAACCTCCATTCAACACTCATCACATTCCGTCCCCATCTTCTATGTCTCAAGACAGCGAATATACAGCTGGTTCGTTATTCGCTCAATTTCAAGCGGAATAATATGATTAAATAGGTAACCTAAACAATTACATAGTGCCATAAATTGAATTATATTGTTGATTTGTAAGCAAAATAATGAAAATAAAGTAAGTACTTAAGATATATTTTTTTTTACTTACCCTTATATAAGACTGTAGGACATAAATTAATACTTCGCATGTCTGAATAATTGACTGACTGATGGCAGCAGGTGACATTATTGCAGAATATTTAAGATCTTTAATATTTCTTCCAGTAGCAAGGTATCGTAAAGTGACAGCTAATCTTTCTTCGGCGGTTATTGCTTTCCTCATACAGGTATCTTGTTTTTCCAAATATGGTTTGACCATTTGCAACAAATGATCGTAGCAGGCTTCTTTCATTCGATAGTAATTTTGAAAATCTTCTTCTTCATCCTGTTGTCGTATTTCATTTAATAAATTTAGATGCGTGTAATGTTCTCTTTTTTGTAGCCAGGTTTTCATCCATCGCTTCCTTTTTACGCGTTTCTTTAACAGTAAAGCGATAATTATAATAGCACAGGCTCTTTTTTTTTTCAAAATATCCATGGCTAGGCAGAATCAGGTGACTCACTTGACTGTCGTCTTTACTTTACGAATGATGACTAACGTAAGTTTTATCAGTCTGCTGTCAGTCTAGACTGAGCGTCTAACCATGTTTTTCATCCATCATTCTGGCATCAGTCTTAGCCGGATCAAACTGATGGACTGAACTGACGCCAGACTGAGCGTGTAACCTATGAATTAGGGTCACATGAACATGAAAATCACTTTTTCTGAAATATTATTACAGAATCGGGTTTCACTTTTTAGTGCAAACATAAAATAGCTTTTGAGTATTTTCGATTAACAGAGTATTTTCAGAGATATAGCAACTTGAAGATTTTTTTGTATGGAGAAAAAGTAAAATATGGCTTTTACGGCAAGGCGTATAATTTCGTCAAGGTGCCGTATATAGATTCGTATATTACTATGGCTGAACTACCATAACTGTATACATACTATATACCTTCTCGGCCCGGAAATGCCCGAAAATTGATTTTTATGAAATTAATATTTTTAGTATAGAGGATATGGTGATAAACGTCGTTTTACGCCAAAACCTCACCATATCTCAAAAAGTTACTTGTAGTTTCATGTAGTAAACGTGCGAAACTATGAAAATCCATACCTACCTACGCTGTTTCAGTTATATTTTTTAAATGAAAAATATAAATCGTCAACTTATCTAAGACGACATACTCTTCTTAAACTCTATTTCACACCACCCATGAAGTAGAGAACTAGGTGCGCTTTTTTTAGTGGTGTCCCCAGTAGGCCTATTCCACATTGTTTGAAAAATAATAATCTCGAGAATGCTCGATTACTAGTGGCATTTCAACTAGTAATCGAGCTTCGAGATATTGCGATCTATGAAAGATGTCAACAGTTATTTAGAAAAGGTGACAAAGTAAGAAATGTTTGAAACTAAAATTACTCTGGCTCAGGCTCGGAAACGGAATGTTCAACCTCAAAATCTGATTGTGAGTCTACATTTACATAATCAAAATTCTCGACATCCATATCTTCATCAACAGTATCTTGTAAAACTAATAATGTTTTTGCTTCGTCTGAAAGTATTTTGTGCTTTCGTTGTACGTTTAGTTGAAATATATGGGTCTTAACTGATTAACAAATTTTTTAAAATGTCTTGGTTGGTGGCTTTTCGATTGAATTTACGAGAATGGTTTAATCTGTACCGTCTAAAATCTTTATTTCTGGCCCCAGATGCTTCTTCAGATAATTTACCAATCAGAATAAGTCCAAAATTGGCTGTTATATCTGCTCCATAAGCAAGAACTTTGTAAACGGTTGAAGGCATGTAATACCATTTATATAAATCAAAATACATTATCATTGTGTCTTGGGTAAAGACTCTAAAGTTTTCTACATTTATATTATGCCCCGAAGACAGAACTTATAGAATAGTTCCGAATCTCCAAATTAAAGTTTCATCAACTCCCGTAATAGATGCTGTTTTTTTATAGTCTGCGAAATATCGTCTTGCCGTATTACTATCATTTGTTGTGCCGTGACCTTGTTTAACTATATCAACCAGTAAACCCATTTGCACCCTAAAGGCGTCTTGATTAGTCTTTTTTTTACTCTCCATAATTATTTTTTATCCCCCTTTACCGTCCAAGTTTTAAAATCTAACCTATAAGCTATGTGTAAAATACATTACATCATGCGTATCCACATATGTAATAATGAAAGGCCATATTTATATAAGTCTGTGTTGATTGTTTTTTGAGATAATACATGTAATTGATTCATTTCTTTGGGAGAAGCCTTACACATATCACATCGTTGTGTTGATGTGTTACTCAATATAGATGAAATTTTTCCATCTATCATGGTATGGATTAATGAGTGTGATATTTTTAAATCATTTACTTGTGTCCTGCAGAGCGCTAATTTCAGATTCCATTGAAGTCATTTCCTGTTTTTTTGTTACCGAATTTTCTTTGATGAATTTGAAAAATAATGGGCGACACCATAATGGTGAATTTGAGGACTCGTTCTCCCAAATAGTTTTTTCTCCAGATTCTAACTTAATAGGTACTAAACTCCCCATAAATATGCTAGAATCGTCTGCATTGTCATTATCATCCGTCTCTGATTCAATTTTTTGCTTGTATGTAGCCTGGTTGGAAGCACTATCAAAACCCCATTTACTTATTAATTTCATATCTCTACAGTCGCCATCTACAGTAATTGATTTTAATAACCGATTCGTTGTCAAATCTAAAAGTGCTTGTAGTTTTATTTTAACAGTGGTATCTGTTAATGTTATGTCCTCTACGGGTGGATAATATAACTGTTTAGCCTTTTGAACACTAAAGTAAGAAGGAAATAAGTTTCCACTTTTTCACTCTTTCACTTTCTGTTTCACTCTTAATTTCATAGCAAATACGTGTGATATTTCATCGAAAGACATGGTTTTTTCCTCTTTTTCAATATTTGATACGCGACTCTTTCTTTGTTTAGGCTGTAGTTCACAAAAAGATTTTTTTGGACTGACCTCAGTGGAGGTTCCTACGTTGTGTTTTGATGGTGATACGAGTATAAATTGGGTTGATGTGCTGGGTATATCGTGTTCGATTATATTAGAACTTTCATCAAATGTTCTCTTTATGAAATCTGGCCACGCAACCTCGGCATCCAACCAATCTCCGTGTTTAGAACGAAATAAGTCTAATGTATAATTAGTTTTGACCCATTTCTTTTGATCATTTTTGATTTTTACCAAAACAAATGACGCCATTCGGATACCTGATAAGCTTTCTATTGTTTACATGTGGATTTTGATCAAAACGAATGACGTTATAAGGGTGGTGTGGATGGAATCATGATTTTTTACAATCTATCAAAATACCATCAAATCCAGTTATGTTTTTTACTACCTTGTTAAAGGTTATTTAAGAAAAAGAGTCGAATTATGTTTTTTTTTCACAAAATTTTCATAATGCCATAACGCAATAAATATTAACAATACAAAAAATTAATAGAATATAAAATAACCGTATTAGTTAGTAGAATCCGATTCTACTAAATTTGGCCCTTAGGCCACTTTTTTTGTTTTCGTTCCACAGTGCGCCGGCCACACAGAACACACGCAAGACACGGACCCGTCGCAGTCGCGGTCGCGCGCATACAGAAACGACGAGCGTCCCGTCTTTTCTGTATGTTTTACGTCGCGACGGCTGCATACATTTTGTATGAAAGTAGATTAAACGGGCGCCGCGACTGCGACGGGTCCGTGTCTTGCGTCTTTTCTGTGTGGCCCGCGCCTTACAGAATACTGACGTATCGATGCGTACGGCGCCTATGAGTCAAAATAGGGTTAATGAATTATTTTACATTGAACAAACAACCCCCTGTGAGGAATACATCCCTAATTTTACTAATGATTATGAATACGGTTATTATGCGGATGAGACAGACAATTTTAATTGTTCTACATACATAGAAGATGTTAACACAGATAATATTGGCTCACAGCCTGAAAATTTTCAGGAAAACGGCCTCAAAAGATGTAATGTAGTGATAAATTTGAATTATGGTAACAGTGTTCTAACATTACCTCATATTCATATTCCCGAAATTAATTCAAAATTTCTCATAGATACTGGAAGTAGTAGATCTTTTTTATTTCCGTGAATTCAAATATATTGAACTGTTTGCAGTTATTAGCATCCATGCCCAGACCATGCATAATGAAATAATACACATTCCACTGTTAAGAACATTTAAAAATACGATATGGCACAAATTTCACATTTACGATATAGACGGTAGATACGATGGAGTAATAGGATCTGATCTGTTAAAGAAGTTAGGAGCAAATATAGACATGCATAACCAAATGTTAGTAACACATAACACCCAAATTCCAATCATATATAATCCACCTAATGAGATTAGCGAAGAACCTTTTTACTCTTTCAAAATAGTACAGTCAATAAAGTAGTTGTAGAGTGCGTGAGCGGGAACCTAAGCGATTTCTTCAGAAACTTATTCAGGGTGCTTAGGGGGATAACATACTAAAAGTCCCCGCGTCTAGGAGGTGAGCCGGAGGGAGGGGGGGGTTACAAAGGTCTCAATTTCAGGTTTTTCGCCAATATCTCAAAAACGGTGCGTTGTAGCGAAAAATGTTCTAAGATGAAATGAAAGCTTATAAAATTCTCTATAACTTTAATTCTGTACACTTTTTCTATATCTCCAACCGTTTTTTAACTACACGCTCCAGAAATGTCGAAATGAAAGTAATTCAGCGTGATAACCATTACCTGATGCGAAAATTATCTTAAAATTTATAGTAACCTAAGCTGGGAGTACCTCCACGTAGTAAAGACAGTAACAGTAAGAAATCGCGTTTTTTATAACAGTGGATAACTGAGCAGAGACGGGAAAACAATCATGATATTGATGAAGATTTCTTTTCGCTCAATATCTTTAATGCTCGCTGTAGGAAACGCGACCTTCTTGGCTAAAACTCCTATTGATATTGTATACTTGCCTTCGGGCTTATGTTATTATAGGTTTTCGCAATTTTATTTTGTCTGGCATGGTAGCCTAGCCGGTAACGCAGGGGGGCAGCCACAAAATATTCTTTTCAGATATACATACACTGTTATTAGTAATACAATTGGGTTATCCAACATGAGTACTAATAAGAGTCCTGTATGCATTTTGTATGACGAGAATGTCGTTGAAGGAAGTAACGATGTCTCTGAGGGAAAGGAAAGGGAATACCGGGTCGTATTAAAGCTAGTAAGGAAAGGAAAGACGGCAAATATCGAAGTTTCCTTGACTTGACATCCCTTTTGATTTACATCAGCTGTCGTAAAAATGACACCCGAATTGATACCATTAAAAAGACGTTAGGCAGGCATCTTTATCTAATGAAGAAGCAGGGCAGTCGCAGCTCAGACCTTCTGCTCCACCATTTGCCTTCAAGAATAATTGTTTTTTATGTGCATGTTGCCTTAATGAAGATATAAAAAAGCCTTTTAACAAAAACAAACAAAAAAAACGAGTATCTCATCGTGGGAAAGTAATCCATGTAAGCAAATATTTCTTCCATAGCCTCTACGACATGGGTATCTCTAGAGATCTCAGTTTTGTAGAGTTTTGGGTAACTGACAGGCTTCACAGGTGAGTAATAGTGTCTTCGTGATATTTTGCTCCTTCAGCAACAATATCGGTAATGCAGGAAAAAATATCAAGAACTTCGTTACCCCAGGCATCATTTCTCGAAGAACATACCTGCTTGATACAATATTTAGCAGCTAGAGTCTCAACTGAATGTACAACCCGCCTTTTGTTCAAAGGCTTTTTTATATCTTCATTGAGGCAATATGTACATAAAAACAATGATTCTTGAAGTCAATTGGTGCAGCAGAAAATCTGAGCTGCAACGGAACTGCCTCTTCGTTATATAAAGATGCCTGCCTAACATCTTTTTAATGGTATCAGTTCAAGTGTCATTTTTACGACAGCTGATGTGAATCACGCCGTTATCACGCTAAATAACTTAAATTGCTACATTTCTGGAGCGTATAGTTCAAAAACGGTCAGAGATACGGAAAAAGTGTATAGAATTAAAGTTATAGAGAGTTTTATAAGCTTTCATTTCATCTTAGAACATTTTTCGCTATAACGCACCGTTTTTGAGATATTGGCGAAAAACCTAAAATTGAGACCTTTGTAACCCCCCCCCCTCCCTCCGGCTCACCTCCTAGACGCGGGGACTTTTAGTATTTTATCACCCTAAGCACCCTGAATAAGTTTCTGAAGAAATCGCTTAGGTTCCCGCTCACGCACTCTATACCCTCTTTTGAGTCATTCCTTGACTGGACTAAAAGGGAACTGTTAAAATTTTTGAATGCAGCAAGTACTGTACTTAACGGACGAGACAGAGCAACGGGAAGCGGTGCTTTAATATCAGTGCCGATCTTGGTGCGGAATTTAACAACACCCTTCTTAAAGAAATGTTGTCATTTTATAAAGTCGAACTCCATATTGGTACAGTTCATAATCCCAACTTCTTGGGTATAGTCAAGAGGTTCCACTCCACTATAGTATAAATTTAAGATTTTATATTTAAAAAATTATGTTAGAAGAGTTAGAATTAAATATTAATAAGAATGTTACACTTAAAAAGTAAATTAGAAGTTGTTATAACGTAAAAGCTTTAGATTTGAATTCCTTTGAAGTAGAGTCACAGGAAGATTTCATATTGAATACCACTGTACAAAAATATCAACAGTTGATACCATCAATAAAAGTGAAACACGGTTTATTAAATCCTCTCGGTACGATAATTAAAGCAATAACGGGTAATCTTGACAATGACGATGCTGTAATGTATGAGAAATTAATTCGAGAAGTAAATGCGGGACAAAATGCATTGATTAAGAAAGTTACTATTATTTGTGAAATATTGAGTATGTTCACTAAAATAGCTAATTTACATAAAACAGTTTTACTCAGATAGAAGAGAATAACAAATTAATTAATCTTTATAACATTTTTATACATAGCTTCCAAACACTATTTGAGACTGAATGAAGTTGAAACAGCTATTGCCTTTAATGCCATTTAATGTTACATGGATCATTTATAGATACAGATGAGCTAATATCATTATTTCAAATGATTGAAGCAACTGAAAAGTTAGCATTTTTCGTAAATATAATATTGTTAAAATTGAGCAGAGTATAGAGATTAAATTATTTATATTTTATTAAATATTAAAGACCTCGACGCTTCCTCAAAACAAATCTAGATAATGTAGTTAATAATTTAGTAAATTTTTTGTTTTCACCTTATTTAAGTAATTATTAAAATAGAATTAGTAAGTTCGCCATGGAAGGACTTGATAAATAAAAATAATTTAATTAATAAAAAATGCTTTATGCACTAGTGAACAAAAATGATGACTGAATAGATACTATAATAGGGAAACAGTAACTTAAGGAAAATATCCATGATTATGGGCAACAAAAGGAGTGGTAAATATAAACCTTGTAGTTGTCCTTCAACTGTTACATAATTACTTCAGCAGTAGGTCAATTGGGGATTAATGAAATCTTATTACCAGCATAGAGATGGCATATAGTTTTTAAAATTTTATTAATCTTCATCAGGTAGATATTATTATTATGCCTTATTGTCTTTAATTTTATTCAATATGGACTCTATTTTCTTATTGATATAAAACTAGAAACCACCCTTCATTTACTTTGGTTTACACAGATCCCTAATTTTTTTAATAAATTAGAGCCCAATTTCCTCAGAAAAAATAGAGCATCCTATTGGTGAAAGAATATTTGAAATCAGTCCAATAGTTTTTGAGTTTATCCATTAAAATATAAACTTGACAAGTGCGAGTTAAACTCGCTTGGAGAGGGTTCCGTACATTGATTATATATTTACCATTATTTTTCTATTTTATATATTTTTGGCGTTTTTTAAGACCATACATTCTCATAGGTTTTCCAGTAATATTTAAGTAAATATTATTATTTGTATTTTTTTCAAAATTGTAGCGTCAGTAGTTTCTAACTATCCATTGTAGACTATATAAGCCGCGCCATTAAAGAAACGAATCTAAAATGGCGCGGCTTATAACAAAACAAAACATTTGAGATCCTTACAACAAGCCCTTTCATTTGACTTACTGCACAATACGGTTTGCAAAACAGTTAATGTTTAATTTTGATTTCTTTATTTTTTTTTTTCAAATTCAGTTGTTTACTTTATATCTTCGTCTTTGGGTCACAATAATCTAACATTTTAACAAAAAATTAACCGACTTCAAATGAAGTACATTTTACTTTTGACATGGATACCATTGTCAGATCTCGCTCAAATGTATGTCCCATTAATTTTAAATTCCTAGTCATGAAAATATTGCAAATGGAATGCCAGAGTTTCAGGCACTAAACCATCTTGTAAATTTTTTTTTTTCATTTTGTGTGTGTGTTTTCTAATGACAAAGTGAACCTTTACCTATAATGGTATATTAAGTATAAGGCAGCATTTAAAATATAATAAGATAAATTCACACAATCATGACTTGCATTTAACTCTGGTGAAAATGATAGTAATATGTTGGTATGTTTATAATGCAGCATTTATAGCAAGACTTTTGAGGCATACATATTTAAGATTTAAACAATGTTACTGAATATATGATTGAAAACATTAAAAAAATGTTCTATTCTTTCATTTATTTTGTAACTCCGAAGACAATTTCCTATTATTCAAAACCAGAGCAATGTAAATGGAAGTCACTCATAAGTAGATGACATAACTAAGTATATTGATAAACACAGAAGCCTTGTGCGTCGACAGCTTAACCATCTTTATGTTTACTGTAACATTGAATTAATCAACAATGTCCATTTAAGTTGTTGTTTGTTTCCACCCTAAGATAAGATAATACAAGTAATAATCTATTTCCATCCGTGGAAAGCAACTCTGCGCGGCGCTTCAGTATGTGCAGATCTAGGCACATGTAATAAAAGCAGTCAAATAGATACATACTGAAACCGCCAACTGTGCCCAGACCCCGTGCTCCGAAGCGCATCCACCAGGGAACGTCATCTTTTTGGGCATTGTCGGGGCCCGACCGCGACATAAGCATAGTAATCTTGTCAGTGAACGACTGCAACAATTATAAACATTGCTATAACGTTATATTTAGCTATTAAAGCAAATAATTAAGAAAAATGAAATAAAATTTACCATTTTTGGAAAAAATCAATTCAACTCTTCAGTCTAGTAGTCTTGACACTTGACAAGTTAAACAAGTCAGCCAGCTCCATAGTGTTGCCAAGTCAGTGAACCAAGAAGTGGCTAAAACACTTTTAAAAAGTGGCTAGAATGTCAAAATTTCGTACCCTTTAAAGTGGCTAAAAGTGGCTAAAAATTTTGTACTTTCTTTTTGGATCGGGAGATAAAAAAAAAACCCTCTCAATCAATTATTTTTTAATAAAATCAAACATGGAAACTTAATTATTTGTATATCAGGTGGGATTGTGGTCAAGCATTAACTTATTTGTGTAAAAAAAATTGGTTGTCTGTAAAGTCGGTTTACGGACAATGGTTTTACGTGATAACGTCTATTTCGTAGAAGAATAATTTATGATATAAATATTGTCAATTCGCACATTAGGAACGGGAAATAGAATGAAAATTACAATTTTACATATTAAATTACAGATATATATTTCGTTTTATTATTATTCAGCGTATCTCTTTCTCGATACTTTGCGCGCGTTGTGGCTCGTGACGTGAGCAGGCTCGTTACCACGTTTTCGAGAATGCCTTCCAAGCGGACCGATTACGCTTGAGTGGGAGAGAGACGGCCGGTCTAGCGTGCCTCTCTCTCTAATGCTGCGCGCGCTTCCGTGACGTGAGCGGCCGTTACTCGGTTTTCGTGAATGCCTTTCAGGCTCGTCGTCTTTATAAACGTTATCACGTCAAAATTAAATCAATCAAATCAATGGTTATTAGATGTTGAAGTATCTGGTTCCGCTACCAGGAAAGAATATTTTTCTTTTTTACCGATTTGACTTAGAACTTCCGCCGGTATTTTTTACGAAGCACATGTTTGGTTATTTTTATTTAAATAGTTCTTTATTATTAATATAGAATTAAGTGTGTCTACACTCATTTTATTTCTATGCTTTGTCTTTACCACACTCATCATACTAAATAATCTTTCTACTTCAGCATTTGAGTGTGGTAAAGATAAAACCGTTAAAGCCAAATCACTTAAAATCGCCGCGTCGCCCGTTCGGTAAGGTAGGTATTTCCCGACTTTCCCGTATGTTTAAGTTACTCTATGGTTATTAATTCCAGCGCGAGCAAGATGCCATAGACAATGTTCGTTCAGAAATAATAATATGTTAGGAAATAATAAAAAAAACATGAGAGGTGTCAAGGGACACCCGGATGGAACGAAGTTCCTTTCGATTTAAGTATTGTTTTGTTGTACAGCGCCATCTCTGTAAAACGCTCTGAATCACTTAAAAAAAAGTGTCGTCATTCGTAAGAATCAAAAAGTGTCGTAATTTTCCGTCTAGCCTCCTTTCACAACCCGCGATATGTCACGTAGAGTGACACTGTAAGGGCCACTAAGTTAGGTTAAATGTCAAGTAATTATTAGCTTGTCGAGTCAAACCTCAAAAGTTGCTAGAATTGTGGCTAAAATATTTAGCCAAGAATTTTTGACATTTTTGGCTAAAGGAATCTTAAAAGTTGCCAGATCTAGCCAAAAAGTGGCTAACTTGGCAACACTGCAGCTCCAGCTGTCACCATTGAGATACAGGAGCTGCCCTACCTACGAAAAAACGTGCATACCTACGCAACAAAACATGGCGGTTTTGTTCCTACTAATTTCCAATTTGACGTGACTTTGACATTCCTTTTTCAAAGTGGGTTTTAGTAGTTAGTACCTTAGTGCCTTGGTAATAAGTCACAATTTACACTGTAGTAAAGAGATAAAACAAAATGGCGAACACGGCAAACGTCTGACGTCTTGAAAAATTTGACAGTATAGCGAAACTGTTGCGTATAGTGTTGGATTGTTTTTATTTCATACGTTAGACAAGGACGCCACTATGTTTATTATTTCGTCTTTTAAACTATTCCGTACCTAAGTATCTATATGACATTATAACAAGTCCTTATAATTCCTAAGTCAATGGCTGTCACAGAGTAGGTACTTTCTTCTAGTGATAGTTCACTACCAGCTGTCATAGAAAGCTATAAAAAAATATCATAGACAAAAATCAATTTGCTTTGAGCATGGATTAAATTATTATTCTACTAGCTGACCGGGCGAACTTCGAGTCACCTAACAATTGATCAGTTATCGAGCGGGATCAACAATGATTAAATTACAAAAATGACTATTAAAAAATAGGCGTTGGTGATAGAAGGGTGACAATTTAGTGTTGTATGTATTTTTAATGCCACATTATAAAAAAATTAAGTTTAAAATTTCGTCCAAAAAATAAAAAAATAAATGTTAGGGGTGGACAACTCTTATCACTTAGGGGTATGAAAAATAGATAGTAGCCGATGCTCAGACCTACTGACTATGCATATAAAATTTCATAAAAATCGGTCAAGCCGTTTTGGAGAAGTATGGTAAAGCTGATATCAGACGAGTCATTTCTTGTTCATTTTCTTCTTTCATTTTGCACATTTCACTCCAAGTGACACATCTGAACACAGAAAGAAACATTAGTGCCGAATGAATTCATTAGTGAATCGATCCAACAGTGTTGGATATTGGCACTTTTCGTCTTTCACTCCCACTCCGAATGAACAAGAAATGAACGGTCTGAACACTGAGAGAATGTTCATTCGCATTCGGCCATTCTATCTCGCGTCCTGAACCGAAGGACGTCATGTTGTTATTTTATCTGTGTTGGGTCGCATGCGACAAAATCTTGTTTTTTTTTAGAGAACTTTAAAAACTATCACCTACTACCGTCTACGTTTTCTTTGGTTCTTTTTTGTCAACTCTTTGATTAAATAATTAGTACCTACAAATCAAACTTATTCCAAGACGCACGACTTCATTCGATGACATTATTATGAAAAGAATAGTGAATGTTCTTTTCTCTATAATTCCGTATTAGCCGTATGAACATAAAGGGAAAGAAAAATGAAACATTCACTCGAGTGAATAATCACTCGAGTGAACCGTCTGATATTGGCTTAACTAACATTGTGACACGAGAATTTTATATATAAGATGAGTTTATACTTTTATGTTGACTGGTGAATAGGCTTTTCCGTGTATGTCTCATACGAGTTTTTGAAACATTGAAACTCAGTATCTTGAATGAAAGTTCTAAACTAAAAGTTCTAAAATTGACAACAGTACAACACCACATTGTAAGCAACACAAACAAAAACGACGACCACAGTCTTCACAAATCCCCGACGACCGTAATCGCCACTCTGAAAATTTTAATCTTTTTGGCGTAGTATTGCAAATTACCACACAATTACGGTACTTATAATTTTCATCTTAGATGTTTTTATATCATTATAAAAATCATAATCGAATGATATATCCTGGGACTATAGACAACATGGACACAATAGAAAAAAACGTCAATTGTTTTTATTTTTTAGTAGCGTTGGGTTGGGATTAAAAAAAAGGTCATCAGAAGTCCAAAAACTTTTGTTGAAAACGTTGAAAAGGAAACGCTTTTCAACATTAGCCTAATGGCCTATAATTGCCTCTTTGATGCATCTTACTCGATGTTGACGTATTAAAAAAACATCGGATTAAATCGATGTTTCCATACTTTACATCGAGTGTTACATCGAACTTCGATGTATATCGTGCATCCCTAATCTGTTGTAGTGTTTAAATACTCTGTGGATCTGTTAGGAATGGACTTTTTAGAGCTCGATTCGATTTTTCGTATCGTAATGGATCGTAAGACGTAACGTCTCAACGGGTCAATCTAAAAAGATCGAATGAAAATAATTCGACGCCCCCGGGGAATAAAATGGTAATCGACGGTTACCGAATTTATTTTTTTTTCATTTTTGGCATCTACGAGTCAATACACACCTGCTAAATATTATGTTTTATCTTTGAATTTCATAAAATTAGAGCCATTTTATTTATATCCTCGGAAGTCATGTACAAATTATAGCCCATAATAAAGTCGTAATCTTATATTACTGAACAACTACTAGTCTCTTTATAATAATAATAATATAATAATAATAATAAATATAAAATTGTAATAGTGTAATACATTTACAATGAATTCATAAAAGTGTATCGCGATTCACAAAAGTGTATCGTAAGTGATGAAAACTGTCGATAGAATGATAGAGTTTTACGGGAATAAAATTGTTATGTACACTTATTTGCTACACAATTCCATATGATAACAGTATTATTGTTTTTTGGTGATAATTAAAAGGATATATATTCTTTTATTATTATTATTTTTATGAAATGTAATTCTAGACAAAATAACGCACGTTTTGATGTATAATTCAAAGCTACCCAATCATTATACTGCCTAGGATAAAACAAAACTGGTTTTTTGCTTCTCCTGTAAAATTTACTTTTCTCTATTACTATTTTATTCCCCGGGGGCGTCGAATTATTATTTTATTTCATGTTAGGTATCATTCTACAAACCCAATAATAATTACACCCTCCGGATTGTATGACGTCGATCCGATCCGAAAATCGAATGGATCGTATGCCCTCGATTCGATCTTCGAAAAGATTAATCGGATCGGCCCATCCCTAGGTCCCTAGGTAAGTTGCTTGTAAAACAGCCATAGATATAGTACTATATCAATGAAAACAGCATATATCTATAGACCACAGAGTACTTAATCACTACGTGCTATGTACGTAGTGATTAAATTAAAATTAAGTACTCTGTGGTCTTCTGGTGCTTCTGTCGGCATCTGAGAATTCCGCGTTTGCATTATATTTATGACAATTTTTGCAATAATTACTGTACGTTCCGTAAGTTATCGTAAAGTGTGGTGATTAATGTACGCTTTAAAAGCTTAGAGTAAATATGCAACCATCAATTATGCTGCCAAAATTGACGAATTCAACGCAAACTATGTGAGTGACGTGATCTTTGATTACTTTCTTACACATCTTTCCTTTCGTATGTTGAAATTATGGAAAAAAAGTCAACTAGTCTACGCGCACGAAGATTTTTAAAAGTTTCTTTAATAGGCTCCTACCACTATTGAACAATTTGCGTTAGAAGCTTACCATCATAACCTGTTCAGAGGTTTAAAGATTATGCTTGACATGTTTTCTTCATTTTTTTCATTAGCAATACCGTTGTTGATGAGACAGGATATTTTCTGTGTAAGCGATACTATATAGAAGCATTTACTACCCTATAATCACTTTACCTTCTAGCACCTTTTCGGAGGGTGATGGCGTCACTAGTTCGGAGGTGTTCGCCACAGACGTGGTGGTGAGTACAAACGCCGGCAGCCACAACCACGGCAGCTCGAAGGTGAAGCTGAAGAGTCTGGTGGACTACAACTGGGAGCCCAAGTTCTACCCTGGCCAGCTGTTGGCTGTGCATATCAGTGGAAAATACTTAGCATATTCTATCAAGGGTAACTTACCTTAATTTTTTGTTTTAAGCAAATTAAGTTCATTTTCATTATGGCTTATATTCTAACAATGATGTGTCCCTGTCACCCAGTTTCCAAGTATCAAACAGACAGATAAGATGGTTTGATACCAGTGAGGACAAAAAGACCTCTTATAATAATGTATACTTAATAATAATTTTTCATAGGTAGTAATGTAGGTACATAATAGCTTTATAATATTAATCTATGCAGAGGAATAATATAATTGGTTTCCTGTCTACAGCTCCCAATGCTGCCAACCCTGGAACATGGAATGGTATGGTGCGTGTTGTGTACAACCCGGAGCCTGACATAGATAGGCGCACACTCATTAAGGGAATGAAGGGAGAGGCAAGTTGTTACATTTTTAGTATACAAATAAAATATTACATTAAAATTACAATATTATGTTGACTAGAGATGAAACAGGTAGTGGTTTGGCTTGATACCTACTTTTTTTTTTTTTTTTTTAATGTAATTTATTATTCCCCCTGATTTTATTTATCAGGGACCTTGATTTTTTTTTTTTTTTACAATAAATAATAATAACATATAATTAATTAATACAAAATTGCACTAACAACACTAACATATTTATTAAGCACAATTGTTACTAACACACTAACATTTTATGGATCTCTGACATCTGAAATAAAGATTATTATTATTATTATTATTATTATTATTATTATTATAATAAATAAATATTAATATAATAAACATATTTATAAATATGAACAACAAATATTTCTGAATAGTATAAATAAGTAAATAAATTATTATTATAACATACAGTAGAATCCGTTTATTATGACTCCGCCTATATTGACCAACCGCCTATTATGACGTAATTCACAACGAAGTTTGGTTTTCATATAAAATTCTTTTAACAAAGTCGGATATAATGACTTCGCTTACATTGACATGTCGCTTATTATGACCCATTTTTAATAAATTTTGCCCGTTTATAGTGACCGACATGATTCTTTACACCTTCGGCAATGTTCGTTGATTCCCGACGACGTTCGGCACGTGGCTTGTATTTGTTTTGAATCTCAAAAAATGAAAAATATACATACACACGTGCATTTATTACGTGCAATTTTAATTTTTATTTAATATGCTATGTTTCTTTATTAAAATAAGTATTTATTAACCTAAAAAAAGAAGGTTGGTTTTTTTTTCACAAAAATGCTTTGTATGACGTCCGCTTAGTATGACGTGTTTGTCAATTCCCTTCGATGTCATTATAAACGGATTCCACTGTACTTCATAAATAACATAAAAACATACAATTATAACATACAAATAAAGAATTATTATTATTATTATTATTTTGAATTACTTTTCCTATTTATTTTGCTGTGCCACTGCTTTCATGACACCAATACAGTAGTCGGCGAACTTTGGTCCTGAACGTTCTCCAACCAGAAGGCTTGATACTGGATATTTGGCAAGCTATGAGGCCGGATATTCGGCCCTTTATTGTATTACTTTACAGCGGAAAGCAATTTTCAGAAGCTGATCTGGTAGACAAATCCAAGCGGAGTCACCTCTTACCAACAAGTGTGGAAAATTTGGTATTCATTCACCACAATTTGCCACTTGCTAATTTTGAGTACTAAACTAATTAATAAAACAAACATTTTTGACGTGCGATTATATAAATAAACAATGTCCATAACCTATTGTGGTATGACTTGCCTTGTGTAAAATAATGTGAATTTTTTTAATTTTACCATCCGGAATCCAGCTGGATACTGAATTACTACCCGGTATCCGGCCGAAGAGTGAAAACAAGGTCGGATAGTTACCGGATATCCGTTTCATCCCTAATGTAGACTTTTGTTGATTTAACAAATAATATAATACAATAAAATGAACAGGTATAAATTTATAGATTTCCAATAAATATTAAATAAAAATAGTTTTGAGTATCTGTTTAATTTGTAAATGTAAGGCTCTTAAAATTTACATCCACAGGTGCAAGACTTGGCATTTGCCCACATCCAAAACCAAGTGGTGCTGGCTTGTATTGACGAGCTCGGGAACTTCTACATCCACGAGATAGAGAACACTGACAGTGGCCTCAGGTAATGTAGAATGCAAATAAAATGTTAAATTATTTGTCAAACATACAGTAATACACCTTGTAAATATGTAGTCACAGAGTTAAAAAAAGAACCAGACGGATTGTCAGCAACAAATTCAGTGAGGCACCCTTAGTAATACCAACTCCTCTATTTGTGCAAGTATCACACGCACACATTGACACGATGCTGTTATTAATCGGCCGCCATTACCGCGTCGGATTGGTTACGCACACATGGTAAGCGGGCGGCGTCACTCTCGATAAGACATGGTGGTGTCTGTTTCTTTTTTCAAGTCTGTGTATGTAGTATAAATAAATAGTGTAAATTTCGTTCCGCCTATCTAAAGTGCAGCAATCTTTCATAGGGTTTGGTGTACATTTCTATGGGCATTCTCCTTTAAAAATTAAAAAAAAAACCCACTGCTATCAAAAAAGCTATCATGGTATACTTTTTTAAATCCTTATGGTGAGCTCTTTAATTTTATGCCCTTATTGCATTATTCGATTTATTTTTATTTTTTAATTTCACTTACCTAACAATAAGAACATTTGGGCTGTCAAGACGCTACTAACAATATTTTAATTGTTCAAATTCATTCAGCGGTTTGGAAGGTATGAGGTAATAAAAAATATTACATACATACGTATTAGTCTCTTTATTTACTACAACTTTTATTGGAAACATTTTGTCATGCATATTCCTTACGGCAGATTAGACGGTGTCACTGTTATGCCGCAAAACTTACGGTTTCAGAACCGAGTGCGATAGTGCCACCGCTTGTGGCACTCTATACAGACCGAATTATTATTATTGTTTTAAATTAAAGTGACGTAGCCTCTGAAATTTTTCAGCCCTACTAATATTCAAAAATATAGTAACAGTTGAAATGAAGTATTGCTAAAATAGCTGATGTTAATATTTTGTTCCATCTGACGACCCGCGTGGCGCAATGGTTACCATGCCGGATCGCCGCGCCAAAGATCCTGGGTTCGATTCCCAGCGAGGCGGAAATTTTCTGTTCTCAGTCTGGGTGTGAGTGTCTTTGACTAGTGTGTTGTCCATGGCCCCCACGACACAGGAAATCATAGTGTGGGGCTATGAGTGTGAAGAGTTATTTTATTTTTATTTATTTTGTAATGAGGCAAACCACACAATGGATCCACTACACTCTACGGTATAACGTGTGAATTGTGATGTAGGACTACGTTGATAATGGAGGTGCGCGAGGACACGGGGGTGGGCGGGTCCACGCACCGCGTCGTGTGGTGCCCCTACATCCCCGACGAGGACGACGACGCGGCCGACGACGACGCCGCCAAGCTGCTGCTCACCACGCACGCACATATCGGTGAGACACACAGTAGTGTATACTGTCTGTATATAATGGGAAATATACTTTATCAAATTGGATTATGTAGTCGTAGTTTTGTAATAATTTGTAAATATTGCCCGCATGCAATAAAAAATGAATCTTTCCCATCGTTATAGCACTGGCTTGTCTGGGGTATTCTACTTATATGAAACAGAAATTTTTATTTTTTTATTGTAATTGTAATATCTACAAAATTCTGAATAACTTGTAACATTGTAATCTATTACCAAATTGAGTATAGTAATATTTTTCCTAACAATGCGAGTACAGAGCATACTGGGTAAAGCATCTCCAAACCTACATTAATTATGTACATTAATTATAGGGATAAAACTGGCAGTCAAACTCGCGATAGGGTAAAAAACAAAACGGAATCGGGAAAAGTACTCTATACCAACTTTCAGCTCGCATGTGGAACATCCGCGCGCTGGTGTCGGGCGCGCGGGCCGGCGCGGGCGTGGCGCTGGGCGCGGCAGCGGCGCTGGCGGCGGGCGGGCGCGCGGCCGGGGAGCACGCCGCGCCGCTGCTGGCCGCCGCCTTCTCGCCCGACGGCTCCGCGCTCGCCACCGCCGCCGCCGACGGATACGTCATGTTCTTCCAGGTGATACCCAGTGGCTTGATGGTATTTTAATTAATTTTAATTTACTATTTTTAGCAGTAAGCACTTGGCTTGCTTCTATAAAATAGCCACTATAGGTTGAATTTAATGAAGTAACGTAATCCTTCTTTCCTACCATACATGACCCCACAGACTAGTTGTAAGTGATCAAGGCGTCCCATCCGTCGGTCTGTGATTTCCGACAGTACCATACATTTATCATAATATCCACATTGAACAAATCACCTCTAAAATCCGGTTTACACGTATTAAGTAGAACTAAATTTTAAGTGAATTATTTTAAGTGCGTGCCCAAACGTAATAATTTAGTAAAGCTGTTTAGTAGTTAAGTTCACTCAAAAAATAAAGATGGGAGACCTTCAACGAAAAGAACTTACGTAAGGACCCTTACCTAGTTTACTGTAGTGTGTACTATATGTGCGTGTGTGTGTGTGTGTAGGTGTACATGAACAACGAGAGCAGCCCGCGCTGCCTGCACAAGTGGCAGCCGCACGGTGGGAAGCCGCTCAGCTCGCTCTTCTTCCTCGACAACCACAAGAACTACAACACGGAGTGAGTCCTGCTGATGTATTCACTACATTATTTATTTTGGGAGGTCCATTTTATATTATACTAGCTGTTGCCCGCACCTTCGCACGCGACAATTATGTATAATATTGCGACTATAAATTGAGATGTAAGCTATCCTATCTTTCAAGTTGGATCAAACTGCACACGGTGTGCTTTGATTAAAATCGGTTAAGTAGTTTAGGAGTCCATCGCGGACAAACAACGTGACACGTAATTTATGTATATCAAGATTATGAATATTAATTTTTGAGTAATAGTGTGTTTACGCGTAGTTTTGGCGTGATTGGGAAAAAACAAAAACGGATCAGAGTGTTAGTGTGTCTCTTGCTTGCCATCGAAGTGACAATTGGCTATTTGACAGTTGTCACGGTAAAATATGAAATGTGTTAAATATGGTTGCTTATTGGTTAACAATAATTATACAATACTTTTCTTGCATGAAAATAAATTGTAATTTTTTTTATTTTTGAAAAATACATTTGAGTTTTTTTATCTGTGGATACGAGAACCGAAACGCGGGCGGCCATGATTGAGCATCGTGTGACGTCACATTTCACAAAATAAAGCGTCGTGTACCTCTACTATATCGTGTGCAATTTACGAAGAAAATTAAGTTATATTTTGATTTGCGCTTTTGAGCTATTTTTTAATATGGAGTCAGGTTATACAAAAGCTGACAGTGCGAATTTACCTAAAATTGACTCATTTATGGTCGCAAATTTCTTTGCGTGTAACCCTGACTTTTGCTCTGCCGAGTTTCGGAATGCAAAAACCTCCGTGTAAGTGCTGAAATGAATAAAGTAAAATTGGTCTGAGTCATGCTAAGGGGTCACAGGGGGTTTTTTTCTAAATTTTTCCTCAGCGCCCCCATAACGACACCCTAACTAATGATTTTAAATTACTTATAGGTTATATTTATGATTTCAGATCTTCTCGACAGTCGTATGGTGATGACGCTATAGGGTATGTCCAGCTAAAGAGGGAGGCAAATTTTTGTGTGGTAAAATGCAAAATTTGTCCTGAACATAAAGTTCGTCAGCAGCCATACTCGGTGTCCATGGTCATCGATGAAAAGGAAGGAGCAGTACAAAGTGTCCAGTGTGCAGACTGTCCTGCCTCCAAAGGGTGCTGCAAACATGCAGTGGCTTTCTTAATGTGGACTCACAGAAGAAGTGAGGAGCCATCATGTACTGCCACGGAATGTTACTGGAAAAAATCCAAACTATCTAAAGTGGGTAGCTCTCTGAAGTACATGAAAATCAAAGAAATGGGTAATTTTAGTACTTCCATATGTACCCAACAAGATGATAGTGTATTTTGTGACTTTTTAAATGAAAGTAAAAAAAGAAAATTACAAAATTGTCAAATTTTAAAACACCAAGTTGATTATGAAGGTGATGTGGTTCAATTGCTCTCATTGCACTATTTAAGTTACAGATTTAATTCTAAAAATGACTGTGATGAATTTATAAAAAAAATTCGTCCAGTGTTTACAGAAAAAAATATTGGTGATGTGGAAAGACTAACATGTGAACAGCACAAAAGTCCAGCATGGTATGAGCTTCGATATGCCAGAATAACAGCATCAAAAGCTTTTGATGTGAGTCGCTGTAAAACAGCAGATGGCTCACTAGTCACAATATTAATGGGTGCAAAAATTCCAGAAACAGTTGCTATGAAGAGGGGCCGAAAATTAGAAGACCTTGTAAAACAACACTTAAAAAATCAACTTGGAGAAATTTCTCAGTGTGGCTTGTTTATGTGTCAAGAATATCCTATGATAGCAGCATCACCGGATGGAATTTTAAATGGTGACACAGTGATTGAAATAAAATGTCCAATGAATGAAAAAACTTCAAAAAAATATGTTTCAATGAATCAAGTCACTGCTAAGTACTTCGCACAAGTGCAACTACAAATGCACTTAACCAAACTGAAAAAGTGTTTGTTTTGTTTGGCGTCATGGGACTTTGAAGACACTAAGAAAGTCAATATTGTGCCTGTAGAATATGATTATGTATATGTAAAAGATTTACTCTGTAAATTAGAATCATATTGGAAGAAAAATGTTTATCCATTAATTTATAATAGTACCAAATAAAACAATTTATATTAGCAAATCATGTATTTTTAATTATACTATCCTGTAGGTTAATCAGTGCACATGCAATAATAACACATTCATCTAAATATTTTAACAATTTCATATTCACTACAGAATGAGGTTTTAACATAGAGAATTCTCGCACACGTCTTATAACTCTCTCAATATGTATCCTTAAGCTTGCTATTTGTTTTGTTTTGATCACATCATTTTTTGACAATTTAGAGTTTGATACAACACTTGGGGGTCTTACTAAATTTATTCCTTTTTGCAGTAAAAGTTCTTCTATATGTTTAAATCCTCTATCTGCAAGTATAGACACACCTGGTTCTAAACAATCTACAAAGCCGCAGTTCTGTACTAACATGACATCGGTGATTCTTCCACTGTATCCAGGTGAAATATAATTAATTATACCATCAGGGGTGCTACTGATTAAGTATTTGGCAGTGTTTGCTTTTTTATATTCTGACCACGTTAATGCCTGCTCAACAGATTTTGATGGTTTTTGTATTTCTATTTCAAAACAATCAATGATACAATAGATATCATGGTACTTATGTCTAAATGGAATAGGTAGGTTCCGTTTTACCATTTGTTTATTTGATTTAATTATAAATGGATGTAACACACTTGCAATTTGAATTACAGATTTCATAAATACTTTACTAGCATAAGACAGTGACATTCCGAATTGGTCTCCAAGCTCAAAAAATGGTGTATTTAGTCTTATTTTTTTTAAACATAACAATATGTGTTCTTCAGGAAGGTTTGTATGCTTTTTCAAAATTTCAATTAAAAAGTAACAATCCTTCGAAACACCTAAATAATATCTTGGATTTTTTTTGATCAATTGTAAAGTATTTTCAATTGACATTCGACATAGTTTCTCTGCTTCAACTTTCCTCTTTAATTCAGATAATTCAGATCGAGTTTCTTGATCGCTGCTTGTAGATGTCATTGTTAATAAGGATTGAACAGATGGTGAACTGTCAATATTAAGTTGCAAATTTTTTGATGGTGATGAACTGTTTGAAGACGATGCTTCTAGCTTTTCAGTAAACAGTAATTTTCTCCTGATTTTGGAATGCTCTGCTGATTCTATACTGTACTTTATTTTAAAAGGTGATGTTG
The DNA here is from genome assembly GCA_963932265.1 of Thymelicus lineola. Classification (NCBI taxonomy): domain Eukaryota; kingdom Metazoa; phylum Arthropoda; class Insecta; order Lepidoptera; family Hesperiidae; genus Thymelicus; species Thymelicus lineola. The sequence continues at coordinate 18,524,065 of OZ010683.1, read as the reverse complement.
CAGTGGTTATTACATGAGTCTTTAAAGGAGAAGTATTTTTATCCTTACTTTGAGTAATAGTTTGTACATATCTGCTTCTATTCTTTGCAGACATATACACTTGAACTAATTTATTACTCATTTCAGGCCATACTTGTGTCGCCTGATCTGATTTTGAACAGTCATCTTTCTCAGTAGCGGACAAAAAATCTGAAAATAACAAAACATATTATGTATTACATACCTATATGGTAATGGTACATGGCAAAGGTACTCTACTGCATGAACTTTTCAACATACTCTTGTGTATTATTAAACTGCTTTTTTACTCACCGCTATTGCTTGTCATGCCTGATGTTGTTGGCATTTGAGTTTCCTCAGAAAATATTTCTTGTATTATGTTCATACGTTGTCGTTTGCTTGCGGCTGACCGAGGCTGTGGCGGTGCGGTGCGTTTTATTCTGTCTGGTTGACATTGAAATTTTGATGGTAAACAGTCTGGCTTCATTCTTATTTTGCCAACAGACCCCATCACACTGTATTGGATGTAATTTTCCATATCATTAGGCAGCTGTAAAGTAACACAAATATATTAATTACTTACTTTTATTTTGATCATGTTTTATGAACAACATTAGGTTAGGTTTAATTTGTTTTTTTAGTAAATAGAGGCTATGTTGATTTCTTCTAAATACTTACATCAAAGTGGTCCTCACAAAAGAATATTGCAGATTTATCAGATGTGAACCCTGGGTCTCGACGTGCCAATTGTAACCACTGCTTTCGACGTTGAGGGCATTTAGGAACGTGTATAAACAATTTGTTAGGAAATTTAATTGTAGTACTTCTACACATAGGCACTGCACACGTCTTGTAGCTTGTCATTTTAACAATTCCAGTGAAAAAGGTGTAAGTTTTTCACTTAAAATATCTTCAGTGTTAGAGCGTCGTAATTAACTTTCTTTTGCTTATTGAAATATGACGTCACAGCCAGCAAGTGACAGATGGCCGACTATTTTCGCGCGAATTTCAAATTAATGGATTAAAAGTTATTTTTTCATACTAAATAACACTTTTTTCAGAAAAATAAATATTGTAAGAGGCATAAAATAAACCTACGAAAATTTTAAAATATTTTTCCAAAAATTGTCTAATAGCCAATTAAGCAAGTGGTATTATTTAAACTTATTTGTTGTATTTACTTTGGTCTATTAGTCGTTTGCTCAGTGAATATTTTGTTTTGTTGACGTTCTTACGTGCGTACACATGTAACTCTAATTGCAGACAAACTTACATAAGCTCAAAAACAAAAGTATAGTAATTGTGTTCTGTTCTTACTATGTGTATGTTCCTTCCTTGTAAATGTTGTCTTTAATTGTAGTAAAATTCCAACAGCCAACATAAAACATAATTATAATTTATGAAAACGTGTCACCCAGCGTCCAATTCTGGAAGTTCGCGGTGACTGGCGCGGAGAACAACACGTCCATCAAGGTGTGGTCGTGCAAGTCGTGGAACTGCCTGCAGAGCATCAGCTTCGCGCCCGGCGTGCCCGACGCGCTCGGCATGAAGGCGGCGCTCGACACCAGTGCCACCTACCTGCTGCTGTCCGACTTCAAGGCGCGCACTCTGTACGTGCTGCACATGGCGCGCGACGCCGACGACTCCACGGCCTACTGCAAGAGTGTCTCCGAGTTCCTGCTGCCCTATCCCGTGCTGAGTTTCTGTATTGTGGATGCTGGTATGTTTGTTTTGGAAGCTTATATTGTCTCTTTTACAAGCATTCTAGCTGTGCTAGTTAGGTCTTGATTGGATAGATTTCACGCACTGTTTTGAATTGAAAATTACACAGGAGATGTGATCGGAGACTACTGTCAGGTAAATAATTAAACTTACCAAAACCCTTGGAGGGTTTTGGAGTTAGGAAATACACTTACAAACTAAAAGTACGACCTCCAACTGAAGAAGGAGTCGTTGCGTAATTTGAGTTTGTTTTTAAGTATAATGAATGGATGAACCTTACTTGCGTGCATAGTAATGTTTCATTAACCGACTGCAAAAAAAGGACTCAATTTGACTGTATTTTTTTTAATGTTTGTTACCTCGGAACTTTAGACTGGGTGAACCGATTTTGATGATTCTTTTTTTAATCGAAAGCTGGTGCTTGTCGTGTGGTCCCACATAAATTTGAGTGAGATCTGATAATGGCATCCATGTCAAAAGCATATAAGTCTTAAATTTAAAGTCAGTTATTTTTTTGTTAAAATTTTAGATTATTGTGAGATTGTTCAAAATTGTAAATATGAGCTGTTGTTCCAGAGGAGATCCAGCCGAAGTGCGAGTCGGACTGCGACGACCCCTACCACCAGAACGGCGCCGACGTCAACGCGGACGACTCGCCCGACGAGTTCGACCTGCATCACGATGTGAGTACTGTAGGTTATGACCTCGCAATCGAAATTTAATTGCATTATACATATTGCTACGCGCTGTAATAATGCTTGTATATTTACATCACAAAGTAGATACACATATAAGGATAACTACATACAAGCGCGCTCGAGCAACGCACATATGTCTATGTCATGCTTTGTCTACCGATCTTGGACACGATTAATAAGAGCAACCGCTTATTTTTAGTTTGTGGCATCGACTTATAAGCATAAACAGTAGTAGCGTATAATGCTATCAAATTCTGAATCGGAAAGTCAATGACCTCAAATTCAAAACTGTACATAGAGAGACTGTGTTTAGTGATGACGTCATGTGATGTGTGTGTCTCGTGTGACAGGAGAGCGCGGCGGAGTGCGGCGGCGGCGGGGGCGGCGCGGCCGTGCGGCTGCGACTGTACATCGTGCAGCCCAAGGGCCTGCAGGAGGGCGAGCTGCTGTACGAGCCGCCCGCGCCCTTCGCCCCCCCACACCCCGCACTGACACACCCCTTGCCTGGTGAGATTTACTGTGTTGAAATACTGGGGATGAGGTTACGACTACATTTACATACCATGATGCAGGGTAGCATCATTATCACAGTCATCCTCGAGCCCCTTCCCGTGTGTAGGAGGGGCGTGAAGGGCCCGCCGCTGTAAGGCGGGCAAACGCCGGCGGGGAACTGGAAGCAAAGGCTATGCCGATTCCCAGAACCCCGCCACCAAAGGCGATGCGGGAGTGCCGCTGGGTTGTTTAGTGGGTATACCGGGAGTTATCCCCGGGAGTCTCACATACCCCTCCCGTCCCCCGACGGGTGGGGATGCGTAATGCATTTTTCCCAGCGAAAAATAAAAAAAGGGTAGCATCATTATCCGAGTAATTAAAAGGGATTTTTCCTTTTAATTAAATGCATTTTCATTTACATTGACAAGCTAGTCTGTACATATTGTGTTGTGAAGTTTAAATCCCTGACACACAAAGAGAGTTGTAAGATTAATTTAGGTATCCTGTCTGTAGCATTGTAGCTTCTGGCTGCACAGGTGAACCGATTTTGATTTAATCAAAGTGTACTTTACCCATGATTGAATAATTTCGGTTCAGCTGTTTGAAGATTATTTCTGTTTAACAACTAGAAAAAGGCTGTTGGTTTATATCAGTAGAATGAGGTAGTAGTGAGTGGTGTGATGTGTGTGTGGTGATGTCTGGCAGGTCTGGAGCAGCTGTCGCTGGAGGCGGCGGGCGAGGAGGCGGCGCCGGCGGCCGTGCCCTCCTCCATCCTGCAGCAGCAGAGCCAGCAGCTCAAGAACCTGCTCATGCGATCACAGGTACCTCGTACACACTAGGCAGTGTGTTATAGAAAAATCACTGGTGGTGAGGGTGTAGGCACACCCTCATCCCTCACTGTACCTGTATAGTGTTGTCAAATACAAAGGAGCAAGGACATCCAATATTTTACTAAGGCAATGGTCAACCTCAAGCGAGTTGGCTTTGTTAGCATAATAATTATATCATCGTTATTTAAACAGCTGGTCATTTATTTAATGTCTGCCACATTAAATAAATGGTACATAATTTTATTTGTAATATTAAACAATCGTAAGACAATTTATGAGGAAATGTTTTTCTGTAGACCTCACGAGGTATAAAAATGACTCAATTCTGACCCCTTCTCCAAATGGCAACGTATTGAATCCATGTCCACGTCTGGACCCCACAGACGCAGCCGGGCAGCCTCATCAGCACGCGGCCGGAGTCGCCGCCGCCCATCCCGCCGCAACTCAACCTCATGACGCCGGACGCCTTCAGGTAACTTACTACTTCATTTATATTACTGTAGTTTGCATTGACATACTTTGAAAGTTGGCTTTAAGTACAGAGGTACGTAGCCTTGAATACTGGACGCACCTCCAATTTTCAACTTTTTGTACGTATTACAAAAAAAAGTCAAAAGTCAAAATATTTTATTCATATAGGTATCACTGATACACTTATGCACGTCATTTTTTGGCTTATATTTTTTGGAAAATTATTTATTTACAAATCAGTGGCTTTGGTTAAAGAATACGACGAAGTGACTACGTGATTTTTTTCTATAATTCTAATTGTAATTTAAATAAAGAATTAAATAAATTAAAAATCTGTCAATCTGCACTAGGCCAAACTGGACTATGGCTTTAGGAGTTTATTAGTTCAATAAATAAAAATAAAAAATAAAAATAAATTGATGGTAGGACCTTTCAGGGCGATTGGTATATGTGAAGTAATCCATATATTGTGAATGTTGTTCAGCTCTCCGGGCAAGCGCGACGAGGACGACCCGCCGCTGTCGGCCACGCCCGACGTCAGCGTCAAGCCGCGCGCCTCCATCAGCGGTGAGTTCCATTCAATTCAATTTATTTGCTCGAATATGGGTTAGTTACATTATACCTTGTGCGCTGTAGCATGGTGCGGGTGACAGTTTCAATAACGTTTCGTTTCACTCTTGAAAGTTACCGCGATTTACAAATTATGTTCTAATCTACAAATAAAACCTATGGGAAAGAAAAATTAAGCAAAGTCTTATGCGTATAACGTAACGCCATAGACGTATTTAGTATGGTACTGACAGATGTCAACGTCATGTAGACAACTGTCTCCCGCACCATGCTACAGCGCACAAGGTATAAGGTGTTAGTATTACAATTTGGTAGAAACGCTCATAGCCCGGCGGCTTGCGTCGATCCTAAGTGATAGAAAAAGTTAAGCAACAGCGGGCGCGGTAGTTAGATGGGTGACCGCTAGTGGCAAAAAATTCTTGAGCGTTTCTGTGCTTCGGAGGGCACGTAAAACCGGTCGGTCACGGATGTTATCATAAAAGTCGTTAAGCCATGTCGGAGGTCCTCGGGTGGTTTGAAAACTTCCGACACTCGGGTTGGCCACTAACTCCTCCACCAATCCGCACTGAAGCAGCGTGGTGGGGTATGCTCTAGGCCTCCTCACGAAGAGAGACCCGTGCCCAGTACTGGGTCATTAATGGGTTCAAGCCATTACAATTTAGTATGCTCGTCATTTTCCGTTAGTATATTTGCGCGCAACAATATTGTCATTGTCGTGTTCCGGGGGTTTGACAGCCAGTTCTTTCTTCTTTTTTCTTCTTTCTAGGCCGGCAATGCATCAGAGATGCGTTTGGTGTTGCTGATGTCCATGGGCGACGATAGCCACTTACCATCAGGCGGATCGTCAGCTCCTTTGCGGGTTACTTCCATAAAAAAACGGACAAAGCATTTTATATTGTAGTACTGAATATAGCTAACAATCACTGATTGCTACCATCTGCTTGAGTCAGTCGCTAAATGACTTACCGTGTTCTCTCTTGAATGATATGAGGTTATTTATTACTATTTTAAAAATAACATTTAGCTAGCACTAATAAAGTTTCATCAAGTTACAGTATAATGCACTAAAAAAAAATATGTTATGCTTATAATGTACTAAGTTTATGTTCTTGGTTTTTTTAATGTTGACTTTCGTTAAGTGAGCAGATTTTTTGACAAAATAATTTAGCGTGATGTGTTCTGCAGGTGTGGAGGAGGCGGACATCGGTGTAAGTGTGGGGGCGGGGGCGGGGGGCTGCGCGGGTGGGGAGGCGAAGCCCCCGTCAGGTGGCTCCAGCCCCAGCCGCGAGGTGCAGCAGATCATGGAGCACGAGCAGACCGATTATTACAAGGACTTGGTTAGTCAAACTGTTAATAGTATTCTAGTGTTCGGGGAAATGGTACCGATGATGACATTTATGTTACATTTATTCGTCCAAGATGCATGCCATGGTAATTTATTTAAGGCAACATTTAATTCTTAAAGTATTTATATAAATGTGTGTATCTTGTTGGTTATCCATAAATAAATAAGATCCAATTCATAAACTCTGGTGTCTGTTACATGGCATGTAAATACGTAACATTTTGACAGAGAGACAAAAAAAGTTGAAGATAATAGCGGATCCTCATACAAGTAGATTTTTTTAGCGATTGTACTTCGATGTAGTAATAATAGTATGTGGCTGGTGTTCAGGAGGAGGAGGAGATCGAGGACGCCCCGCTGCCCCCCGCGGCGCCCGAGCTGTACGCGTCGCCCGAGAAGCCGCCGCCCGCCACGCTCACGCATGCCAGTCTGTATAATACTTACATTTTGCATAAAGACGAGTAGTATAATAACATGAACAAGAGACCCACTCTGGTCCAATTTCAATCATAAGTTTCAAAGAAATTACTTTAAATTGACATTTGTGTGCGTATTATACATGTATGTGTGTTAAATGTGAAGTGCAATGTTTATTTGTATAATTGTATATGTTTTAATGCATATTACATATATGAGAATTTTAAATTTGTTAACTTTACCTATGCCAAATTTCATACTCCGACCGCGTAATTATCGTAAAAAGGGGTACAAAAATTTTTGGTTCATGTGTTCATATAATAATTATATGAACGAGTAATATGTGGTTGAACCTAAGAGTAACGAATTTGCGTGAAAATTTATTTAACCTTTAAATTTTTTAAAACAACTTGATGTTTCCAGACACCTCGTGGCCGCAGATATCGATGGCGCAGATCACGGAAGCGAACATCCGCAAGGCGTCCAGCGACAAGTCGTGCAGCGCCCCCCTGCCGCCCCCGCTCGTGCCCACGCTGGCGCCGCCCCCCGTGCCCGCCCCGCCGGCGCCCCTGCTGACCGCGCAGCTCGACCGCGCCAACGAGGAAGCTACGAGGATCAAAATGGAAGCCCTCGAGCAGAAACTCGATAAGCTCACTGGTGAGTTTGTATTTTGGATAACATTACATCGTTTTGCCAGTGACAATCCAAATATTGAGAAGTAAATTAATCTTTCAAACCTATTTCACGTCTAAGTATCAATACAATGCAGATGACTGATACTTTTTTGTTATAAATGAAACAATATAGAAAATGAAGTATGTCATTGTGTGTACTATCGTTCCAGATCTATTGACGCAGCAGTCGCGCGAGGTGCGTGCGCTGCGCGGCGAGCTGAGTGCGCGGGCGGCGGGGGGCGCGGCGGGGGCGGGGGCGGTTACCCGCGAGGCGCTGGACGAGGCGCTGGGGGCGCACGCCGCGCGCACCGCCGCCGCCGTCGAGACCGCGCTCACTGACGGGTCGGTCGAAACTACACTTATACACATGTACATTATATTCAACTTGAACGAAAGGAACGGGTACACTGCAATGTAACAATTTGTAGTATCCGTGTATCTGTTGTTTTTGGATATGAAGTTAAAGTATATTATAGCAGTTAGCGTTGGTCTGTCATGTCTGTCGACGAATGATTAAACGCAGATTTTGATGTAAGAGGGAAAATATAACAGGAACTTGGAACGCAAAAATATTTTATTGAAATTTAAAAATTTAAAAAGCTGTGAGCAACGTCGCCACCTCTGCGACAGTGCAGCTATCGCGTACGTGTTCCACTACGCTAAAAAAATTGATGACAATGACAGATCAGTGTTTTTGTGTTGACAGTCTGTTTATGCGCCATCTTTACATATTAGCATCAAATTGTTATATAGGAAAAGTAGAAAATCGACTTTATTAATGGGCTAAATCTGCCTAACGCATTGTTTTAGTGGTCTCAAACCACTTTTGCATTATTGCCTATGAAATGAAATAATTTTCCCTCATATCGGTTGCATGGTTTCAGAGTGTATAAAATAAATAAATAAATAAAAAGCCTTTATTCTACTACTATCCTAATATAAACTTTAACAAAAAAAAATACTTGGGTACTTATACAGATATTATTTACTTACAAACTATATAGATACCTACTTATAATTTAAATTTCTCTCTTTATATATTTTACTGTATAGTTGTAGTCGCCTCTGCGGCGTAGGCCTCCCCTAAACCATTCCACTTCTTTCTGTCTCTAGCTCTATTCACCCAGTCTGTATAAAGGACATAATTGTGGTTGTGTGCAGGTGGGAGCGCATAGCGCGCGTGGGCGAGCAGGCGAGCGTGGGCGCGGCGCAGGCGGCGGGCGCGGGCGCGGCGCGCGCGCTGGAGCCGCTGGCCGCCGCGCTGCAGCACGAGCTGGCCGCCAAGCTCTCCGCCACCGACCGGCTGCTGCGCGAGAACATCGACAAGCTCGCCAACAGCAAGGTGACACACCATCTACACCACACACCTACACCACACACCTACACCACCGCCACACCGTGTCCAAGCTTACCACGCTCTTTTGTTTGAATAGCTAATTAGAGTATGACTACTGATGGTAATAGCGATCATTTTTAACCGACTTCAAAAAAGGAGGAGGTTCTCAATTCGACTGTATTTTTTTTATGTTTGTTACCTCAAAACTTTAGACTGGGTGAACCGATTTCGATGCTCGTGCTTGTCGTGTAGTTCCACATAAATTTGAGCGAGATCTGACAATGGTATCCATGTCAAAAGAACAATGTACTTCATTTGAAGTCGGTTATTTTTTTTAAAAAAATGTTAGATTGATAACGAGACTGACGTTAACGAGCCTGAGCGAACTGCAGCAACTTGGACGTCTATAGTGCTAAAATAATAGACAGTACAATAATTGGCTTGAGAGCCAGTTCTTTCTTTTTCTTCTGTCTTTCTTGGTCGACAATGCATCAGTGATACTTCGGTGTCCATGAGCGACGCTAGCCATTTACCATCAGGTGGACCGTCAGGTCGTTTGCCAGTTATTTCCATTAAAAAAAAACGAAAAAAATAGCTTCAACTCCGTGGAAGAAAACACAGGACGATCCTCATTGACGTCATCATTGTACCACATTTAATATAGTAAGCTGGCACTGCAAGAGCAAGCGGGGCGCGGGGCGGACATCTTTATCGGATTTATTACCTTATCGTGGACCTTAGGGACTTATGTAAATAAGGAGAGTTATTTGGTCAGAGCGTGATGGAGCGGCTGAGTACGGCGATCGCCAAGTCGCTGTCGGAGATGGTGCGCGAGTCGTTCCGCGCGGCGCTGGCCGACAACGTGGTGCCGCTCATGGAGAAGGCGCACGCGCAGATCTTCCGCCAGATCAACCACGCCTTCCAGAGCGGGACCAAGGAGTGTGAGTTCATTTGTTGAGTTGTGGCTCATGATTGTAATTATCTCTTGGTAAACGACGCGTTGCTGAATAAGAAATAGGTGAACCCGTTTGTTAATAGAGCTTTTCAATGTTAAACCGGAATATGTTGAAACGGCAATCTTTTAAGAAACGTGTAAAGGCTCAGCTCTTAGGCAAGGGCTACTATAGCATAAATGAATATTTAAATGACAAGGATGCTTGGAAATGACTAGCTAGGCAACCAGTTCTGCACAGGTTAAAGAATACCTATTTTTGTAATAGATATAAGTTTTATTTTTAAAAGATGTGCTGAGGAGTTTCTTTACGGCTTTTCTTCTCCTCCATGACAAAGCACCTTTCCGAAAAGCTGGTAGATTAAAAAAATGACGTGCATAAGAGTATCAGTGATACCTACATGAATAAAGATTATTTCATTTCATTTCATTTCATTTCATTTCATTTCATTTCAACGGTTGAATTTAGAAGGGTGATAAAGATTATTTCATATTATATCCATGGTGGGCGCCTCCTTGCCAATTAAACGGCCTTCTCGTTCCCGCGAGGCTATGAGTTTATATCTTTTATTATAATCAATGAACTCTGCGACCGTGGCTGTATATTGTGTGTGGTGTGCGCCAGTCGCGGCGAACACGGAGGCGGCGGCGCGCGCGGCGGCGGAGCGCGGGGCGGCGGCGGCGGTGACGTCACTGCGCGCGGCGCTGGAGCGGCACGCCGACGCGCTGGCGCAGGCCGCGCAGCAGCCGCTGCAGCCCCACCAGTTCGCACAGGCGCTCAAGGAAGTCGCGCACGGGTACATACAAACACACACACACACACACATTTTTTATTTCATTATATTTAACCCTGATTATTTATTTATAATTTACATACACAAGAGTTGACAGGTAGGATATATTGCAGTGTCTAAGCTTAGAGCGAATTTCACAATGTTTCTCCAAAGACGAGGTGGAGGGATTCGTGTAATTTTGACAGTTCCTCGGCCACCCAAAAGAGCAGAAGACACGGGTTTCCAACTTTAGTCGTACTCAATCTTGCAGAACTCAGACGCAGTCAGTGGTTCTTTTCAGTTGCATTATGTGTAAAGTGTAAAGTGACAGTACGGTAGATATTTATGTGTGTGTGATGTATTTCAGCGTACTGGAGAAGGAGATGGTGTGGTGGCGCGAGCAGGCGCGCTCGGTGGCGCACATGTCGCGCGCGCACTCGCCCGCCACGCCCGCCGCCGCCTCCATCGCCGACAGACAGGTAACACACGAGCGATACATTCCGATGATAACAACATAGCATATAATTTTGTCGGGTTATAATCCTGGATGGTAGATTAACCCTTTGCACTCGAGAGGTGAGTCTCGCTCACCACATGATTTATTACCACAACTCGAGAGGTGACTCGCTCATCACTTTGTTTGGTGCGGGAATTCGATGATCAATTAAATTAAATATACCAAATAAAGAAACGTAAGTAGTTTACACAGCACATCGAATTTCCGCACCAAACAAAGTGGTGAGCGAGACTCACCTCTCGAGTGCAAAGGGTTAATAAACGGTGCTGAATGGCGATGCAATAAAATAAAAATTTGGAGATATGCACTTGACTTGAACGCTGTACTGTCATACGACCGGAGCAAGGAGAAAGTTGATTATGAGCTGGGTTCGCACGCGCTCGCAGCACTTGACGTGCAGCTCGCGGTTATTGAAGCCGACTTGTTTCCTACTACCCCCAGGTATAGGACATTCGACGGTAGATGTAGACGGGAATAGGATCAGAAATTACCTATCACGCGTTAAGGAATTCATTCCAATAACAACTATCACTCGCTTAAATTTATAAGATATATTTTTAATTTATTTAACAACCTATACAATTTTTTCAGAAATCTCAACGTAACTCCGTGAGAACTTGCGTTCACGAGTCCTTGCCCTCTCTATTAGAAGTATAAACAATACTGTTTTAAGTAAAATATCATCGAGTTTTTCATGATGTAGTTAAATGTCCGTAGTATTGTTTACTACAGCTTATATAATCGATAATCATATTTTTCTATGTTTAGTATTTTAGTTCCTTTTTGAAATTTGGTAGTCGACTAGTTAGTTCCATATAGATCCATTAAAATATGGTGAATTTTAAAATTAAATCAAATCATTAATACAAAAACAAAAAATGCACTCAGCATTTATTTAGTAACATAAAATGTATAAAATTATGAATTCAATAAAAATGATATTTAACATTGTTCAGTTTATAATTGAGTTCATCTTTGCTATATTTCGTTCTACAGTCCACATTCTATAATGTACTAAAACAGTCACATTTAACTATCATTCAGTAAACACGTCGTTTTCTTACAAGCAACCCCAACAAGCAGAGAGCATCTTTAACACATAAAGAAACATAAATTTATAAAAATATCAAGTTAGTGTCAACTTTCCTTACCCTATGCAGAGTACTAAGTTATCAACACGTGTTATGTGTGTATGTTGCTATGTGTATGCGTGTGTGTGTGTGTGTGTAGATGCAGGTGAGCCAGATCCAGTCGCTGGTGATGAGCGGCGACGTGAACGGCGCGTTCCAGCTGGCGCTGTCGGCGTCCGACCTGGCGCTGGTGGTGGCGGCGTGCCGCGCGGCCGAGCCGCAGCGCGTGTTCGGCCCGCCGTGCCGCCTCAAGCAGCACGTGCTGCTGTCGCTCGTGCAGCAGCTCGCTGCTGACATGGCCAAGGATACACATCTTAAACACAGGTTAACATTGGACGACTAGACTGTAGAACTGGGGCAGTGAACTGGGGAGTTATGGATGTGATGTTATACAGGCGATGCTTCAAGTGGTCGTGACGTCTTGCTTTGCTACGAGTAGATCTCCAACTTCTTACAACATGAATGAATAGGACATTTGACCTTGCAACTATTCATACATGCTATGGGCACAGTAGGAAAAAGTTACACATAATTTCTTTAAAACTTTTATTCTGTTTTTGGGACATAAATTTATTGTTTAACAATTATTTCAATTACTATTATAAAGAGGAAAGATTTGATATTTTGTGTGTTTGTTTGTAATGGATAAACTCAAAAACTTTATTTAAAAAAATAAAACTATTCTATACAAAAACTGCAGCAAAGCGAGGGCATCTCTTGTCTTGTCTACTAATTTCCTAATACATAAATGAAATAGAAGTTGTTACGTTCTGATCGCTAACCCTTAATCAACCCCACTCTGCCCTCCACAGGTACCTAGAGGAGGCGATAATGAACCTGGACACGTCGAACCCAGTGACACGCGAACACCTTCCGGTGGTGGTGCGGGAGCTGCAGAAGCAGATCGTGTCGTTCCTGGCCGCCACGCCGGGCCACGCGCTCGCCCGCCAGTTCCGCATGCTGCTCATGGCCACCGAGGCCCTGGTCAAGGGCTCCGTGTGACCGCGCTGGGGCCCCCAGCCCGCGGCCCACGCACACAAGTGACGACGGACAGTGATACAGTGACAGTGATAGTGATGTGAATACAGTGAATATGGTCATTGAACTGAACAACACGCACGGTTTGATACATTCAAGTTTGCTTGCTTTATGGGAGAGTGTTGCTTCCGTGTCAGTAAGTTCTATTGAAATATATAATATTGACAGAGTTGATTTACATGGTACATTGTAACTGCTTATTTTTAGATGTTCTGGGAACCAATTTTTTTTTATAAATTTGACTCCTGTATCTTTGTCTTGTGCGTTGTCCAGTTCAATAATCTGCGTATATGGACAGTATGCAGAACCAGCAGCATACTCGAGCATAGTTGTATATTTGCTTAACTTTCACAAGATTATAATGTGCGCAAATATTAACAACACATGCTTGCGGAAACTTCTGCATATAACCTGTGTTCAGCTTAAGTTTAGTGAGCGCTTTGAGTGCGTGAGTGATAATTGTAGTGGTAAGTAGTGTAACTTATAACACATTGGAATATTATAACTGACTAGACTTGTAATATGTTTTATACATTGGTCCTTATGACCTTTACTTTCGACAATGGTTGTAAGCATATTGTCTCATGTTAAAGCCAGTGACTAAGAATGTAGTAATGGTGGCTGACAATTTGGCAGTAGATAGTAAAGCAGTGACATCTACTGGTGAAATGTGCTGTGTACTGGTGCTACAAACTGCTATGTTGTATGTTACGATGTTACAGAAACAATAATCCTCTAAGAACTGCCCTATATTATGATAATCACTCATTCTTCTTTTTCATATCCTTTTCACCTGTGATCATTGTAGAGTGCAGTATAAGGAGTGCACTACTGGACATAAACATATTTCAACATTTGCACACATATTGCAAACAGGTAAAATTGCAAAGGTACTGTGGGCATATGAGTGTGTAAGAGTTTATTATTGTAATCTATGAAGTCTACGTAACAACATATAATTCAATTTGTGTTTTATTTTTGACTTGAAGTTTTGTTGCTTAGAGTTACAATTTTGATACCTTTGAATCTCCCATTTGGCAGATTCTCATTGATAAGTGTGGAAAAGTATAAGACGTGTACAACAAAATTGTGCTTCTATTAATATTATTTAGTTCTTTTGTTTGGATTTATAAATAGTCGATGTAACTCATGTTTACATCCTGTCAACAATACTTAATTTCAAGCAATACAGGAGGTGCCATATTTGGTTAACAATATTATTTTTGTGGTTAATGCCATCATCCCAGTATTTGCACATTACTTCTAAATATTGCTTATGTATTGATATCAATTTAGTGCAGAGCTTTAATAATTATTTAATTATTTCTATAATTATGTCCTGCTGCTCTGATACTTATAATATTGATTATGTATAATATTATTATGGTTTCTGTGCTCATATTTGTATCAGTAGTGGATAACAGTATCAACATTGCATATATTATAAAATAAATATATATAATATTACAGTATAATGTATTTTCATAGATCTAAAGTGCCTTCATTATAGGTTAGGTGCCTGTTAAGTCAATTGACACATTTAATCGACTGACAAACCGCAGCTCTGTTTGTTTGTTATACTAAAGTATGAACAAATATGAACAGTGTCATCAAGACTTACATTGACTGAATTGTTGTTGTTATTTGTTATTAATTAATATGGAAATTATATTTTTGTTACAGAGAAGAAACTTATCAAATATAAAATAAACCCAATAAACTTTCAGAGAAATCCAAATTTTGTAATCTATTAATTTTATGACATAAAAATTTACTGCTCACTACTAAAAGTAGATAATTCATTGTTTAACAGAGCTTGGTATTCACTCTGAAATTCAAATATTGATTATTATTTATTATTATATTATTTTAAATGTTAGTGTTGTCATTTATTTCTATATTGTATACAAAAACTCACCTTGACTTCACTGTTCATATTACTTTGATACAATAACTCGATCAAAATATGATTATAAATTTAGTATTATTATGATTAGAGCCACATTAGCTCAGATGAAAAAAGCGAGTTTGACCATGCCAAGTTAAGATTTAGAATGGGTTTAGAAGTGATTGATGCTGGTTCGAGTCGGAATGATTATAGGGAGTGATGAAACTTGTTGACGTATGTTATAAATGTAAATATGTCGTTAGAATATATGATACTTGTAAGATGTGTACAAAACTTGGAACCTCGTTGAAGTGTTGGCTTATTGTTAGTATGGTAAGATTTGTATTTATACAGTTTTTATAACAATGCATGGTTTAGTGTTGCTGGATAAGAATCCAATGGCATGAGGCTTGACTACTGATTTTTGACTTTGAATTTAGAAACATTTTTTTTTGTTATAAACATGTGATTTGTACCTTGAAATTCGTAACGTTTGCTAGCCTCGAGTTGTGTATACTGTAGTACTCGTGTTAGCTGTTATAAGATATGAGCAAATATACAGATATTGAAATGAAATTTTATTTTTTTATTTGACAAAACCCCTTTACCATTGTGATTGTCGACAGTTACATCCACCAGACAGGATGATCCCAATAGCTATTTAGTATCTCAAGTAGAGTAAGAGATAAAAGTTGTTAAATTAATAAGAATAACACCAATATCTCCGACTTTTTAACAGTTCTCCATAGTCTATCGATCCCTCAGAAAATGAATAAATGTCTATTCATCCATATGGATAGAATATTGGTACCGGCTATAAATTGATTGGATTAAGCAGTCAGAGAAGCACCTTATTTCTAAATGAACCTCAAGAAACCTATCCACTCTGGTATGATAGTTATAGGTGTCTCAAATTTAAAATTTATTGTTTTATTTATCTCATTACCAATCTTTTCATATTGATTTTTTCTACAACATTTATGATCGTTAGTGATAGCTTACTATAAAATCTTTAAAAGGTAGCTAGTGATAGAAAAGTTATACAGAAGTTTTTTTATGTAGTACCTACGATACCATATTGCCATTACTGCGATTACTAAATGTCAAACAAAGAGGGTAGATGAAAGAATTCGAGACAAACAACACCCAGATTTACCCAATATATAAGACAATGGGCACGTTTACACATGAACAGCTTCTGTCTCGATCGAGATCTACGGGGTTTTTGGATAAGATCGAGAATGAGTTCGATTTCAAGTGCTTCAGCGCGCGCTTCTGCGGTTATAATGGGAGCGATAACCCGCACGCAAGCGTCTCCTCCGTCGAGCAGTGCTCCGCTTGCGACGGGACGTGCTCCATGAAGGAAACCAAGCTGGACAGTGGACTCGGCAAGAGTTTGGCGGATGGTGAAACGTTGCTTGTACTGGAACATAAGATCGACAAACTGAGCGGTAAGGGGAACACAATTTCTTTCGTTCAGTATTGGACATGACATTGGATAGTAGGTAATCTACGGTAAATGTGGGTGGGGACGTTTATTGATGTTTTCTAATTTAGTTATGTAGCTCAATCGCAATTTTTGAATACCTTTTCACAAGTAAAATCAAACGCCATAAAAATTTATCGCAATTTTTTAAATCTTCAAGTCCAGAAACAGTCGCTTTTTCAGACCTTCATTTAATTCCAGAAATACTCCAGGAGCAGCACAATTTGCTAATGTCTATAAAAGAGAAGATAATGAATTCAAAAGCAGAAGATCACACACTAGATGCCGGAAAAAAATGTATAGAAGAAGATTCCAAGGCTGAAGAATTAATGTAAGTAGATAAATAAATAACGCATTTACATATGAGTTACAAATTGAGAAGGCTGAGAAGCTCCATTCACCCTTGAGCGCAATCGGCCAAAACCTCTCCTGCTAGCAGTGCATCTTGCTAACAATTGTCGGCTCCTACTCTGGTCATGTGAACTCATGTGCCAGCCACCCACTTTAACCTCGACGGTATCTATAGTTGGTGAGCTATTTATCTTCTATCTGTTATTTCTATCATCCTCCTAAAATCGACATAATTTTATACCTACATTCAGATCGAACGAGACTATTAAAGTTGAAGCTTCCTGCGACACTGAAGACAAGGCGAGCGCCGCGCGCAGCCTGCTGGCGGCCATCGAGGTGAAGCAAGACGTTACACTGGATCACATCATCAGGGTCGCCTTGGAGAACTTCTTGCACAGCGACGTGAGTACCAACTTCTTTTACATTATCTAGGCGTGGAACGGCTTAGTCCCTAATTATTGCAGGCATGGGTAACTTACCTAAATAAAATACTTTAGACTGTAAACCAGCTGGTATAAAGTGAGACACTGATTACCTTAGTACCCTGATCGCCATTTTTTATATCTTATAAGCAATTATATTAAACTATAGATACGTTATGCCCTTACAAATCAACCAAAAAATCTGTTCCGACCGAGCTACAACACACACACGTTTATTTTTTGTTTCACTACACCAATCCTTATTACATTGGCAAATTATGTAAAAGGGATGGCACTACTAAAACCATAATAGTGAAAAAGACAACTAGACGGCCTCACTCAGAGGCAGCTATCAACTGTCTGAATTGAAATCGCTACACTTGTCTAAATTCGACTGACATAATTTCAGCGCCGTCTTGGCATATCTTGTATATAATATCATTGCTTATAAGTTAATGCTTGACTACAACTATAACGCCAGAACCTCGTCCATTGTTCAGAAGGGCGTATAATGAGTAAAAGAGATTGCGGGTACACTCGTGTAACCCTTTACACCTCAAAATACAATAAAAGTGTTGCTCCAACCAGGGTGTCAGACAGCACGTGGCGGCGGCGGCGGCGGCCTGCGTGCGCGGCGTGGTGCGCGGGAACTTCTGTCGCGCACTGACCTCCGGCTACCTGCCACTGGTGCAGCGCTCGCACCGCCGCCTGCTCGCACACGTCACCAAGCTGCTCGAACACTCATTCGCTGACCGTAAGGAGATTGTTTTTAACGCTACACACTCACAGCCCCACCCTAGGATTCCCCGTGTCGTGGGTGCCTTGGACAACACACAAAGACAAAAACTCACACACCCAGACTGAGAACAGAAATTCAAACTCATGAGTCATATTTCCGCCCTGCTGGGAATCGAACCCAGGACTCTTGGCACAGCAGTACATATATACTTACTTGGCTCGAGTTGGGTATTTCTCACTACCACAGCTCACTACGCTAGCCAAATGCAGATTCGATGTCGATCCGTGTGGCGCAATGGTTACCATGCCGGATCGCCGCGCCAAGGGTCCTGGGTTCGATTCCCAGCGTGGCGGAAATTTGAATGATGAGTTTGAACTTCTGTTCTCGGTCTGGGTGTGAATGTCCTTGTCTTGTGTGTTGTCCATGGCACCCACGACACAGGGAATCCTAGTGCGGGGCTATGAGTGTGAAGCGTTATTTATTTTATTTATTTATTTATTTATTAGGCTACTATTTAGATTTAGACAGAATTTACCTTTGTGCAGATACTCTCACTTTTTAAATGCTTAGTATGTCTTTAGTACCATAGTACGTAGGTACCACTGGGTGTAGCCAGTGGCGGCATATACATTCCAGGCAGGGGGGTAGCTGCCCCCTCTCTCTGTAATTTATATACTTACCAGTCCCTACCCACTTTTGTCCATAAAAGTACTTATTACTTATTACACATTAACAGGGAGTCTGAGAAGATTGGCGACCGAATTCTTTTCTTGTCACTGTTCTGAACCTTATCTTATTAAGACAGCCCACGACTGCCATATCACTTGCACTCGAACTCGATAAGGTGACGTTGTGATGTTTCTCTATACACTTATTATAACGTAACGCCAACGCTGTGAACGGTGGCAGTGGAGGAGAGCACGGCGTCGTGGTTCAAGTCCATCCACGGTGCGTCGCGGACCATCCGCGCGTCGCTGGAGAAACACCAGAGCCTGCTGGAAGCCCTGGGCGCACACACCCACCCTGCCAGCGACACCAAACAACTGCGTGACACATTGAAAAGGTAAATGCTTCACATAGATATCAGCTTCCTGTGTACCCTTCCTTGGTTATCTACCTTAAAAACAAAAAAAAAATACAAAAAAATACAAAAATCTTTATTTGTCTATTAAAGTTACAGTTACATAAATCAAACAGTGGTTGAGAACACTTATTAAACATATAAAAACATATGTTTGTGGCAAGTGTTCCCGCTCTTCTTTAATACAACATTCTTCTAATAGATGCAAGTGAGTGTGTGTGTCTGTCTGTCTGTCTATGTGTGTGTGTGTGTATGTGTGTTTGTGTGTGTGTGTGTGTGTGTGCGTGTTTGTGTGTGTGTGTGTGTGTGTGTGAGTGTGTGAGTGACAAAAAAAACAAAAAATATCGAAAAAGACAAAAAGCGATGCCCCATTAAAAATAAGTTAATCATGGAAAATTAAAAATCAGAAAGAAACGGGTCAGAAAGAAACAATTAGAAACGGTTGCGCTGGAATTTGTCTTATCTTAGCGCGTAACCAACAGAATTAAAATTCTTAGACGTGTTGAAAAAACAGCCAGGCGAGTTGTCGCTTTTCATACAATGCTATTAAAACGGCAACGCCATCAGCGTTAGGAGACAGGTGTAGCGAGACAACATAACATACAGTAACATAGTTTTAAATTAAATTCCAGTGTTCTTGAAGAAGAACTGAGATCATGGCGCGTTCGGGTGGTGCAGGAGCTGACGCAGGGCGGGGAGGGCGACAGCGAGGCCGATTTCCCCGACCCGCCCTACGACTGCGGCGACTTCGCCCCCGCGAGCCCCATGCAGCCAGCCAACCCTGACTCTTCAATCATTGATACTTTGGTTGGTAGATAACTGTCTTCAGTCAATACCTAATGAGATTATTAGCTTGCGCAGACGAATAATAAATCCTCGGCGTAGTTCATTTCCCTGTTATACCTAGATAGAGTTCATATCTGGATCTGCTACGCGCTCGTGGGATTGCTAGTATCGCATACACATAATCCACCGTTGTCGCTGAAGACATCGACCAATAGTGGACACTATACTATATGAAATAGTTTGCACACAGCGAGCACTAGTATTAAAACTTATTAGATAATATATCTTATTAATTATATTTCCGTGAAGCTTGCTAGGCTGGCTAACAGTTAACACCAGTTCGTTTTTTTCTCTCCTACTTGATCTGCATGAAGATGATAACCATGGAACCTGAGGTGCTTTTCGGATTGTCGGCTATTTACATAAAAAACTTTGTCCTGTAGATGAGATGTGCAGTGATCAAGAAGCACATCGAAGACGGGGATGTATCTGGGGCGTTCGAGGAGGCGCTGAGTTCGGGCGACCTGGCGCTGGTGGTGGCGGCGTGCCGCGCCGCGCCCCCCGCCGCCGCGCGCGCGCTGCGCCCCGCCGCTCGCCTCGCGCTGCTGCAGCAGCTCGCCACCGACATGGTGCACGACACGCAGCTCAAGTGCAGGTATGTGGCCTCCAGTGATACCGACGAGATGTTCGGGCCTAGGGGAGACGAGGGTCGTCCACAATGGACTGTACGCAAATCTCCCGAAGTCTGTAGGTATTTGTGTAACACTCTGTTGTCAGACAGACATCACCAGATTTCCTACTGTTACAGGACCCTCATTTAAACCCCAGTAGGTTGGTACATGTACAAGAATTGCTGCTTGGTAGAAATATTCACTGACGTCCGACTTAACTACCATCCTTCTAAATCAAGCAGGAGTAGACCTGGTCGCTTTATGCGTGCAGGCACTGTAGGCAACCAATAGTCCAAAAGCTACTGCAACCTACATAGTAATAACATCTACGTGTTTGTTATTTCCCGGTAGATACCTAGAGGAGGCGCTGCTGAGCCTGGCGCAGTGCTCGGCGGCGCGCGAGCACCTGCCGCTCGTGGCGCGCGAGGCGGGCGCCCACCTGGCGCGCTTCCTGCGGGCCTACCCCAAGCACCACGCCGCGCGCCGCGTCGCGCTCATACTCATGGCTGTTAACAACTTCAAGTGAACGACAAAATATAACCGCATGCAACCGTTACTGATTTTGATTGTTTATTGTTTTAATAAAGATTTATTTTTGTTTCACATTTCTCTGTTTCCTTGCAATGTTCCGACGGGCCTATTTACTTTAGAAATCATAGTTTATGATAAAAGCACGCTGATATTTCCCTAAAACTGTATTTTTATCTCATTTAATGTATATTTGAGTCCTCCTGTCTCAATTCAATAGCTAAGTAACTATGTTTTCACTCCTCATTACTGGAAAATTCTAAATACCCACATAAATGTCTAAGGATGTAGGTAGCATAAATCGCCTGAAAATCCAATAAAATTCAAAGATTCAAACCACAAATATATTAACGATAGATAGCATCCAGGATTCACGAACCAGGAGTTCAATCGATTTTTGAAATCTAAAGCTTTTTAGCAACTAAACGACGAGAACTTTTATTACTTCAAAGTTCAATATGTTTAAAAAACCGAATTGAATATCTGAAATGGCAAGAAAGAAACCTTTCCGTGACATTGACAGTTTTTAGGATGACATGCTAATGTCAAAAGCCAAAACAAAGATCTGTCTGCCAAATTATGTCAAATGTCAATTATGTGTGCCATCATCTGTTGAATTACTTTAGCTGATTTTATTATAATTTTAGAAAATAAGCTACCTACGGGGTTTGATGCTACTTGCGTAACTGCAGAATCTAATCGCGATCTGAATAGACTAGGACAAAAGTGCTCAAGTAGACATTTAGACAATGAGTGTTACATTCTTGTATGTGTTGTTGCTAACGCCCTGTGTGGTGTACTGTGCGTCTGCGGCCGTGCACAGCCACAACCACAACCTCCTGGACAGCCAGGAGAAGGAGTCGGACGGCGCGTACCGGCAGCGAGACTACGACCACTACAGCATGGGACAGCACAACGTGGAGTTCGATCACGAAGCGATACTAGGTGATCGGTCCGAGCTTGTTTACAGCCGGCGCGTCACGCGCGCTCCACTCACCGCACTGTAGCTATGTCGTAACTCGTAATGCACGCTCAGTCGTCGATAAGAGATGCGATAGCGCGGCGAAATGTCCGTTAAATACGCGTTGGTGGTGCTCGTTCCTAGTATTCTGGTGGTGACGTATTATTTCTCCATAGGCAGCGTGAAGGAGGCGGAGGAGTATGACCGGCTGAGCCCGGACGAGGCGCGGCGGCGGCTGGCGCTGCTGCTGCCCAAGATGGACCTCGACGGAGATCAATTCATTGACCGCAAGGAGCTCAAGAAATGGATCTTGAACTCATTTATGTGAGTCTCATTCTATTAGTAATAATTATTAACAATTATTTATTTGTTTAGGGGGTAACAACCAAAACAGTATATTTAAAAAGGACAAAAGCTTTTTTAATTAGTCTCACTGCCTCTATTCTCATTAGTCGTATCAAATAAATCTTATTACCATTATATGTAGGTATGGAGCATAAAGTTTGACATAATAAATTATCCATTGAAATATTTATAGGTTGTTTAATGATTAAAAAATGTTTTCCTCAGTTAGGTATTGTTATTGAAACAAAAATGTATGTCTTAAAAATAAATGTGAGCCATAGCAAGAGGGTTTCATTGTGATTAGCTTCAAAAAAACCCTTGGTCCACAGTAATCTCTCTCGTGAGGAAGCTCAGGAGCGTCTGGCTGAGGCAGATACCAACCGAGACAGTATAGTGACGTGGCAGGAATACCTCCAAGATGTGTATGGTGTACACAGTGAGGATGACATCGGACCTGATGACATGGGAGACACTGGAATGGTATATTATCTGTGATTATTATAAGCAATCTAAATAAATAAGTACTTGCATACTGACACACCTGAAAATTTAGACATTCAAAAGTTATTATCTGTCTGCCCTGACTGGGAATCAACCCCAGATCCCCCAGGGTTCAGTTGGTACAGCATGCAGAGAACTAATAGAGTCAAACAACTCAGCTAACTAATCATTCTCTACCTGTCAGTTTAAGTGATATTCAATGACTAACGTTTCTTATGCCAAAGTTGCCTTGACATAAGAATTTATTTAATTAACCATCTTCCCATGAAAGTTAATCTTTTCCATGATGTTTTGTATTTGATAACATAGCTGTTTTTTGTATTTCATTTGAGGTGAAAATATATAATTCCCCATTTGTTTACATTGTTGAATCTGTTGACCTACATCCTAGTCCTACATACCACATGTATACATGTACAAAGGTTGGTTGTGGATAAATTCCATACACTGGCACAATACTAACAACACTCATATATTATGTACAGAGTGTCTGTGCATTCACCTAGTGTGATTTAACTAGTAGAATATTATAATAAATGTTTAATGTACATAATAATATTTGCACGCCTCCCTAGGCAGAGCATGAGATGGATTAATTTTGTAACAACTTTATATAAACTATTATATGTTCTAGCAAATAAACACTTTGACACTACATTATACTATTCACTTCTGTATAATGTATGCTACATATATACAACTCTCAATATTTATCATTGTGTTATAATTATGAGACAGCTGTTATTATTACTGCATGTAACATGAGTAAAGTTAAATAAATGTTTAGTCTACTCAGTAGTATATTAGTTCACTGAGTCTACTCCTAAGCTTAGATCTTTATTTGTTTATATTAGTGGCACTGTTGGTTTCCAAGTTATTCTGTAGAGCTATTAATTTTAAAAATTAACATTCATGAACTCATTGAATAACAATTAAGATTAATTAATCATAATCAATTTCAATCCTTACATTTATTAATCATACTTCAAGGGACTTCCTGTCCCTATATATATATAATGTGTCATCATGTATTGTTGTGGTGCAGCTGGTGCGGGAGGAGCGCGCCATGTGGCAGGCGGCCGACAAGAACAGCGACGGCGTGCTCGACGTGGACGAGTTTGTGGTAAGCGGCTTTTGCATATTCCTCGACATATATAACTATTGGTCTTGGGACCATCCGTTAATCTGGGTAGGTAGTGAGCTTGAGCCTTGGTGGATGGATATTTTATCTAAAAGAAAAGCAACAACCCATAATTGTCCCACTGTTGGGCTCGGGGTCTCCTCTCACAATATGAGGGGTACAGGCCATAGTCTACCACGCTGGCCAAGTGATAATTAACTTCTAATACGCTTAAATCCTTAAGAGAGTGATACACTGCTGGACAAAGTCTCTCTCGCGCCACTGGCTAGCTCGGAAGTTTTTGTAAGACATTCCTCAACAATTTATTGGTCCTTCAAGCAGTCCGAGCGGTGTGTATCTGTTATCAATTTGATTAGGTAGTTCAGTTCTGCAGATTGTTTCGATTTTAGTAGTTCATCTCCCGAAATAATTATAATTACTGAGTCAAGCTTGTATAGTAATGTAGGAAGCCAGATTTTATTAATAAAAGCGATAGGAAGGTATTCAAAAAACGTCGGTCCGTGCTTCCGCATTAATTATCCGGCGACTTAAAGCTCGCCCCTCGCGCCGCTGAGCCGTTGCTCCTGACCTTGCCTCAACTCCGTTTTGTTCAAAGTACTTACATGTTTTCATAATGAGAATCAACTATACATAAGTCTATAGGTCTAAGTCTATAGTCTATAAACAGCCAATCTACGTTGAGGTGATTGAAAGTACTTATAAGAGCACTGCTTAGACGTGACAATATTGAACATAGACACGCGCCCGGTGAAAAATAGGCGCTCTGGCAATAATATAGGAGTAACAGTAAACGCATGCGCTTTAGTAATATACAGTAATAATAATATTTTTTTTAAATCAGACTAAATTCCATATTTGTGTTAATAACAATTTAAGCTCTTACCTAACTAGTTTTAGTTTAGTGCATCAACCAAAACTACTTAGGCAGAGAGTGAACCAAAGGGATAGTACATAAAGATAGTTCATATAAAGTCGTCCACTGATAAGAAAGAAATGAAATCGATAAAATTTCCGAGTTGCCACATATACATAGATGATACATACAAAAATGCAAAAAGCAACACTTATATAATAACTATAACAATAGAGTATTAATTGACCATTCTGCTAGATTAAAGACTAGAAGTCGTGCTTCGGGTTCGTGCGCTCAGAGTCCTTGGCAAGTAACAGTTACATGTAGGTACGTGATCGCTGGGACAGTAAAATGGAAATAACTTTGATTTAATGGCTACACACGAATATATTTTTACTGCTATTAAATTTCTATTGGTAATAAAAAATATTGCCATGAAATCGTTAGGTAACTGTGCCTATATTGCACAGCATTTGAAATGCCTGAACGTTAAAATGGATGATTCACAGCATAGGTGATACATACCTAAGATCAAAAGGAGTGAGGAGGCCTAGAGTATACTATACGACGTTGCTCTAATGCGGATTGGTGGAGGGGTTATAGACCAATGCAAGTGTCGAAAATTTTTATGCTGCCCGAAGGCCTCCGATATGGCTTAAGCAATACACACATTAAGCACATAAGCATACACATTAAGCACATAAGCATACACATTAAGCACGCGTCAAGTCCGCTGAAAACTTGACAAGTACACTTGATCGTCTGTGGCCAGCATTAGGAAGTTTTGCCACTAGCGGTCAACCATATGCTCGATCACAGCAACGACTCGAGCCAAAGGGCTACGGGCTGTGGTAAGTGGTCCAGTACAATAGTATCGCGTGGTTGCAGGTATTCATCAACCCCGAGGAGCACGAGGAGATGCACGCCTTCCTGGAGAACCAGACACTACGCGAGAAGGACAAGAACAACGACGGATACATCGACTTCGCCGAGTACATCGGGGACAGAGGTGAGCTGTAGACTGTAGCTGACACACCATACATCTTGGTGGGGACGGTGACGTCAATACAATAGAGAAATCTTGAACGCAAAGGTCGAAAATTAATATTTAAGTGTACAGGATTATTATTATGATCAAGGTACAGAAATAGGACCCGTCGTCATTCAGATAGGATCACTATATTCTGTATCAAAGCAGACCCGTTATTAATAAAGAATTCAGTTGTTGGGGATTTCAGGAATGAATCCTCTTTATTAATACGTGTTGATGCAAGAATTGACCCAACTAACTATCACTTAAAGTCTGGTAGCGGACCGTTGTAGGCGAACCATGCGAAGGTAGCTACCCTTCATAAGCGGAGGTGATGCGTAATTGATGTTGATATTGAAGTAGCCGGTTCGTTGACATGTTGCGATAAGGGCGGTCGTTAATCTCGCCGAGTGACGTCACACACACACACTCACAGAGACAATGCACTACCGCATTGTTCTCGCCGGATGTGTGCACTGTGCAACTCACTCCGGCTACACCGACACCGAGTGACTGGTACGGTAAACATCGTACGTACGGAAACACACCTTCATTGTTGCGTCTTATCACAGGAAATCGGATAGATTGCTGGTTTTCCCGAACATCATGAATTCCACAGTAATATAGATTACAGATATGGGGGGATGTGTGCCATTTACCTTTTGTTTACCTAACGCCTTATCACCAATGTATCTAATATTATGAACTCGATTGTTCAAGTACCTGGTGGTCACTTTAATTTTTAAAAAAAATGGTAATCATAATCATAATCATAATAATTTATTTGCTTTAAATGTGGTAGTACAAAGGAAGGAAGGTAGTTTTAGCCGTGTTGGACGTTTTAGAATACTAACCCCAATCCCACGCCGGATGGGTGTGGTAAAAGATGACTAAATCCCGCCCGCTAGTGGTAGGCCCCTCGGAGGGATTGTATTGGTAGTATTGATTTAAATTGTTAATTAATTATTACTATTATTATTTCTTCATGGGGTTCGCCTGGATAGCTACCACCCTTGAGCTTGAGTCATTTGCCAAACGACTCGTCGGTTTCCGACTGGGGGCTTGTGAGCCAGTTCTTTCTTTCTTAGCCGACAACGCATCAGTGATGCCTTTGGTGTTGCTGATGTTATTAGGCGACGATAGCCACCTACCATCAGGTGGATCGTCAACTCATTTGCCGGCTATTTCCATAAAAGAGTTTAAACTTAAAATTATGTGCATAAATAATTTGACAAAATAACTAACTAAGATAAATTGAATAACACTGTCTCCAGCAAAGCATTGCAGTTTTAGGTTGCTTATAGATGCAGTGAGTCTCTAGTCTCTAGTCTCAGGCATGCACTTCTCGTTTATTACACGCAAAGATTATGCCTTCTGTTTCTCAATGCTTAATGATAAAAATTTAATCAATACACATTATGTCATAGACGAAAGGAATCACAAATTGAATTAAATTGTATAAAGGCGCACGGCTGATCTCAATTGGTCGACGGTTTAATTAAAACGCATCGGCGCCGGCGCCTGATCACGTTAACTATAACCGGTTATTATAGTTTATTGAATTCGTTACATAGCCAATTGACGAATATTAAACCGAGACGAATCTAGCTGGGTTGGTTGTAATCTTTCCTGTCGAGCTAGGATTCGATTCTCGGATGGTTAAATGTTTGTATGACAAATAAATGTTTATCTTCGGATTTCCTTTGTAATCACATGTTTATTTATGATGTTAATATTTACTTATTTGAAGTTATTTGTAAGCAACTCTGTTGAAAACTCAGACATTAAGTATTTTTAGATACATGACTAAATGTAAACGTAATCTTGTATACAAATGCCCGCATTATCTCAAGAACTTTTGAAATATTTTAGTTCACGATAATCATCATGATATTTAATTGATATCAAGGTGAAGTAAGTACTTGTGAGTTCAATTCTCCCGTATTGAGCTCCCCTATAAATACGTTGTGTGCTTTAATTTGATCGCAATATCTCTGAATGAAATATGAATACATAATATCGGTGTGTATATTCTGTTTGTTGTGTGCGTCAGGCGTGAAGCAGGATAAAGAGTGGGTGGTGGCGGAGCGCGACAAGTTCGAGCACGAGCTGGACACGGACCGCGACGGCGTGCTGGACCGCCGCGAGCTGCGCCTCTGGATCATCCCCGACAACCAGTCAGTACTCAGTACCCGTACACACACATAAACATACACACGCACACACACAAACATGCACACGCACACACACAAACATACACACGCACACACACACACACGTACGCACACACACACACACGCGCACACACACGCGTACGCACACACGCGCACGTCTACAGACACTTATGAATACGCATACGCGAAATGATCAGTCATCATATTCCGCCTAATGGGCACTATGGCATACTGTAAGTGTTCTCTTTTTATTGATTTTAATTCATTGTTACTAACTAAATTACAGGTTTACAATGATCATCTTATGGTTTACAAAGCCTCAGAGCACACTAAACTGCATTTATATTTTTAATCTAAACCTGATGTTTCGCGACATACTTATATCGTTCAGCTAGGAGAGAAATTGAATGACTTTCGACTTCATCCATCAAACATGAACCAACATAACATTTGGTCGCAGGGAGATAGCGGAGGAGGAAGTGGACCACCTGTTCGCGTCGGCCGACGACGACCACGACGACCGGCTGTCGTTCGCCGAGGTGCTGGCGCATCACGACGTGTTCGTGGGCAGCGAGGCCACTGACTACGGCGAACACCTGCTTGACAACCGCTTCGACGACGAACTGTGAACCTCCCGCCTCCCGCCATCTACCGGCTGCCAGGTACAACTGGACGACCAGACTCCACACCACTACGACTCCACTTTACTTTTTCTTAAGGTACTGACGATGCATCCATTTGGCCGACTTCCAAATAGACGCACTCCAAATGAAAATGTATCCTAGGTGCCCACTGATGATACGTCCATCACTCCAAATGGAGTGGACGTCTTCCAAAATCGTTCCGTGAATGGTAAAATCCTACTCCATTTGGACTGGACGTCGTCCAGCTTTGGATTTCCAAACGGATTGAAATCCACGCGTCCAGTCCAAATGGAGTAAGATTTTACCATTCACGGAACGATTTCGGAAGACGTCCACTCCATTTGGAGTGATGGACGTATCGTCAGTGGGCACCTTTAGTCGTTATCTTCAATGCTGAAGGTCGTGTCTAGCATGAAGTGTCGATCACTCGGTGCACTATGTTCTTCCACTTTTTCCTGTTCTGGGCCGTCTTATAAGCTTCGGCAATTGGTAGTCCGGTGAGCGTCTTTACTAGGTCAGACCAGCGCGTTGGCGAGCGACCGCGTGGTCTTTTCCCGTTGACCTGACCAACTACCATGAGCTTCTAGAGGTTTCTACGAGCGACATTTTACACTTTACAGTTGTATTATTATTACACTTTAATGTAGTAGGTTCAACAAATGACGCTGACGTCATTAAACTAACATAGACGAATTACAATACAATAACTTAATATAAGAGGCCTAATTAAAATTAGTTACACTTGTAACTTCATGGAAAATTCCCCCTTAATTGAAATTACATTTCCTTAAATGTACTGAAACTTAAACGTATTTTTAATATGGCCTACATTTGTTCGACCTGTTTTATTAACATTTATCACAGAATAAATAATAGTACCTGTTGGTACAGAAGAGTCACTCCCCAAAATCATTTAAATAAATAGCGCCTCTTGCTCCAACATAATAAAGTGTAATTTAGGTCGCACAGCGCTAATCGTCAACAGTTATAAGTTGCCTCTCTTTCTAACGCTATTTCTTATCCTCTCTGACAATGTTAGGGTTGTCTTTTTTGTAAGTTATATGCCCACAAGTAATGTTTAAAAAACTTCCAACGAGTTTTAAATATTCATATGACAGTAGGACATAAATTAATTTCATGTAAATATTTAAATTGTAAATATCAAGATGCCATTATTGTAATACAATATTTACTTATACCTACTGTATTTTATGATCACCCCTCTTTATTATTACATTTATTATATTCATAATATTTTGTAAGTTTCAAATTACATTTAAATTAAAAGTACTATTATACCAAAAAATGCCTTAAAATAGATTACTTTAAGGCAGCTTATTTTTTTCGGTGGATTTGTGCCACTGATCTGTAATGATTTGTGTTATTTCATCTAAATTTTTGATTAGCGTCAGTTTATGTTTTCATTATGTTCTTTTTCACTTTTCCATCCTGGCGGTCTGGGTTAGAAGATGCATGTTCACTTTAGACCTGAAGTTGTAATAGTTATTTGCGATGTGAGATCATGGCAATTCTCTGATACACATATAAAAATTACTAGTTGATAACTCAGTGAATAATTTATTTATTCAATTTAATGGTGAGCACAAACATTTTAAATTAAAACTTTGAGGGTACTGTGAAAGAGTACCGGTTTATGGTTCTGAGACAACTGTCGAAACTTACTAGTCATCCAATTTTGTGTTAATGTATGTTATTATGTATGTTTTGTGTACAAGTTATTTAATCGTTTTATATCGCTCGAAATTATATTGTATTGTATATTGATTCGAATGTTGCGTATATGGGAATGTTATGCCCTTTTATATGTACAACTGTGCAGTCCGTAGACTAATTTTGTTTAAAATAATGAAATACTTACTTAATTATACTTATATTTACTAAATAACTGTTTATATTTAAGAAAATATAAATTATTTCATGAGTAATGAATGTCCAATATTATTGTTTTGAGGTACAGTATTTATTACAAAAAGTAAAACTATGTTATTATAATTTAAAAGCGAAAAGATTCACTTTTCCATGCATTTATTCTATAAAATTCAATATGTGAATGGTGCCCCGTGTTTGACTACAACTAGTGACTCAAATTGTTTTCACTAGTTACATCACGAAGACATTTCAACTCAAAGCAAAGTATGTAAAATAACAATCTCTATTTTATAACTTTTTAACAACCTTTTTTGTTTTAAGTACTTTATATTTATCTTTTTATTTTTAAAATAACAATTATTAATTACCTATTAAACTAGAATTACTGTGAGTCTTGTACTGCTGTTTAGTAATGTGGAATAAAAACATTTAACATAATGTATGTGTTCTTACTGAGCGCTGCATGAGCTATTGTTGTTGCTATGTTCCGGTAAAACTTTAAATCGGTCGAGAAAGTGGAGCGGAGAAATGAAACTCGATAGGCATTTAAAATATTTTTTTATTCAATATAATAATCTTAATAAATCCAAAATATTTACATAATACAAAAACATACTATATGACCTTGACCAGCGTCCTCTCGCTCGGCGTGACGCGAGCACGAACTAAACTCCGTTGGAACGTTCTAATAGTACGGGAGATACGCCTGACGCCGCTTCCTCTCATAAACTGGAACCCTCGTAGCTTGTACTACCTCCTAGCCCTAGCCGCCCTAATCGACAACACACTCGTTTAGTTTCCGTTCAATACATTAAAGAACAATTACATTTAAGTTCACTACACGAGTACTCCGTGGTTCGGCGATGTACGCAAATTTATAAGAGGAAGCGACTTTATACAGTTATTGCACCTATCCGCGATAAAATGCCTATTTGAAATTATTTTCCAGTTAAAATTTACTGTTATCATTACAAAAGCACGCGCCAACTCGCTCCGGCTCGAGACCCAGACAGAGTACCAAGTAGCTGCAGGTTCAGTGTGCCTTTACAGTTTACGTAATTTGCGAGTTTTACGTGACATAACGGGCTCGCTACGTAAATGCGAGTTGGCTACAATTTGTATGGGACCGAAGCAGAGCCATCTAGCAGCGGTGAAAAGAAAAGCTTCGGGTCATACTAATTTTAGCCAACTCGCATTTACGTTGCAAGCCCGTTGTCTCGTAAAACTCGCACATAGGCCTCAGGGAACAATAACAGTTGCCGTAAATATACATCCGCGATGCCTACTGATACCGAAATTGTTCAACTTTAATATCGGTATAAATATTATCGCTTTTCTAATCCAACCTCGCTTCCTCCCTCAGGATATATGTTTCGAAAACGAATGAGAAACCGTAGAAATCTGTGCCGAACTAAATGAAGTCTTGTTTGGGATTAAACAATCGTCCACTCCGATGGAACTAAGGATCGCTGTATGTGCTGTGTTCCAAAACCTCCTCTACTTGGTATCTATTCTCCCCTGACTGAGAGCGTGGCGGGTAACAAGCGATTGCAATATAAATAAACCAGACACTTGATAGATACCTCCTAATAACGTTCTTGTCCGCTAATACACATATAACTGCGTCTCCACTTGAGCCACATACAAGAGCATACTCGACCCGCGGCTGCCTCAAATGGATACGCGGCTTTCCATTAAACAGCATTTTTTTATCAATATACATATTATACAAAAATTATACCAATTACATACCATACTAAAAATTATACCAATTACATCGATCGTTATCAGTTCCGTGACTCGACTCGATAGATAAAAGCGAAAGGTTTATTTTACTGCACATTGTTGCCGCACCTCGCCCGCCCTGTCAACACGGTACGACGACATTCGTAGTGTTGCCAAGTTAGCCACTTTTTGGGTAGATCTGGGTACATATTTAGCCACAATTTTAGCAACTCATGACTTGACAAGCTAATAATTAATTGTTATTAGCTAATAATTACTTGTTATTAGCTTGTCAAGTCATGTGCTGCTAAAATTGTGGCTAAATATGTAGCCAGATCTAGCCAAAAAGTGGCTAGCTTGGCAACACTGGACATTCGAGGAACGTTCGGACATCCTTCCGCGCACACTGACCGGACTCCGGCGCGGCGGCGCTAGCGAGGGACCGCTATAACAGTGAGTATTTGCCCCACGTCTCGACCGCTGGCATCAAAACAATTAGTACTAAATTAAACGACGACGGAGTAGGTTCCCTAAGACCTTTAGCATTACTCTCGAAAACAATTACGGTTTAAAATTCAGGACACCCGGAACTACAGTTAAAATTGTCTTCACACTAAAGTTACATTGAATTGTAATCATTTTCAATAGTTGAAGGACCAGGACGGCCCTGCGAGCCACGAGCCACGGACCACAATGTGATAGAAGCGATTTAACCCACCTATCGTATTGTCTAGTGCGACCGCTCGAGAGATAACTGCCGCGAAGGTACCGACTACGAATTTGCCGAAAAGTGTGAGGCTCAATAGCGACCTGCAGCTTCAAGCTTCAGTTAAAGTTGCCTACCAGAAAGTAAAATTATCCAAATGTCATCACAACATAATAAAATAAACGCAACTTGCACTATATGTATCTTACAAGCTTTCTCTACTAAATAAATCCGAGCGGGGAATGTTTCGTGTATAAAATGTTTCGGATTCAGAGATCAAGGCGCGAGTGGCCGGTGGCCCGCCTGCCCTCGGCTGGAGCGATGCGGCGACACTTGGCGAAAGGACCTCGCTGTACTCGCTCTAAATCATAATATATAACTACACAGACAATATACATATAGTATTACTTATACAGAACGACGCGTCCGCTGACGTTAACGTTACAGTAACTGGCCGGCTCCAACGCAGCCGCTGTCGGCGGCGACCATCGAACGCCATCTTATGTTGTCTATGACCATAATTTGAACTTAACGTATAAAATTTCATATCATAAATGAATGCTCCCACGCGCTACGAAGGTAGTTAGTTATAATGATGGGACATACGAAACGCTCACTTTAAGTAGCTCTACGTGAAAAATAAATCCTAGGACGAAAATTAATTTATAAGTATACAATCTCATAGAAAAACAATAATCAAAACGTAATGGAAAACAAAAGATATATTAAACGTTACCAATTATCACTTTATTGTGGTTTTACGTTGCTTATTACAATAAATTACAAAGATAATCATACAGAATAGAATTCATCAACCGGCGATTCCAGTCGGGTGTTGATAGTCAACACCGCCCGCCAAAACAATATCTGTGCAGCGTCTACCGTTATACCTAACTATACAACTTCATCGAATGAATGAGTGAATGAATGTTAATTTCATGAACGCACGAGTGGGAATGAGTGTAAATGCACCTTCACCGTAATGTAGGGGAGGGGGGGCGCCCCGCTCGAGAGAGACGACCCTACAATATTATCCCAGCTATTTTAGGAGTACGAATTTAAAACTGCGTTCATAACGCGGCGTAAATTACGCACTGGTTAGCTTTAAAATATTTATGGGGGAAGTACCTCCATAATGACGCAAACAGATTATGCACCGCAACTAATCTTCTAGGTTAGAAGTTATGGTAGCAAGGCTTAGGCCAGAAAAAAAAAGTATAATTAAATATGCAGGGACATTCTTCTGTCCCGTCTTGAATCATTGTACAAAATAAATTGATAATTGCCAAAAATTCCAAGCGAATGCCAGGATCGCGTTATTTTTTTTTAAAGGTTAATAAAAGAGTTTGCGTCATGTAATGCAACAGATTGCACCAAATTCGAGAAATTGTCATTTGTCATTTTGTCCGTATGTCATTCTGGACGTACTTCCCAAATGTCTCCAACGCACCCGGTCTGCCTGGTCGAGTGTACGTCGCGGCCCCGAGCGGGGCGGCCGCGCCCCCGTCACGGGTAGCGCGCTACCGTTAACAAGTTACAAATTAAATTAAACATAATAATATGTATACATATATAATATTTCATTTCCATTACTCGTACAGTTACAAATAAGTTTCAAGTATATCTAGATATCGTTTAACATTTAATTGTATCGCCGCCGGGCGCCGCGCGGCACTCCGATACACGCTTATTATTTATATACATATAAAACAAGTTTCACTATACTTTAATTATTATAATATATTATTTAAATTTAGCTAAAGCAATTAGTTTATTGTTTAAACTAAATTTATGATAACGTTAAATATAATTATTAAATTTAATAATAATCATTGAAGTTTGAACGAATGATTAATAAAATACATATTTTTGAATGCAAAAATATGTAGCAAAAACTGTGTTACATTAGTCCAATGTATTCCGGTTCAGATGGATGCGGTGTCGGCAACTGAGGGTTTGGGGGGGAGGGGGGGTACACGTGTTTGTGTGTGGGTGTGTGTGTGTTGTGTGTGTGTGTGTGTATGTGTGTAACACAAGACGATACGCGGTCAGAATGCGGTACAACAATACAGAGTAAGCTAGTGCGGTGTGCCGGCGCGCGCCCCCGAGCCGCCACCTGCGACCGATCTGAAACGTCACAACGTAACACGGGTCAGCCACACAATAACATCACAACAATCATATATTTAACAGGTATACATATATCGACATTGAGCAAGAGACAGCGAGAGGGATAAGTCTGCTTTGATAAAGTGGTCGGAGTTAATTGTGTGGGGTAGGTAGCTCTTCAGTCTGAACTGGGGGTCTATTATGAACTCTTGATTCCAGCCAAGTTCCAGTGTAAACGTCAAATTCGTGTTACCAAAGCGGTCACGTGACACTTTTTAGCCACTCATACGTCGTTTAAAGCCTGAGAAATGAATTGCCTGGAACATGAATAGTTTTATAAAAGTTCATAATAGGCCCGCTTATCTAGAAAGATTCAATTTGCAGTCTTGTATCAACATCAAGAAGAAATGAATTTGTGACAGAAGTTATTAAATGTTTAAGGACTAAATTCTTTGACAGGCATCCAGTAGAATAGTAGTAGAGGCCATATTATTGTAATTAAAACTAACAAGTAAGCACACACTGTACATCTCAGTTAAAAACAACCGAGTAGACAAGTCATCTGAAGATCATTACCGTCGCTCATGGACATGAGTGACACTAAAGACATCACCGATGTGTTACCGACCAAGAAGGAAAAGAGAAGAAAACTATAAAAATATACCTGCTCAGACTATCGAACCTTAAAACTACAAGGACATCATAGTAAACCCTGTATACATTTCTGCACAATGTTCCCCGAGATGTACGAAGTCTGCCAATCTACACTCCAGCATTATGGACTAATGGATAAGCCCCACCATGATAAGAGCCCCAACCGGATGTGACATGATACAAATATAACATTCCTGTTGCCCTTGCGTCATTTTAATATTAGAAAACACGATAGTACTATAACTCCGAACATTTCGCATCTCTAATCAAATATGCTGCGAAGGTCCAAGAAAATTTATATTGACAGTCCATTCTTTAGACAAGTTCTATTTTGGTAAGCAATCTCGACACTCCGTTTGATTGAAATATTATAATAGTTTAAAATATAATTAATAATAAACAGAAATTTGGTACGACAAACAGAGGGTCTGAGGGTAAGATTGTTTACTAAATACCATTAAAAAATAAAAGGACATGTTCAAAAGTGGTACTTTATTCCAAAGAAATTTGTACAGCCGTAATTTATATTTCATATGAAAGCATATTTTCTAATCTACTTGAAATTGTAAGACATATATTGTATTGATCCTCCAAATTTGGGAAAATCGATGAAGTATGTTCGTCATAATTAGAAGGTCGATGGAAAATAATGTTTTTTTTTCTAACAGGTACATACGTCCTTTTCACGAATTATGAACATATCCACCTATTATATTATTGTTTTAAATACGTAACTATTATATTTAACGTTGTAAATGTATTAAATGATAACATTAATTGTAAACCAAAATCATGAAGAAACGGAACGACATAGATCCTAGTTAGATACTAGAAACTGTCAGTGTCAACTGTCAATCAATCAAAATTGAATTGTCAATATTGATGTCCGAATAATAGTCGGCGACTAATGATGTAAACCTTGAGATAGTAAATCAATTATTTTATTACAACCAAAGAGTAACATGGGAAGTCGTCTGAACTATTTTTAAATGCAATCAAAATCAAAACAAAATGTCAACGTTAATTCAACACTCAATGTCACTATCAGTAACCATCAGTGTCAGGTTAGAGTTGCCAGAAGTTAAAGGTGTCCAGTGTGGCAAGCTTTTTATCTATCTACGGAAATTCAAACACAAATAAAAAAAACAAGGGCGGATCTTTTTTTATTTTCACAACCTTGTCACAATCGGAATAATTTTCTCTTTCTCCACATCCAAGTTTTGTTTTTGTACAAATTTAGTACCAGCCCCTATACATTTTTTGAACATCTTTATAACCCTGTATCTATGTATCGGCACATTGGTAGGTTTCTGTATACATCGTCTTAAAAATAGGCTTTATAGTCCTCTATCAGCTGTGTATGTGTGTGTATGTATGAGTGTGTGTGTGTGTGTATGTGTGTCGGGATGTGTGTGTGTGGGGGGGGGTCTCACCTCGCATCACTTGCAGCAGGAGGAGGCGCGCGGCGTGTCGCCGTCGGCCAGCCGCCGCGCGCCCGCCGCGCCTGCGCCGCCGCCGCCCTCGCTCTTTGGTAACTTGTTCGCTGCGAACATCACCACAACACACTTAGCATTCCTTTTTTGAAATTAAAACTTCTTTAGGCGCGTTAAGTCCGATTTACATGTATTAAGTAGGTAGATAAGTAAATTTTAACTAAAAAGTTACTAAATTGTCTGTTTACACGTATTAATTTACTTAAAATTTAGTTATCTACTTAACTACTTAATACGTGTAAATCGGACTTTAGGCATTTTTGAGATGGCAAAAAACCATTCAACGCGCGACACCAACACCTCGATACCTCTGTATATTTTCATTTTTTAATGAATTTGTACTAGGAGTACCAGGGCATCATGTGTAACGAGGAGGTTCGACTGAACGTATTCACTGAACACAGTCGCATTTCTTGGAACGATGTTTCTTTCAATTTAATTTTAACTTCACAAAAAAATTTAATGGATTACTAAGACATCATGAGTGACAAGCAGGTTCGACTGAACGTATAGACTAAACAGCTCAATCACTTCTCTTTCTTGGCCGGCAATGCATCAGTGATACCTTTGGTGTTGCTGATGTCCATGGGCGACGCTAGCCACTTACCATTAGCTGGATCGTCAGCTCGTTTGGCGGCTATTTCCATGAAACTCACCGATCGCTAGGAATATGTCGTTGACGTTCATCGCGGTCTTGGCGCTGGTCTCCATGAAGAGAAGCCCGTTCTCCTCGGCGTAGGCCTGCGCCTCCTCGAACTCCACCATACGCTTGGCGGCCAGGTCGCTCTTGTTGCCGGCCAGCGCGATCACGATCGACGGCGACGCCTGCCGCTGCAGCTCCTTCACCCAGTTCTTGGCGCGCCCGAATGTGTCCTGCAACGTGCGAACATATGGCACATGTCAACAACCATCTTAGGGGATCTAACCTCCACTTTGGGACAATGACATGTTTATTTGGCTAAATATTAGTTGTTCCTAAGCGAATTTAGGAACAAAAAAGAAACGGTTTTCAGTTTCAGGTGGTATTCTAAATACAATTACTATTAAGTTAATGGCTTCAACTCATGAATGACCCACTACTGAGCACGTGAGTACATATTTCGTTTTCAGGAGGCCTACACTATAGTCTGCCACGCTGCTATAGTGCGGATTGGTGGACGGGTTAGTAGCCAACCCTAGTGTCGGAAGTTGACATGGCTTTTCGTGCTCTCTGGCTCTTTCGTGCACAGAAAACTCAATTTTTTTCCACTTGCACTCATCCATCCAACTATCGACCGCCCGCTGTTGCTTAACCCGATCTATCACTTAGGATCGACACAAGCCGCCGCCGACACCCCGGCGGGCTACGAGCACTTCGATTGATATTAAATTAACATTGAGTAACTAAATATAACGATAGGTTATGGCTGGATTGCAATGAACAAAAAATATGTTTCTTTGCAGTCACTTTTCAACACGATTTTCAGTGTGTAAGTTATTATGTAAGTTTCGCTTTATTTTAAGTTAATTTAAGTTTTTATGCAGTATAAGTTAATGCTTGACTACAAAACCAGCTGATGGTAAGAAGAGATGAAGTCGTGGATGGTAAAGCGCACTAACTTAGTAATAGCCTATTCACTCTTGACTTGAAGGCACCCACATTATAATCAGAGGGGAACACCCATGCCGGCAATTTATTCCAGTCCTTCGCGGTACGCGTAATAAAATACGAAGCAAAGAGCGACGTCCGCACCGGGGGATGTTGACAACGAAGGGATGAAGGCCGAGCGTCTGGATGTTCAATGGTAGAAAGGAAAGGGGAGAATTAAGTCATGTAATTCCTGCGCACACTCTCCAAAATGTATCCTATAAAATACCACGGCGATTATAATAATATAATTATAATATCGCCACTCAAGCCACACGCACATCTATTTGTACTTACATTGTTGTAAATCAAAACAACAGTTTTAAATAAGATAAAGGAGCCAAATCAAATCTAGCGAGCAACAATAAATAAAATCTGCACAGTGCGTGCATTAATAGGACAAATACCTTGTTAGCTATTACACTACAATGAACCGGCGAATCTCTGTATTGCAAAACGATAACCTTATCTGTGTCGGTCTGTCTGCGCCGGGCGCCTTCACACACCGCCCATTTACGCAGTAGAAAGAGAAACGTACACGCTACAAGAATATTTTATTTGTTCTCTTCCAAACGCGAGGAAGGCCAAGAATGTGCGTGAGAGAATAAAACATGTGCAATCATATGCATGAATCTGGTGACCCCAAAACACTACACATACTCTCGTAGGCTGTCCGCTGTCAAAATAAATTAGGCAGCAATGGAATGGAAATTAAATTATGTTAATAATGTTTAATTAATATGACCGATCCCGATCCGCACTAGAGCAGCGTGGTCGAGGCTCTAAGCCTTCTCAATATGAGACCTGTGCCCTATAGTCTGCCATTAATGTTAATCCAACCCTACTAGTGGTTCAAACGTATCAATAGACTGAACTGACAGATTCATTACTTACATGAATCATGAAGTTAAACACGAACATCATATTTAAAGGGAGCTGAATAGTTCACCGGAAACGAGTGCTAAGAAATCAAATTGGGTTTAACGACGCGGCTACGATGGCCGGATGGTGGGAATAATATTTTAACAAATACCGATTGAAAGATTCAAGGGTCCCGTTATATTTTAACAAATACAGTACATTCAAAGATCCCAGCTGTTGAATCACCAGATCGCAATTAAAACATTTTCAATACACGGACTGAAATACATAGTAAATTAATTAATATAAAACATGATGAAAGAATTTTTCTCCGTCAAAATAGACGACAAACACCTTTTGGAGTGATGCAACGAACTGGTATAGGCATTATTTGTTAATATTAATCAGCTTTGCCATACTTTCTTTTTCGGGATCGAAGAGTTCGCAGGTGAAACGATAAAACGTTTTTACGTTGTTTCGTAACTAATTTTGGACATAAGTTTACGGCTTCTTTGGAAGCAATCATAGTTGTTGTTATTTAATTCCCTTTTTGGGTATGTTTTTTAATAAATCGCAAAATTCTAACTTCAAAGTACAAAAAAATAAAGCATATCATTCACTATTTTATAAAATTAGCAGTTAGATTTGAACCAAAAAATTAATAGCAAAAAATCTGCCCTAAATTAGGTCCCATTGTCTGGGTAATCCACCAAGATAATATTAGCGCTGCTTCTTATGGAAATGGTTCGAGATTATCTGTTCAGAAAGAGCCAAAATTGAAGTATTGATTGGTACTGCTTTAAGAGTGGATATTATGCGAGCCGACCTTGAACTCGCGAAGACTTACGCGTGTAATACGATTGAGCCCCGGCTATACGAGCGTCGCGGACGTCCCCAAGTTATACTACCACAAGAAACATACGCTATAAACTATTACAATTATTACAAGGAGAATATTGTATGTAAAGAAGATAGTTATAGAAGTCATGAGCATATGTCGCTCGCTCATTGACTGTATTGATAACGACGTCACAAAGACAGACGGGAAGTTCTTGAGCCATCTAGAGTTCACCTCTCAGTGCTCTACACTTCACAGTGGAATCAGAAAATCAGAAATCAAAATCAGAAACCAAAGATTTGCTAATACCAATTGGGACAGTCAACGATCCCGCCGTTCTATGGCTTCTATGGCCAGTAGCCACAGAATACCATTTATTTACCTTCACTTAAGAAGTCAGCTTATTACATATCGACGACCCTGCAACCTTGTTGGTAATGATCCTACTTGCGAAACGAGGAGTCCCGGGTTCGATTCCCAACCGGGCAGTTATTTATGTGACAGATAAATATTTGTACTCGGGTCATGTGTGTTATAGTGATGTCTAATTTGTGTTGTACATGCCACCGGAGACATAGGGTATCCTACTGCGGAGGTATGAGTGTGCAAATGTTTATATAACACTAATATTATAAAGAGAGGCACGATTTGTATTTTGTTATGTTTGAAATGAATAAACTGAAAAACAACTGAACAACAAAACGACTTTAACAATTCTTTCACCATTAGAAAGCTAGGTACATTATTCCTGAGTGACAGTGTCAGACAGAGTCCTATATTTTCTTGTAATTAATAATATTTTTAAGTTCATCGCAAGTAAAAATGTTTGACGCCCAGCGAAGTGGGTACGGTTCTAGCTGAAAAATGAATAATATATAATAACTTCTATTTGTCAGATGTCTTCGGGAGCAATACCACTTCGCGACAGCTAAAAGTGTGACGGTGATATTGAATATAATTATGCAGATCACACAACTGCATAAACACGCGTGCCAGTTTAACGAGAGGCGTAAAATCTAAATCGATGCATCTGTCATCGATTTTAAATAACAGTCCTATTTGAGGTCGGTTGTGGATTACTATCAGCTAAAGACCGTCTTTGTCCCATAACTACTATACAAAAAATAAAGGTACATAATATTGGAAAACCAGTTCCTAGCACTCATTTTAACACCCCTAGACCAACTTTATTTCTTTGTGGTTTTATGTTTAAGTAAATACGTTTCGTGCCCAATTTTGACACACAAAATATTCTCACGCAATTATCCGGTATAAATAAAGATCCTGTATTAAAATTACTTGTATTATTTGCTGTAAGAGTAATCGAGCAAAGAGCCAATTAGATTCGCTATTCAGTTGATTCATACATTCTCGTAAGCACACAACATAATACCCCTATGAATGTCAAGCAAGACAAACAAAACAATGTATAACATTTAATTCCGAAGTCAAACAATAAACTATGATTCGTGTAAAGAAACGGCAATTTAAATTATCAGATAAGGAGGAACTTGATACTAGCTAAACGCTGATATGAACAAATTTTGATTTGATTAGGTCTTTCTTTCCTGCAAATACCAGTAAAACTTTTAGAGTTACGTACACGAGTTACAGACATCTGTCTGTAATTATCTTATTTAATAAACTAACGAATAGTGTTGTACTTAAAACTTCTTCATAGACTGGGCATGAAGGAGTTAGGTGCGGCATCCATTAAAGCGATAGGGAGAGGTGAGGCGGAGAGTCGAAAAAGCGGCAACATCGAAGCGAAATATCAAAATTACTTCAAAACGACTTAGATGTGTCTCATATAATGCATAAACTGAAAGCCAATGGATTCAGGTTGTCTATCGTATTTCTATTAAAATAGGCCACAGTCAGTTATCCCTTTCACTGATGCGATAACAGTTATGTTAAATCACAGAAGAAATAATAGTAAATATACATATAATAGTAATATGTTAAATATGACACCAAGGTGCTAAAGAAGCGAGCAGATGTAAATTAATCCACCTTTAACAACTTCCGTCATAGCGAAATCTCTCCATTTGGTGAACAAAACAACTGAGTACAAAACTTAGCCTCGTGAAGTTTGTCGCAGAATAAATAACTCAATCGCGTTGACAGAAATCATTTGCCCTGACCGTCAGGCGCCCTTAGTGTTACGTGCGGGCGGAGTGGGCGCCAGGCGAGCAGCGGAAGGTGGCAGGCACTAAACGGCCGGCTGGCACGACCTGCCAGCCACCGCCGCTATTGATCATGCTCTGGTGTTAGCCACGCGAGCCGAGCCAAGCCACCGGAGCTTCGACCGTATATGCATGCCACACACACGCGAATTTTAAACGATGACTTTAAAAATAGTTGGGTGTTTGAATTCTGCTTAAGACCTACAGACTATCCAGCTATTTTTTATACAAATGTATGTATTAATTATAATAAATATAAAATAAATAATGCTTTTATCTATGAATATATTCGGGTACATTTATAAATATGTAGATGAAGGTTTGTGTCTCAGTGAGTCCCTTAAATTTCATAAGGTCGCGTTGAACCGTTGCGGAAATTCCGTATAGGTATTATCACAAACAGGAAGTGGCCTTGTCGAGACAGTTTCGTGCTGTATAAAAATTTTGACTAGTTTTGTACTGGATACTATCATCACAACACAACCCGTGACTGTCTCTGCTGGGTTTGTTTCCACTCAAGATATATTTTGATCCCGATTCCGATCCCATTCACCGTTAGTTCTCTTTAATAAAGTTACCTTTCCTAAACGGTAGTAGATTCAAAAGATGCGACGTTTATAATTGCCATGACCTACTTAAGTGATTTGAAATTAAGTTCTAGTTCGTAATCCACTACATTTGTGAAGTTGGCATGAATTGAACATGTTTTAGAGATCACATATGAGCATGCAAACATCATTGCAAATACGCGCACGATTTCAAACAGTTATGAAGAGCTGGATTCCATAGCAGGAGAACGACTTTCATACAATTAGGGTATAAGCAGGCCTGGCGCACTCCGCACTTTAGGTATGATGTTACAAGTACGTGCCGCGTTCGACGTGTCGGGCCAATTTCAGAAGGGCTGCCACGCCGTGTCATACATTCGTAATCTATCACACATGTCATCACAAAAAAAGAAGACAACCCTGACAGTATGTATGTAAGTTATGATTAGAAAGAGGAGCAACTTGAGTTACACTTTATTGTGTTGGAGCAAGAGGCGCTATTTATTTGAATGATTTTGCGGAGTGACTCTTCTGTACCAGTAGGTAGTATTAAGTATTTTGTGATATAACTGCAAATCCCTTTTGGTTAATGAAAATTAGCTATTAAAAATTGTACAAAATAACAAGAAAAAGTGTCCTACATATTCAATGCGAAGAAGAATAAGTTGCAATACATTGTGTAAAATACTTTCATAACGTTGCAGTGCCTCCTCAGTAATTTAGTTCAATGTCAAAGACACGCGATTTGACTTTGTTACTATCAATATGCAAAATAACTGAGTCATTCTCACTATAAAACTGGAATACAGCCTGTGGATCGTAAGTATTTTAAGTAAACAATATTTTCGTGTTATTTTGTGCCTTCAAACAAGGCTTTCAACGAAAATTAAGTATACTCGTATTTTCAGCAAGGGCTGATAATAATATCTACTGTTTTGCAAGTAAAATTCAGGCATGCAAATTAACAACTACTCATGTATTGCTTAAATTAATATGTGTAAAATGAATATCGCCAGCGGTGCTAACTCATTAGGGTTTTTTGTTGAGCCTTCATACATATCACGGCGTCAATTTACATACACCGTTATGATAATTGATGAGGGACACCAAAGAACCTCAAATGTATTAGTACGAAAAATTTAAAGAATATATCGACGCTTGATAGGAAAAATTGACTAAGCGACATTGAGCTAACTGACAGGAGCGCAGTTTAAAGTTGGAATTTAAAAAAAAATCATATATTTTTGTAATCCTCCTACCGACGTTATTCTTACTGTTTTGGAGTGCTTATTTTATCATCTATATTGTGGCATATACAACAACTTTTCTAAAAATTCAACTTTAAACTGCTCTCTGTAAAGTTAGCTCAATGTCGCTTAGTCAATTTTTCCTTTCAAGTGTCGATTAATGTTTTAAGACCATACCTGATTAGTAATATCATAGACTACGATAGCTGCTTGTGCGCCGCGGTAGTACATGGGTGCCAGACTGTGATACCTGGAAACAAATAACAACACATAACTACCGTTCCTTCGTTGTGTGTGCCCTGTGGTACACGCTGCACTGCATAATAAAATTTTGTACTTTGTGTACTAAGAGAGTACTCATCGTGTATGGATGAAAGGATAATTGCCGAGCAAATTGATATCCATTCATCAGTTAAACCATGCCCATTTACCTTCCTAATTCTATGGAGTTATATACTGAAGATAGTAAACAAAAGCCGAAAAAAATTACACGTGAAAAAAATATCAAATGTACCCATTGAAGTAATAGTA
Source organism: Thymelicus lineola (assembly GCA_963932265.1). Classification (NCBI taxonomy): domain Eukaryota; kingdom Metazoa; phylum Arthropoda; class Insecta; order Lepidoptera; family Hesperiidae; genus Thymelicus; species Thymelicus lineola. The sequence goes on along the minus strand of OZ010683.1, from coordinate 18,479,084 downwards.
ATAGTTTACTAAGGTTTACTAAGCTAAGGAAGTAGTAGTAATAGTTTACTAGCGTATAGAACAGACATCGCGAACACCATGTATGTCCCAATGCATTGGCGCCACGTGGCTTCAATCTTCAGTGGATTCGTTCCATTTTGAAAGGAGAGCGGGGGCTTAATTTTGATAATCGAACCTCCCGGGCAGGACACATATTTTGTTCCAGATGTCTATTCTATGTCATTATACTTCAATGAATGTACCCCATGTTATTAATATTAGCGTTATTGAAATGAATTGTAGTCCACGCTCTAATATCGTGGGTGTATTGTTGTCGGTACCTACGCGACACGCCCCTCACATGAGACCGGGTATCGGGGTAAATGAACCTAAAACTTAGTAACTAACTTATTATAATTATAAATGCTACTAACGACAATAAACGTAATTCCAGTTGACTTACAGAAGGTCGGCGGATATTTAGAATATCTTTCGAGAAATCTTAAAGTCAATATTATAACGACTCTAATAGGACAACGGCATGTGAAACTCGTTCTATCTACGCGAACCTTGTATAGAGTCAGACTAAGAATAATGTAACAAAAATCTACCATCAAGAGACTTGGCAATCCCGGCAAAAGGGCGCGGATACAGCTATAGACTCAATTAAACTTGGTAAACTTCATTTAACTTGGCTTTAGAAACCCAGTCTGCAATGTGTTTGTGTCTTGATTAAATACAAAACTAGCGCTCGCGTAACCTTTATGTTATTTCAGATCATAATGTATCCGTGTGTTCCTAAAAATCCGTCCAATAGTTTTTGCGTCATCCTCACTAACTTTCCCATTAATAATATGAGTAGGATACCATCCACAGTCAAAATGCAGGTGGTGGTATTCTTCTGACTTCTAGCATGTTCCAAAAACAAAATCTGACACTCTCATAATAAGTTGACGGAAATGATGTACGGTTCACATCAATAAACAAAACCAAACATCCTGATCCCTGCGTGCCAATAAAGCGTAAACGTACAGACATTGTATTAAGTAGCCGCCTAGCAGGGGTAAGGCTTAGCGCCCACGCGTGCCGCGCTGGTCAGCCTGGTCACGCGGACAACCAACATTGCGCTTTCACGGACAAACAAGGCGGACGCGAGCGTCACTTACTCTTTACTAATAATTGGAAACTTGGTAACACTATCAATGCCATCACTGCACACGTCAGAACCTTTTGATAATCCTCTATAACTTGATTCGCAAATCTCACAAAAAGTACTACTGCTTTAATATTTTTGTGAATAAATAACATATATTTTGTGTTTTTTAATACCCGACGAAAAAAGAGGAGTGTCATAAAGAACAATGCCCAAAAATTATTTTTTATTTTTTGTAGCGTCTTAAAACGTCAGTTATACCGAAGCAATTCATTTATTTTTTTACGTATTTTAAAATTAATACCTGTGCCCGTATTACCCAGCGTAAAATAATTTTATTAATAAGTGATGAATTGACTATAATAACAATTATGACAACAATGTCCATTTTCATTCGGGCACTCACTTTGATACATAGCTTGTATCAAGCAGAGACATGATACTTACAACTAGACTGTGCACTGTGGCGCAAAAACCGGTCCGAGCGAGAGGGCCCCCCCGTGGTAGTGTGTCCCTTTCTAATGAGGTGACCATGACTAAACAGAAAATGGGACTAACTATACAAACGATTGTGTAAGTATTTTGATAATTTATACTGATGCTACCTAACTACACTACCTACAGGAATGTACCTAATTTATTTAAAAGTAAAAAAAATCACCAAAACATCGCGTATAAATTATATTTTATGGAACTTACATCACTTACTAGGAATACGACGGCTGGACAGAAAAAAAAATTAAATTGTAATATTTTTTTATTATTTGTTTTTATACATTGCTGAACAAAACAGTTTTATGCAATTTTTGTCGTAATGTAGCCTTATCTCCCATGTGCTTGAGGGTCAAGTACTTCCCATAGCTTTTAAGTCTTAAACTTAAGTATTTTTGACCAATACATTTAATCAATTCCAATTCGTGAGTTTCGTCAGAGCTTGGATGGATAGGTGAAATACGCTTGATTTTCGGAGAGAATTGATGTAATGTCATATTAAGCATCTTTTTTATATTCAAACTGTGTAAATTAGGAGACATTACCAAAAAAAGTTTTTCCATATATTTTACTACATCGAACACAAATGCTGAAGCATATTTTAGGCCGCCTCTGTCTACAAAGGCTGTAAAAGAAGAAAATTCACAAACATCAATCAAGTAGTCGTGATCTTTATGTGTACGATGCGATATGAGCAATGCTCGGCAATGTTGACATGTTAGTTTATCTAATATTTTCATCACAATGTAGCCAGATATGTAATACAAAATGTTGTTTTTATAGGTTGATAAGTCGGTTCTGTCTATCAATTGCATAAGTACATCACTCTTATCTGTCTCATTTTCTTCAGTGTTATTGTCCTCTACGATGGATCTTTTGGCACTGCGGAACTCTAGTATTGCAGAATTTTCATAATACGGATTTGTGCAATTTGCATTAACACTTGGTCTGACGCTGTTACGAAATAACAATTTTCGCATGATGAACATAAACTCAAGAGCAGTAGGGTTATCGTTTGCCCCCCCTCTTGCTCTCACACATGAAAAAAACATTTCGATGTGATCTTGGGATGCCTTGTATGGTAATATGTAGGTCATACCGGCATCAAACATATCAATTGCTAATTCAGCAAAACTATATGTGTCTATTATCAAACCCAAAACCGGCGTCTTCCTTCTATGGGTCATTACATTTTTTCCGTCGACTTTAAGTTTTGTCAAATATTGTCTCGTTTCCTCGAAGACATGTGTCCAGACATGTTTATTTTGAAGACGCAAAGGGGATTTGAAACCCACCCCAACGGGATTTTTGGCGTTAAGAATATCAAACAATCTGTCCAAGTACCGTAGGTATTCAACTGTGGCTTCACTTCCAGCAAAGCTAGGATGACCGATAGACCTCAAATAGTCTATTGCATCCGCCACAGAGGAGCTAAGTACTTGGGCAGCTAGTTTGACGTTCATTTTCTTGCCAAAAAAATCAACATGTACCCTGGTCAATTTATTTTTCAGTTTCAGCCCCTCTTCTTCTTGCAAATCGTGCAATTTCTGTATAAATGCGAACTTAATATCCCCCTTTTCCGATGATAAACAAGTTTCGGCGAACAAATTTCGGGCTAATTTGATCATATGGGCGGGGTCAAGTATACAGTATACTTTTGAAGATTTAATTTGGTGATCAAAATAAGTTTTTATATTTGCAAGGGTAAAATTGCACCCCAAAATTTCAAATGTTTTTATGTTTACCTGTGTCCCATCCGCAGTCAAAGACCTCACCACTATATTAATGTCACTCAGCATACGAATTGCTGTCAGGACAAGCTGAGATTGTACGTGCGCTGAAATCTTATCAATGAAGAAATAAGCGATGGGGCAGACGAATTTTTCTTTTAATGAGACTATTTGAAACACCAAGGCTTCTGTAGCAAATGTTTCAGAATCGCTTGTCAATATTCCACCCAAATCAACGCCACCCCAATATTTGTCTGACCCTTTATCATATTGTTTGCCAGCTTTGATGGCCATTGCATCAAAAATTAAAGCAACGTTTATTTCACCATTTTCAGCCTTAACTTTCAGGAATTCCATCACTTCTGTCATAAAACCCACGTTGCATTTATGCGTCGACAATATCCTTCGCAGTGTTGCAGGGTGAGGTAAAGGGATACGATTCCTCAAAAATAAATAGGCTTTACCCGAATAATAATACAAAGATAAAGCGAACGATTTCATTTCATCTGTATATTTATAAGACTTTTTGGATTTTGTTGTATTTAAATTTGTGTGAATGTTTTCGAAATTATGTTGAACCATCTGTTCGACTTCAGAATAGTTATCACATTTTTTTTTAATATTTTTTAACAAACTTTTTAGATTATCGATAGTTGTATTACGTCTTTTCAGGCGTTGTTGTAAGACTTTGGCTTCTCGACGTAATTTCTTTTTACGTGGTGTAGCACTAGTTGCAGCAGATGCTGTTTGCGTACTAACACTTTCCGCAATGCCTATCTCCTTCGTGACACTTTCTTGCAGTTTAATTGTTTTCATTGCAGGACCTTCCTGTATACATATCTTGCTTAAAACATGTATTCTTTTTTCACTGGGCACGACCTGTAAAAAATTTGAAGTTAATGGATTATGGTAGACAAATAGTAGACTGATGCGAAATGATGCAGATTACGAGCTACTACCAGCATCTGTGAATGAACAACAAATCACTTCTATTTTCACATCCTAATGAATTTATTTCCTTTAAAAAGGACCTTAACAAAGAATCATAAAAATCGGACAACTACGTATACAATTACGCGAGATTACATACATACATTACAATCAGCGAGTGAACAATCAATAATGCATATAATATACAATATTGTACACAACACAATGTTCTAGTTTTAAGTCACTTGTAAATTTAGTTTTTTTTTCTAAATTTATATTGGACCACCCTCGGCATACCCTTTCAAATAAAACAATAATTATCAAAATCGGACTATTCTGTCCAAAGTTATGCGTAGTCAAACATAAAAAAAATATGTACGCATCGTATTGAGAACCACCTCCGTTTCTTTTTCTTCGGTTGAAAACGGCGTCGCAAGATTTGTATCTTCTAGGTTATTAAATATCCACTCAGAAAATGTAATAAAGTAATCAATAATTTTTACCTTAGGAAATATTGACGGAACAGCATCAGGTTTCAATATTTTCCTAATATAACCAGTAATAAAGTCGTCGCATTTGAAATGCGCACTGCAAACAACAGACGACTTCGAGATTTTTCCAGGCACTACATTTTCCCACTTCAATTTCTGGTTTTCATTCTTCGGAAATCTAAGATACAAGAAATATAATTAATGATAAACATCATCGGTGCAAAGAAGAATGATTAGATAATTTCAACAAAACAATTTAAGTGTTTTATAATAAATGTAAGTTATGCCCCTTTTGTATACTCTTGTTATTGACCGGTACATCTCCAATTCAAATTCATGGTTACCCTAAAGATTAAGATTGTTGTTTTTACTTACCCGTGGAAAGAAAAGCGACTACCGGGATAAGACTCATTATTGCACCCTGTCACACAACAAGAATTCACCATTTTTCATGGAAAAACCACCAACTTTAGTATGAAAATTGACACTATCGCAAATCGAAACACGACATTCAATCAAACAACCAATTAAGCAAACCACCATCTTACATTTAGTATTACCAGTCCCAAACACCTAAGTACTACCTTTACTCAGTATTGAATTATTTTTTAAATACAACCAATTTATTTATTAATTATTGAAACTGTAGGAATACGTTTAAATACGTTTCTAAGTTTACCGACCGTTCGTATTGGTAAATCACTAAAAAGAAAAGTATTTCATTTTCTACCATTTCTATCAAACGAAATGATTATGTGAGCTGGCAAAACGTTAGACAAGGACACACTACCAGCGGGAACGCTCTCGCTTGGACCGCTTTTAGCTAGCTACCGCTTAGAGGGAAATACCTACCGTAACTGTAAAAGAATAGATCTCATTTTAGCAAAACAAAATTTTTTTGTGCACTGTCTAGTTGTGAGTATCATGTCTCTGGTATCAAGCAAGATATAGGGAGACTTCTGGCCAATATTACACACAGAATTTCGTTATAAATGTTGGTAACAAATGTAATGATGTCAAATTTCCATTTCCGGTTGTCAATCAAAAAAAAGTCAGAATAAAAAATAATGGTAAAAAATACGTTCTCCCCTACTCTATGACTCAATGGTTATAAGAATTCAATCTCAAAATACTTTGGTTCTGGGGTGTGTCTGCTGAAAATTCTTATATATCTAAGCTCAGAAACTAAGGCGGCGATTTTTAGAATTTTTTTTATTTTAAGACGCTAAAGTTGAAAATCAAATAAAACGATGTATGGCAGTTGGGCATTGTTCTTTGACGTATTTGTGTATCTGTGTATATGTGTCTGTAATGAACTGATTTTGATCTAGTTTTTTTTTTGTATGAAAGGTGACCTAAACAAGAGTGTTCTTAGCTATATTTTAGTGTAAATTCTGTCGGGGGCTTTTTAAATTTTAATTTATTGCTTTCTCTCATGCCTTCAGGCCACAGTCACAAACATTGTATGAAACAACATGTTTATCTCTACCAAAACCCCAACATAAGGTATCCAATTACCATAAAACGATGTCCAGCAAGCGTCACGTACGTGGCTATTTATCTCATTCACCGCTAATCGCGGCAATTTACACTTGCATGCAAGGAAACATGTTCAAATATTTATTTATCTTTCAATATATAAGTACATAATCAAATGGTGTGCAACATACATGACCTTTCATAATAATGCCTTGCGTCTCTTACAGGTTTCGAAAGTCAAACAAATTTGAAGCATCTTTGAAATAACAAAATAATACACAAGGCTTCCACAACAAGAAGGTTTTAAGACCCCAAGCCCCAAGAATCTGAACGAAACCAATCCATCAAGTGTTTCGTGTGACGATCTTGTTGACCAACAAACTGTGCGCAAATTCGATCGATGAGTTGAATGCACAATCAGCAGTTGTTTCAACTTAATCAAGAGGATCAATTATTTGATGATAGTGTTGACGAGCAGGGCTCGCGTGATCGCATTATTAATATTCGCAATGAAGCCGTGCAGGTTTTACTTCATTTATTGATCATGTACGTAACTTATGATGAAAATAGTCACAACAAGCGATTCCTTTCGGCAGAAGCCTCGCTAGATTGCCTGCATCAATTGGAAGCTGTCCAACAACGTTCTCGCGTCTTCTTTTCGGTGAAGATTAATTGACCTTTACCTTGAAAATTATGTATTGAGCACTTAACGTAACATACATGGTGCGATGTTGTAATATCAAACGGAATTCCGTGCCATGGATATCACTTAGTACTTTCAATGAGAGTATTGACAATGAAGCTCTGGGTAGTACTTCAACAAAGAAACCAATCACCCTCTAAGAATCAAGATTAAAGGCGTCGTATGGTAGTTGGATAAGTTTATTAAACCTGCAGCCAACATTATCAAGACTGATTGATTGTAATTTATTTGACTCATCACACAATAACTCATCCAACAGACTTTTAAAGTTTGAATGGTGAGTGGCTGGAGATAAGTGACTCCATCCATGCTGAACCTTCTAAATACAATAGCAGTGGCTTCACCCTGATTTAACGGTGACTTTTATTCCTTTAATGTAGCCTGCCTTTTGCAACTTCTGCTGCCAAAGATATTTGAACAAATCATATAAAATAGGTAACAGACGCCCCTTTCTATAAATACGATGATAAGTTCATTTATTATTTAAGAATTTTATTGAATCTTGCTCTAATATGGTATAAGATAGAATGGAGCTAAATACACAAAAAATTTCGTAACAGAAAATAACCTTAATAATAAATAAAATAGGGCTGATAACGTCATTTTATCGTCAATCATCTATCTGCTTTATAGTTGTTAACAATAATCTGTTCATAATCACCTTTCTTGTCCCGCTGTGTCCCAAATCTCGAACTTGACGGTAGTGTCATCGAGGCACAGCGTCTGTGTGAGGAAGGCGGCACCGATGGTGCTCTCCTGGTACTCGTGGAACTGGCCCTTGACGAAGCGCAGCACCAGCGACGACTTGCCCACGGCCGACTCCCCCAGCAGCACCAGCTTGAACTGACACACTTTGGTCTGCGGCGCGCCGTTCGGCCGCTGTGCCGCTCCGCCTCTGTTTGTCGACATCGCCTGCACACAAATAGAACATTGTTTATGCTCTCTCACACTCATATGGAAGCAGCAAACGGACTTACAACTAACAATAGCTTTGTTTACATCGAAAATATCTGAGCACACGCAACTTTTAACGGAAATAGACCCTACATTGAAATCAATGAAGAATTCATTTCCTGAAGATTAAGAAAGAAAACTTCATTTGTTTTTGTTTAGATTCCTTAAGTGGCATGTATTGCAAATGAAAGCCCATTCAAGCCTTATGATTGGCAGATTCCACTACCAATTGAGCTGCAAGATAGTCCAAGCAAAATACCTGATATTATAGAGGCCAGTGTGTCGCCTCGAAAGTGTAATTTGCTACAGATTAGTGTGAGTTTTGTTAGCACTGCCGCTGGCCGGGTGCACTTGAAGTGTAGGCCAAGGTTGTTAATATATCTAACAAGAATCTGTTACAGTATAATGAATGTTATCTACTTAAAAACTAAATTTTATTAGCACTGAAATATAAAAAAAATGTAAAACCTTAGTTATGAACAAACATTTTTTGGAAAACAAATTACTTGTCTTTGTAGATTTTTATGTAGTAATTTTTTTCAGTATTTCAAACTGTTTCTGCAATTACATAGTACCTCTTAAAAATGATTTTGGTGGTGTATAAAAAAGAATAATAAATAAATAATAATAACGCTTCACACTCATAGCCCCACACTAGGATTCCCTGTGTCGTGGGTGCCATGGACAACACACAAGACAAGGACATTCACACCCAGACCAAGAACAGAAATTCAAACTCATCATTCAAATTTCTGCCTCGCTGGGAATCGAACCCAGGACCCTTGGCGCGGCGATCCGGCATGGTAACCATTGCGCCACACGGGTCGTCAGAAGGTGGCAATCTTGAGAGATAACAGCAAACCAACAAAATTTAATCAATTTAAAAAGCCCTTTTATAGAGATAGCCGGAAAACGAGCTGACGATCCACCTGATGGTAAGTGGCTATGCGGCCGCCCATGAACATCAGCAACACCAACGGCATCACTGATGCGTTGCCGGCCAAGAAAGAAAGAAGAAAAAGAAAGAAAGAACTGGCTCTCAAGCCCCCAGCCAGAACACAAAGAGTTGTTTGGCAGCTGACTCATGCTCGAGGGTGGTAGCTATCCAGGCGAACCCCTGGAGAAAAAATAATAGTAATAATGGTATTAATTAACAATTAAAATCAATACTACCAATATAATTCCTCCGAGGGCCCTACCACCAGTGGGCCGGATTTAGCCTTTTATGACACCCTTCCGGCGTGGGATTGGGGTTAGTATTCTAAGCTGCCCCAATACGGCAGTTATATCCATTTAAAAACAGGTTTGTCCTGCTCTTATCAAAGACAGGCCCAAATATCTCCATAATACCACTTAAAGAACAAAAGAGTGAGTGGTGTACCACCAATTTATTTGTCAGTCTTCTTGACTAAGAGAAATGGCCACATCACTTGATTGATTGTAGGGAGGTTATAGCTAGACATGCAGGCAAATAACTCCCTCATCAAATGAACAATTGGGATTAAACCAGAGACCTGCAACAGGCTGGACTGAAACAGAATGCACAACAAATATGGGAGATTCACCAAAATCAAACAAATATTACATGATTTACTTTCAGGTCATTAGTACTTCATTAGGTCAACAGAGCTAAAGCCATGAATTTTACATGGCATAATAATGTATTTATTTTAATATCATTTCTTTTTTTTACACAAATAAGTTAATGCTTGACCACAATCCCACCTGATGGTAAGTGGAGATTTGGTCCAAGGTAATTTTTTAATTTTCACTATAACAACAAGTAAGTATGACTTCCAAGACAAAACAAACTGTACAAAGTCAAATTCTTGGAAATTGTCTTACTGTTGGTGGTTCGTACACAAAAATGCAATTATTTGAGCATTAATAATAGAGCAGCTACATAATTAAAAATTAATAAAATTTACTCAAAAAAAACCTAGACCGTAATATAAATAAATTAATTAGCCTTTCTCTTCGTAAGTAGAATTGATAAATTTTACTAGATTGGGATACTATGGGGCACATGAAAATAGGTCGACAAAACATGTATAAAAATATATCATTCTGTGATGCAATAATGAAAATAAAATTCAAAGTGAGCAAAATTATAATTTTCATCTCCATTAATTATGTATCAAATAATTATCCACTTCTTAATCTGTATGTAACCTCCATTTATAAAAGGTGATAAACAATTTAATGATATCTGAACTTATCAGTCACCTAAGTGATAAAGTAAGGTAAATTAAATATAGGTCTAAGTATTTATTAAAATGAAATAATCATATTTATGCACTAAAATGTATCAGTATGACCTTTTTATCAATGATACTATTGGGATTAATTCTTTCAAAATAGTTTTTGTTTCAAACTAAAAAGCACATAGCAATTTCGATTATCCATGATTGTGTCTTAAGTGAAGTCTTTATAATTTCAGGGAAAGATAGCTACTCAAATCACAAGGCACATATTCTGAATATTGATTAGTGGACACCTTGATTGCAATGTTGTAATACAAATGTTATGAGACAACTCACCACTGAGCAGCGAAACGAAAACACAATTGGACACCATTTACAAGTGATCACCAATCCAAAAACTTGTCACTGCTGAGCAGTTAATTCGTAACATAAAAACCATTTACTGGCGATAAAACGATCTTAGGGCTCGAGACAACAAGTGCATTACAGAAAAACGCAAGAACCGTAAACAAGAGCGTTATCTGTTTGGACGGATCGTCGCGCGTCGCGGAATCACAAAGAAACTGCGAACAATGACACTTATCGTCCAACACTTCGCGCACTTCCCCGACCTGCAATCACAGATTTTCCATCCGTTTATCGGCCGCAGTCGAAAATACGTCTGCTCCGTGATGACTAACCGTGCCTGCCCGTATCAATTCATTTCCTCTGCCGTCGCACTACACGGATTCGCCCTCCATCCAATCAGCTGGACTTCATAAAAATCACTCAGGTCCACCCCCCCATCGGCAGGTCGCCTCGCTGAACGAACTCCATCATAAACACTCTACGTAATCCTGCAGTAGCGAGGCCCTTCTCTCCATTATTCGATAAAATGACGCATTTACTAGAATATAAGGACATGAAAGACGTACCCTCCCTGTTATTATAACGCCGTTATACACTTATTGTTGGGCGACAGATCCTCGCGAGGTCGCCGTGATTCCGAAAATATCATTAATTACACACTTAAACGAATATAATCATTAATTTGAAATGCTAAACTGGAAAATCTAGCACAGAAATGCGAAATGACCACGAACAAACATGGAAGCGAGAGAGCGAGCGAGCGAGACAATTTTCAATTTTTCATTTCATGTTTAATTGTCTATGAATCATAATTGGTACCTACTTCCTTTGTCTATGATAAGACAGAAGATAATTCACCACAGGCTACATTAATGAAAGAAAGAATTTCCTCAATGCTTCTAACTTTAGTTCTTTAAAACACAAACAATTTATAAACTTATTTGTGTGACGTATATATATTAACTGTGGTATCTTCCAAGAGTTTTGCAAGATATGGCCGGAAAGTCAAAGTGCTGACTATGTGCCCAGCAAAAGAAAGCCGCTCGTTTAGTGTATTGAGGCGTAAGAGCCATGAGAATCATAGTTACTCAGTCAGTGGTTAATAGCGTGTAACTTCGACCAACGTTAAGGTGAAGCGAACATATTCATCTATTGTCATATGATTCATCTTTAGGTACTTCTTTGAAGCTTGGAATCCATATTGTATATAAAGTTCTTGATCCGCACAATACTGACCATAGACTAGGATATATTACTCTATTTTTTGTCACTGTTATATCACGTGTGATAAATCGCGCAACCGCTATATTTATTAGCGGCAGTTACATGTTGAACTACATAACGCGAGCGTGATTTAATGTAATGGATCCATATCACTGTTACATGACGCGTGATAAATCACACAACCGTTACATGTCGCAGTGATAATGAGTTGTCAGTTGATTCAGTTATTCAGGGTGTTACCAGAGTGATTTTGAAGTGATTCAGAAAGGAACTTCGTTCCATCCGGGTGTCCCTTGACACCTCTCATTTTTTTTTCGCCGTCACCTCTGGTAACACCCTGAATAACTGAATCAACTGACAACTCACTATCACGCGTCATGTAACAGTGATATGGAGCCGTGACATTAAATCACGCTCGCGATATGTAGCAGGGCGTTCCGTTCAAGGTCACTCGCGCGCCACGCGAAAATTTTATAACGTGTGATATAACCAGTGATGCGCGAAATGTGCCATGCGTAACCATGACATGACTGACAAGTGACAAACTGACAACTACACTTGTCATGTGGATTGGATTGTGGACATGGCAATGACAAAATTTTATTTTGTCATTGGGACATGGACATTTGTTTGTGTCAGTGTCACAGAGTTTGTGTAGTGAAATTAAATTAGGCCACAGAATATTTTTTATAAACCGAAATTATTGTTTGTTTCTTTTCTAATCATACCTAATTATTTAATATCCACGGACTAGGTTAGTAAAAATGAAAATAACGAGATACAAGAAGGTTCAAAAGTATCTCAAGTTCTACTACAACAACTTCGGATTCCACCAGCCATACCAGGTGCTCATCGACGGCACCTTCTGTTTCACGGCGTTCAAAGTGAGTTCTGTTTCAGGTGCCTAGCTTTGATTACTGCTGTCAGTTCAGCGTAATGGATAGTAAATACAGACGCGTGGGTAGGTTGATAGATGTGGTGGACTCTGAGTGGCGCGCGGAGCAGTTGCCGCACGAGGACATCCAGGTTCCGCTAGAGGAGCTGCCCGACCCCGAGGCGGACAGCGCCGACTCGCACCTCACGCTCAAGGAACAGAGCATGCGCTGGCAGGAAAACATCCCTGAACCAGCAAGCATTAATCAAAACTAGGTACCTTTCTGCTGTCTTTTGTCTGCTCTTTATTTAAAAATACAATGTGCTGTATATTTGTTCATTAGTTGAGTCGGTCAGTGATAATATCAGAAGATAAGTTACTAATGAGTGTCTGCAATTCTTTCTTTTAAGTTTTGTCCATTGTTGTAATAACAAATATGATTTCCAAAAACAGCTACTATTATATTATTATATATCCACCTAAACTCTAAAATACCACTGACAAATTGATTATTATCCTCAAGGCAATTTATAAAAAGCTAGGTAGCCGATAAATAACTAATTTTTATTTCATCTTAATTTTCAGGAGCAAATCAATATTAGAGAGCAAATACCTAAATATTTGAATGGCCAAGTAAAACTTTTGACTACAAGATGTATTATAATAGAAACTGAAAAAATATCCAAGAAAACGCATGGTGCCCTGACTATATTGAAGCAATATGGCATCCACGAGTGTGGCCACAAGGAGCCTATTGCAGGGGCACACTGTATTATGTCTATGATAGGAAAGAAAAATGATAAGCACTATATTATAGCAACACAGGATAGGGATTTACAAGACAAGTTACGGTCTAGAGCCGGAGTACCCATTCTCTACTTCCACAATAAATCTCCAACTTTAGAGAAACCTTCAAAACCCAGTTATGATAAAGCTAATACCGTATTGGAATCAGATTCTCATATATTCATAACTGAAACTCAAAATGAAGCATTAAAAACCATGAAAAAAGTATTGGGCATCGAAGAGAAGATTGAAGAGAAAAAGGTAGTAATCAAGAAGAAAAAGAAGCATAATCCAAATCCATTGTCTTGCAAGAAAAAGAAAAAGAAACCAGGTGCTCCAGGGAAGCAACAGCCACAGGGGGTCAAAGAAGGCAGAGTTCGCAAGAAAAAGAAGTCTAAAGTTAAAAAAGTATTGGTGCAAAATGTGTAAGGACCCAAAATAAAAATAAAAGCTTATAATACACAATATCTTTATTGAATATCTATACTTCCTCCTTAGCACTCATTATTTGCATGTTGCTTACTTTGGTTTATAAGGCCACATTAACTTCAGCCGATGTGAACCAAATGTCATGATGTGGACAAGAGGCATGTTGCTGAGATACATGGTGTGAAAATGAGTCAGGATGTCATAACACTCTTCTGGTTCAAAAACTTCTTGGCCGTCAGGCGAATCCTAGGGCAGGCAATTACAAAATACTTTTACGTTATGTGTACAGTACTACTACACAGCTACACAGTACTAATTAATAATTATATATATTTTAGTCAACATTAATGCATAGTATAATTGTTTATAGAAATCAAAAATGTAAGGTGTAATGGGCTCAATCCATGAGTCCACGGCAACATTCTTTGGTTGTGAGGCAGCCTATCTGTAGTAATCTGTGGGTTTGCTTAAACCTACCTACCACGGACCACCCTCAGAATCACAGAAACCATATAATATTTTTACATATTTCAGTCGAAGTATAATTCCAGCAGCCAGATTCTCAGCTTTTCTGACTGCCTTGGAAGACCTTGCCTTGACTGCCTTGGAAGACCTTGCCTTGACTGCCTTTGCTGGTATACCAATGTCCACGGGCGAATCACGTAAAGTGCTGCATAAGCTTCTACGTACACAACTTAATAAAACGTAAAAATTTACCTCAATGGTATGGCGAATTAATATTTCCCTAAAATATTGCCAAACTGCTACGGGTGAGAGCCAGTAATACCATTTAAAGTACAGATGGGTCTTCATGTACAAGGTAAGGAGGCAGGCGAGCTTAAACGCATTGAAGTCTCTTTGCGCTGCATAGTCAATGGTCTCCAGTAAGAAACTTGTGAGGAAAGACTTTTCTGGGAGATTATAATTTTCAGTGATCTGCTTTTTCACTAGAAATTGACCTTAAATAATATAAAAAAGAAATGGGAGGTGTCAAGGGACACCCGGATGGAACGAAGTTCCTTTCGATTTAAGTATTGATTTTTGAAGTGATTCAGAAAGTTAGCGTGATTCAGAAAGTTGTACAGCGCCATCTCTGTAAAACTCTCTGAATCACTTCAAAAAGTATCGTAAGTACCAACATTTCGTAAGAAAATTTTCCGTCTAGCCCCCTTTCATAACGCGCGATAAGGAACTTCGTTCCAAAAAAATGGTATTATTGGATCTACTTCATCAAGCCGATCGATCAATACGAAGCTATAACCAAATATATTTTTAATGTAAGTATGAGATCAGAGCTGTATTATCTCACCTAAAAAATTCCCCAAACCAAGATCGGGGTCGGCGTCAGATGCCGCGATCATTTCCACCACATCGCCTTCGCTAAATACCGTATTTATCAACAGGTGAGGTTTTTCTTCTTTGTCCGGCTTTTTGAAAGGGGGTGCCTTGTTTTCTTTTAAGGAATTAAAGTACGACGGAGCAGATATTTGAGTTTTTAATGTACTTTCTTCATGCTCTATGGGAACTAAAGGAGCTGACGCTGAAATTCCCTTGACTCGTGAGGAAATCGATGAGTCGGACGATCGTATACCACTTTTCGAATCTAATACCGTTTGCATTTTGTATTCGCCTTTATTATTTATACTATAATAAAACTCAAACGGCAATTTAATAATAAACACTACGCATTGAACATATTGTTATTTACAGCTTTCAACTTAAAATGTCAAAACATTCAAGTTCCCTTAAAAATATTAAAGTTTGTGCCAGTGATTTTCATTATGATATAGAACGACTTTAAAATATCATCCGTAAATGGGCCCAAACATTTATTAAAAAATATTTACGTAAAACATAAAATAATAAATTAGATTGATGTTTCATCCATCTATCAACCCTTAGAGTTAGGTCCACTGCTGAACATTCACATAGGCCTCCCCTAACTTGCACCACTCTGACCGGTCCTGAGCCTTATGAATTCAGCGGATGCCCGTTGTCTTCTTCAGGTCGCAGTTTCCCGAACGCGTTTATTGATATGTTTACTTACTATAATAGAATTTTCTAACTTGTGAGTCAAGTCAAGAACAATCCATGATCTAATTGGGTCAAAATATCTCAGAACCCGTAAATTTAAATTCACAAAATCATGAATAAATGTCCCAAAAATTGCGCAACGTTCGCATTGTTTAAAAAACGTAATTTGAGTATTACGATACGGAGCTAGGTGCTCTGTATGGGGCTGTGTGGCTAGCATTAGCCTGGGAATACACGTCCGATTTTTCTCTCCGATCGTCGGATCAGATAGTCTGATCAGACAATCGGAAACAAAATCGGACGTGTATTCCCAGGCTAAGAGCGTGGACCCGTGGTGGACCCCATTCCACAACACACAGGCACTGTTATTTCCAAGCGTCTTTATTATATCTATTTTTTCTATACAATGATTACTTTTTAAACCTTTACCTACAAACTGTACTTTTATAAAGGGCTTTAAAAGATAAATTACTAGAAAGTTTAATAGAACGTACACAGAGCTCCATAAAAGATAACTATAACATAAGATCCCATATTTAGTCGGGTGATTTAAGTAATGGCCACTATAAAAAAATTAAAAGCTGGTGTTATACCTATTTTATACCCTAGTTGGATTTTAAAGGTTTTATGTCCACAATGATATAAATTTAAAATCATATACTATATTTTACTGTTTTAATTATTCTTCAATTAATTATATACTTAATAACTTCTTACCGACATAGGAAAAAGTATATTTACATATTGTCTGTAAACTTTAATCCATGATCACCTTCTTTTATCGTACCTCTTTTCTTTTATTTCAGGAGTTCTAGTACATTCATCTCTATCCATTGTCATAGGTTTTATGTCAAATGAGTCCCAATAACGACTACTGGCGTTTTCTTTTTCTGATTCACTTGACGAAGATTCACTCGACGAGGAATCACTTGATGAGGATTCGCTTGATGAGGAGTCTTCGCTTGTGTCGTCACGTTTATTTTTCTTGCTTGTCTTATTATTTTTTTTCCTATCTTCACTCGGGTTTGTTTTCTTACTAGTCCTTTCCTTATCTTTTCGTCGACCAAGTTCTTCTGTTTCAGAACTTCTGTTTTCAAATTTATTTTTGTTATTCTTAATCTTGCCTCCTTTTTGTTTATATTTCGAATCTTGTTCGTTACTGCCGTCACCATGTTTATCTTTATTTTTCGTCCTTTTATCTACCTCTCTCCTCTCTTCATCTTTTCTATAATCTTTACATTTAGTTCTGTCTCCTGTTTTCCTATTTTTATTACGATCATCGTCTCGAACTTTATCATTGCTATTTTGTACTTTATTTCTCTTTTCTTTCTCTGATTCATCATCACCTCTCTGTTGATCTTGCACCCGAACTCTTGCATGTTTATCAGAATCTTTTTCTCTCTTATCCTTTTCCAAATTACGTTCCCGGCTTCTATCATCGGCTTTATGACGATCATATCTATCCTCCTGTGCTCTGTTATTTCTCTCTTGACCTTTGTCGTTCTTTTCTTTATCAGAATTTCGATAGCGGGTCCTATCATCATCTTCGTTTCGAAAACCTTCCACTGATCTATCATTTCTTTCACGAGTACTGTCTCTCTTGTCCCTTTCTGTGTCATCTCTATTAGAATTACGATCGCGGTCACGTCGTTGATCTTTATCTTGCTTCCTATCATCTACACGATTATCTTTTCGGGAGGGAATATCTTCATCTCTTCTTTTCTCTTCTCTATCACTGCGACCTCGTCTTTCATATCTGCTATCTTCCTTTCTATTACGTTTATTTGTATTATTTTCAGTATTTTCACTCCTTTTTTCATTAGGACGTTCTTTTTCATGTCGTTTATCACTATCTACTTTATGCCCCTTATTTTCATCAGAATCCCGAGTGTTCCTATCCTTTCGTCTTCCGTTCACATCATGGCGGTTACGTTCGTCTCTGTTCTCGCGCTCACCATCTGGGTGCCTTTCTCGATCCCTAGGTCTTGTGAAATTGTTATGTTCAGATCTCTCCAACCTATTATCGTGCCTTCGAGCGTTATCTCCGTATGTTTCGTAAAATCCATCATGTCCCCATCTTTGGTCTTTTTCATTTTTATCTTCATTTGTTTCCTCTGTTTGCTGACTGTCATTATTTTCTTTTGATTTGCTTTTCTTACTCTTCTTTTTCTTTTTTCCATTATCTTCAGAATCTGTAACAACATAAATCATAAATTTACTTCAGCTAATTACATCCAAAAAAATGAATACGACTACACCCCACATTGAACTGCTTACCACCAGAGCTGGATTCTGATGAGGAATCTGAACTACTACTGGAACTTGAGCTAGATTCACTCTCCACATTGATATCTGTTACTGGTGCTGGGATATTCTGGAAAATAAAAATAAATCACTTATATTTTTATCAATAGAATATTTGACCAGTGTGGCTTGTATTGATTCTTTCATGGTTTCCTGATGGACCAACTATGTATGCACAACTAGTTATGTAATTTTAAAAATCCTTCCCATTGGTATAACAAATTTTTTTTGTGGTTTTTTGTTTAATAAGCGGTGTTTAATAAGGATAAACCTTTAGATTTTAATATACATAGCTTTTCTGATTCACCATAGTTGTATTTCAAGAAATGGTTTATATAAAATAGTTATGTAGTTGTGTCAATAGTAACACTTTCTGGGATGGCACAACTAGTTGTGCATACGTTAGTTGGTCCACAATGAAACCGTGGATTCCTTCAGCGATCTTTAGTTACCTATGTATTTTACATCTAATCTAATCTGAACATGAAGATTGCCATGATAGATGTAAAATATATTTACTATTATTTATTCAATATAAATATCACATGATATTATAGAAAAGTAAAAACATATTTACCTTTGGCATTTGCTTAAGATGTTCACGCAGCTCATCTGTTAAACCACCCAGGCCTATTGAGGTAAAGAAGTTGATAGAAAACCTGGTGTTTTTAGGGTTGTCACGTGGAAATATGCCGGAAAACGCATTTTGCAATGTCCTACAAAAAAAAAACAATACATTAATCATTTGAAATTTATAAAATCAATGCTCACTTAAAAAGCATTATGTGAAAATGAATTATGATCAAAGAAGCCTAATAAAATTATGGTTTTTTTTTTCAATCAGATAAGTTCTTACACTATAAACCTTATTTAGCTAGCCTAAAACTAAAATGGTCTATGTTACAATGTATAAAAATTAATGAATTTATGACCACTTTCAAAGTTTAAAATAGTGAAATAGTTATAAAATTCTAGTGCTGATTTAGAGACTAGGTTGAATTGAAGCAGGAATGGCACATTTGCATGACCAGTTTTGCATGGATACATTTAATAATTTTAAGATCAATAATGAACATAGACAAATATTATATAGACCACTTTAGTTCCAGGCTAGACATTTGGAACTTACGGGTCCTTCAGGCGATCATTCAACTTTTTCAGTCCCATGTATTCAGCCAACTCTTGAAATAAAATTTTAATATAGATTCTACTGGAACTTGTTGTATCTTCCTCATTCAATTTCACACATTCCATGACCTCCCAGCTTATTGAATCAGTGAACAGGAGGTGTGCAAAAAATTTGCTTACATTTCTGAGACGATTTGTATCTAATCTGTGAGCAGTTGAATATGAATCTTTGAAAATCTCTTCAAAGGGGCCTATGTATATCCTGTTAATATTACAGAATCGCTGCGCCAGCAAACCATAAAACTTCTCATATGTTCTCTGTTCAGCACAACAATCAAGGAACATGTGGCAGAGTTCCACCTCCTGTCCTGGTTTTAATTGCATCTTCATCAGTTTATGAGCACATTCTTCAAAATCTAAACTGGAATTGATGGTCAAATAAATTGTGCGTCGAAGAGCTACTAGATTAGTTTCAGTGTTATCTATAATGGTCATTCCCTTTTGCTCGGCTTCCTGTTCATCCTCCTCCTCTGACTCTCCACTACCAGATTCCTCGGAACCATCTTCGTCGCCCGACTCAGCATCAGATCCTAATATCTCTTTACTAAGTGTCTTGTATTTTTGTTCATTCTCCTCATACTTCTCATCAAATTTGAAAACATCTGGAATATTTTAAAAAACATGTTAGTAAGAGTACATTTATTGAGAATTTTTGCAACACATAATGTAGAAGATATCCTATATGATAAATCAAGCATAATCCATAAAATCTCACTAAACAGTACTAGTAAACACTTGACCCAAATAAAATCACAGAAACGATAACAAATTATTTGCACAATTTTAAAAGCAACTTAGGTATTACTAATAAGCAATACTAATAAAGCAACTTAAACATTGCATATGGAGGAATCAACGGTCTTTTTAGGGGTGACCTTAGATAGTAAACTTCAATGGGGCCCACATATAACAAATCTCGCGACAAAACTTGGTAGGGCTGCTTATGCTGTTAGGAGAATAAGGCAGTATACTGACGTCGAAACTGCTAGGATAGTTTATTTTGCTTATTTCCACAGTGTTATGTCATATGCCATCTTGCTGTGGGGCAAGGCAGCCAATATAGAACAAATTTTCATTCTCCAAAAAAGGGCTGTTAGGGCTATCTATAAACTTAAGTCTCGGGAATCTTTGCGTGAAAAGTTCAAGGTAATAGGTATACTTACAGTAGCTTCCCAGTATATCTTCAATAATGTAGTTTTTATAAGGAAGAATATAAACGCGTATAAACAAAATTTTGATATTAATAATCGCCAAACAAAAAGAATGTATCAATTAGTTACGCCTTCGTTCCGCCTAAGTAAAGTGCAACGATCTTTCATAGGCCTTGGTGTACATTTCTATAATAAAATCCCAAAAATAATACGTGACTTGCCAATTGAATCTTTCAAAAAACGTGTAAAAACACAATTGTTAGGCAAGGGATATTATAGTGTAAACGAGTATTTAAATGACAAAGACGCATGGAAATGATTAGCTCTGCAACCAGTTCCACTCAGAATAGTAAATTTTTGTATGATAATATCTTTTTTGTAATATTTTTTTTAAAAGATGTGCTGAGGAGTTTCTTTAGGCTTTTCTTCTCCTCCATGACAAAGCACCTTCCGAAAAGCCAAAAAATGACGTGCATAAGTGTATCAATGATACCTATATGAATAAAATATTTTGACTTTTGACTTTGAGTTTGACTTTAACATTATCATAATCATTGAGTGTACAGTATACATGGAGTAAATGAATTAGACTTAAATCAATGACTTGCTCATTTCAATTTAAATACTAGATGACAAAATATATATGAGAAAATGAAACAGTAAGAATCCTTACTGAGGATATCCTGTGGGTCTGTGGCATCATCCAACATGAGCAGGTGTGTAAACTGATCCTCCTCGGGCACCAGCTCCAACTCCTCAATCAGTGCTGGGTGATCCTTGAATCCATCCTTCCACACTTGGAACATAACCTCAATCATATACTGCACTCTCTTATCCAGCTGTCCCTCATGCAAAATATTCCTCAACATATCAAATATGGCATTCACTCCCTTCGTCGACACCTCAGTCAACTTCTGTCCACACTCCTTAAGAAATGCTATAGCTACTTCCACTGAATCATCAGTGGGTGATTCTACAAGAAGTGTTAATAACTCCAATGCAAGGATCTCATGAGCGACCCTCTGATTCACCAGATGTGCAATGAACGAAGCTGATGAAATACAAATAGATTTGTCATTCCTTTTAAAGCCTCTTTTAAACTGTATAACCAGCCTCTTCAAAAGCAATTCGCCGATGTTCGGGAACCGTGAGTTAACAGCGGCTACTAAAGCCGCGTACACATTGGTGAAAGTAGGAGACGCCGCTTGAGCTTGTATCACGGACCGGCACAACAGACCGCGACCTCGTACGATATTCTCCTTTAACAGCTCCTTAATAATAATACCAATGTTACCCACGTTAATTTTATTGATGTGACCGTGAATTGATTTTTTGAGAGCTTCCCAGGCAAGTCTTTGATACGCCACTGAAGACTTATCTGTGATTTGCGCTTGCATCATTCTCAACCGAGCAGGAGGAATGTATGCACCGCCAGTCCTCGTGTTGAGCATGTCCGTTTCTTTCGCTTTCCTCTCAGGAACGTTCTTTTTGGTGCTGACGTCGTTTGGCGCGTCATCTCGACGTTTTTCTTGTTTCACAGGAACATTAGGAGATCTGGATCGAGAGCGTCTCCTTTTTCGCCGAGAATCCTTCTCCCGATCCTCACGAGACCGAGACCGAGATCTAGAACGATGCCTTCTAGTCATCTTCTTGTCTCTCCTATCATCCTCATTATCGGATTGTTTATCCTTCTTACGTTTGCTGACAGACTTGTTTTCCATTTTTTTATTAGAACTGTCTCATTAGGGGTTAGGAGCACAAATGTATATTGTATATCAATTAAAAACCAAGTTTCCAGTATTATACATCAATTACTATTTAGTATATTAGTTGTAGTTAATAATTTAGCAATCGCCAATCAATACAGTAATATTTTACAATGTGACAGACAAACACGCAAAACGCGCAAAACTCAACGCGGCCATTTTGATCACCACAGAGTATGAGAGTACTTAATCACTACAGTACGTTTTGTTGATCACAGAGTAGCATAGCGCAGGCAGCAGAACCACAGATAACACAGAACACTATAGTGCGTTTCAAGCAAGTCGCTATTACAGCCTGGCCACGGGACATTCGCCGATGCGAATATTCGCGCGATGCGAACGGCGAAGCGTCTAGCGACTAAAATAAACACATAGCAATGTACGTATCAAGCCACGCGCAACGGCGACCGGCGAAATGTACCGGGCGAATCGCGCGGGCGAGTGGCGGCGCGGCGGGCGAGTAAAACAAACCTATGAATCTGTACGCCGCGAGCCACGGACTATGCACGGAGTCGAGCGGCAGTCGCGGCGAATAGCGCAGTGATTAAATGAGTTTAGTTGTTTTCGCCGCGAAAAATGAACGCCGAGACTTTTATTGCTGAAATACTAGCTAGGTCACCTATTTGAAAGTCTAACCACGCATAAACATGTAGTGAAGAGATTGTGGGAAGAAATAAAAATAATTCCTATTAAAATCTCTTTGTTCTCACTAATTCGATTCGTTATAAAGATAATACTATCGTAGATTTGTTAATGAGAAAAAAATCTCACTAGTTCGGTCGCCGAACTAAACAATGAATTTAAAAATAATTAAATAATTCTATTCAAAAGGTTGATGTGAATGGATCATCCTCTCATTTTCATATCATGTACTCCGCAAAATCTACCAAAAATTATGCCTTTAACAAAAAAATTAAAATGTGTGCAATTCACACGTGGTAGAAGTGAAACTTTCCAAAATTTTGGTCAATAAATCGAATCTTCTACCTAGTTCCTCGCGCCATCTATGAATACAACTTAGCACTTTTTAAAAGGTAACCACGAACATAAGAAAAATCGATCGACCAACCGATTGTTGTTTCTTAGTTAGTTGCTAGATGGCGCGCTACAGTAATTTTGTGTAAGACGGCTGCTAGATGGTACCTACTTAATAATTTACGTGTTGTTGTCAAGGGGTTTGCGCAGCAAAGAGCTCTTATTTGTGAGTATTTTTATATCTTGTTGTGCTAAATAATAAATTTTATAAGATGCCGAAAACTAATGCCGAAATGTGTCGTCAATATCGACGCAAAAATAAAACTAGAATGAAAAAAAATTCTTTGAAAATATTTAAAAGAGCATTTGAAAGTATTTAAAAACAGTATAAAAATAAAACTAAAATAAAAGAAATACTGGGAGATGCGAACCTGCGCATCAGGTATTGTGAATCTACGTCCTGACCATTGGGCTACGGAGAATTCAAATTGAAAGTCGAAATTAGCGGTTATATTATCTTACCTGTCGTTGCATCCGGTTTCAAATCACTAACGATTCTAAAGAAGTTTCACTTCAAAAACTATTATTTTCTAAGCAATATCGAGTTATCTAATTAACACTATAATATTATAAAGAATAAAGATTTCATTGTTTGTTTGCATTGAATAGGCTCCGAAACTACCGAACCGATTTGAAAAATTCTATATATATATATATATTATATATTATATATATATTATATATTTTTTTTTACTATTTTTCCCAAAGTGAAGCGAGGGCAATTTCCTAGTCTTTGATAAAGAAATTTTGCTTTCGGCCTATCTGGTCGCGGCGGTGAACGTTTGTCCCGTGGCCGTCAAACTGTGCCGCGCGAATTGTCGCGCCGCCTGCCGCTTCGCCCATGCCCGTGGCCAGGCCGTTATGTTGCGTTGAAATAGGATTTTCCAAAATAAAAAAATTATCTAAAATGCAATATTTTTTAATATTATCTAATTTTTTTACGTAATCATATCGAGTAGACTAGCAAGACAAAACTGCTTGAATTAAAATTGTGTCTTAATTCTAATAATAATAATAATAACTTTATTTCTCAATACATAGGTAAGTATTAACATTTCACATGTATGCAGTACGACTAAGGATTAAATTATGCGGCGGATATTATATATCTACGTGATGCACAGACCCTACACTAAGTATAAACTTGTGTTGCAGGAGTCTGCTAACCCTTCTGAGGAACAGTATTGCCGGTAAATAATGACTTTACTAAAAATTATTAGTTTAAAAACATATTTAAAAACCTAGATAATAATATTACAGTTAAACTAATTATTTACTTACATATTTAAATTTATCTGTTGCGTGTTTATGTATGTATGTGTGTGTGTTTGTGTGTGTGTATGTGTGTGTGTGTGTGTGTGTGTGTGTGTGTGTTTGTTTGTGTGTGTGTGTGTGTGTGTGTGCATGCGCGTTTGTTTGCGAGCATATGCGTGAGTATAATATGTGTGAATACGCATGTGTAGTAGTGTATGTGTCTTTGAGCGCGAAAGTGTAATCATAGTGTTTCATACAAGTAATTTCTCCGTATCTTCATAATTAAGACTTTTCAACCAGTTAGTAACTTCATCTTTGGCTTCTCTGTAGTTAAGCGTTTTTAAGTCTTTAACATATTTGCTTGCTTTATTGTACAGAAATGGACAAAGGTATCTTTGATGACGTCGGGCAAGCATAGTGTTTGCACTAGGCACAGTAAAAACTCTATCTATTCTACGCCTATGGCTGTATTTTAACTTTTCTTGTACAGATGTGTTTTTATGTTGGGCCATTATAAGTTCCAAAATAAATAATTGTCGTACCGTAAGCACACTACAGTCGTTATATAGATCAGAAGTAGGATATTTCATGGGCTTAAATGTAGCTACTTTTAAAACTGCCCGTTGTGCACGTTCCAATGGCAGAAGATGTGTTTTACAGGTACCAGCCCAGCTGGAGTTGCAGTAAGATAGGATAGACCTACAAAGTGCATTATACATATTAAATATAGTTTGTTTGTCAGCCACCTCTCGGATGTTCTTAAAAATATAAATAAGTTTACGGACTCTACTTGATAGGATGTCAATATGGGGTTTCCATGAAAGTCTGCGGTCTATGGTCACTCCGAGATATTTTATATTTTGTACGTTATCTATTGAAGGGCACGTACAGTTTATAGAATCGCAATTGTAATGTGCAGTTATGTTTATATTGGGAGTTCGACTTCGTGTATTAGAAAAGGTCATAAATTTAGTTTTTCCCACATTTAGTGTCAGCAAGTTCGTATATAGCCATTCTATAACTAATTTAAGACCTCCTTCAGCATTAGCCTTTGCCTCTTCCCAATTGTCGCCAACAAATATTAATGCCGTATCATCAGCATAAGAAATGATTTTGCCACCTTTCAAATTTAGATTGCAAAGTTCATTGACATAAACTAGGAAGAGGGTAGGACCCAGTACACTACCTTGAGGTACTCCACAATCGATAGACTCCTCTACACTTGTCACATTTCCAATTTTCGTCTTTTGGGTTCGTCCTTTTAGGTAATCTTCTAAAAGACTAAGTGGGTTTCCACGAACACCAACTCGTTCAAGCTTGTTAAGAAGCAAAGGTACAGAGACAGTGTCAAATGCTTTAGCAAGGTCAAGGAATATTCCAATAACCTTCTTTTGTCTATCCAGTTGGTCAACTACAAAGTTCGTGAGGGTAGAAACTGCATGTTCTGTCGATCTGCCCCTCCGAAAACCATATTGTGCAGCTGCAAGAAGGTTGTATTTCTCCAGGTAAGATGTAAGCCTGTTATTTATTATTTTCTCAAGAATCTTTGAAATTGCTGGTAGAATGGAGATTGGCCTGTAGTTATTGACACTGTCTCTGGAACCACTCTTATAAACAGGTGTTACAATTGACGTTTTAAAAATTTGGGGGAATGTACCCGTTGATAAGCACAAGTTACATATATGACTTATAACAGGTGATAAAACTGTAGCAGATTGTTTGAGGAGTCTAGTTGGAATTCCATCCAGTCCCACTGCGCAATCATTTTTTAAGCCCTGGATAAGGCTGAACACTTCATGCTCATCTGTTTCCAGTAAGCCAATTGAATTAACTTGTGATGGAAGTTCTGCCCGAGAACTATTAGGTTCGACTTGTAGTTTATTTTATTTTTTCTCGTGATATTTAATGTTGTACGTGATAACCACGGAATACAGAGACGTGATAACAACGTTTTTATTACTTGCTCCCTTTAAACTCTATACCTACTTCTACTGGAGGTAGAAACGATAGATTTAAAGACTCAAGTAAACTCTGTAGTCATTTTCAGGGTTCCGTAGTCAAAACGGAATCCATACAGTTTCGTCATGTCCGTCCGTTTGTATATCCGCAGCATAGCGCCGAGACCCTTAGTGCTAGAAAGCTGTAATTTGGCTTGGATATACCTACTAAATTTTAATATGGGTCTGCCAACTATTATAAAACTACTATTATAATTATAATAATATCCTAGGCGGTAGCAATTAAGGAGGTTACTCGGCATCAAGGATATTGGACTTTATGTACTATAATATCATTGCTCGGCATACTTCAATCTGTTAACAACTGCTAACATTCATACTATATTCTTTGCCTACACTAGCGCTATTGTGGTGGGGTTTTTGAACTGTTATTTATTACTAAAATTCGACACTCAACTTTCCTCGCACAAGAGACATTTCTCCTTTACAATTCTGTCCTCCATGGTCACGGGGCTCATGGCCTCATGGGTGTAACCATGGATATAACATCCATCGGTGTAACACCCAGGGTGCTATAGCGAGATTTAAGTACTCATTCTCGTTGATCATATTGATGATAAAACTGGTCCATGAGTGATCATACCTCGAATGGGAATATTTTTTCCCTTGTTCAGAAGTTCAGATTGACAGTGGAGTGTAAAGATAAAGTATAATTAAAGTTAAAATAGCTTTACATTTTATTGGAACGTGTTATCGATGCCGCCTCTGTGACCGTGGTATCCCATTGTGCTTAGTGCGGGTTTTACTTGACATAACGAGCTCACAAAGTAAAATTAAATGCGAGTTGGCTGAAAGTATGGGACCGAAGCTATTCTTTTCACAGCCGCTAGATGGCTCTGCTTCGGCTCGATGCAATTTTTAGCCAACTCGCATTAATTTACTTTGCGAGCCCGTTTTGTCAAATAAACTCGCAGCACATAGTGTGTAGCTTATCATATTTTTGCCTCTATCTGTAGATAATAAATAACGTTTTGAGTTATAACTTTTACCTTTTGTTATTTTCTGACGTAGAGGGACAGAAATGAGAAAACTAGTCTAGAAAGGTAAAAAGAAAAATACATTTTTATTAGTATTTATGACTTTATTCAATACGACAATGAAACTACAAAACTTGCCTGCACTTCAAACAGCAATTTTATATACTTCACAAACTGAAGCACAATATCAATTAATAATTAATTAATCACATAAAATATAAAATTAACGGTACATAATAACACCACAAGGATAGGAGAAATTACTAACATTACGAAAAAAACTAAAAACATAATGATCCGAAAAGCTATACGTTGGCGTCGCTATACATGATTCGTCTCGATCTTGAGAGTCTAAAGGCTACACAATACCCAAGGCAAATTGGTCAGAGGTTTTCACGTCTTCACCGAGAGAAGCTAGTAACTTACACCTAACTTACTCGAGTAGCGCTAGAAGAGAAGCAGGCAAGCACCTCGCCCCGCCGCCAAGCAACATACATCATCTCTTATATTATATACAGTTATTATCATATCTTTGACGTTAAAATCGATCGACGCTACATAAATGGCAAAAATATACTATAAAATACAGAACTAATCTCTCATTCCCGACCCTACACGAATCCCCAATCTGGCCCGGTCGATGCCCTCATCTTGCAGCTCGGTTATACGCCTAAAGCACTTGACCCCTACTCCCCGACCCGACATCTAGCGGCCGCTTGAGAAGCCGGCCCTGGACCCCGCCTGTTTCCAAGCTACTTGTGCCGAATACGATATGATATCACTAGAGCAAATACATCACAGAAGCGGCTCGTGTCCGAACACCGTTACGTCCGCGGCCTACGTTTAAAAAAATATAAAACGCTATGAAAGGCAGTGTCGTACGTCACGTAGTTTAGCGATAACTTCCGAGAGCCGACACGCGATACATCGATACAGGCACTTCCGCCATTCACCTCCCCGATCACTAACATTTATTGTGCTCGCTTACAGTAACGATTTGATGCGTATGACTTACGATTCACGTAGACTAGATGAGTGGCCACGCCCCCGCCCGTGCGCGACTTTATTCTATAGTTACCGCGGTACGATGTTCTAATCTATCGAGTAAGAAAATATAAATCTCAATCCATTGATATTTATTTTACTTTAATAATTAATTTATTTGTTACGTTTCGACGCGCACGGGCGCCGTCGGTGTTGCCAACTTGGGAGTCAGCTGTCAGTTGTTGTCAGTACAGCCGGGCGAAGCTCCCGAGCGCTCACAGCCACCGGCCACGACCCGACCCCACGACCACACGATCCTTCCCACCAACAAAAACATACGATACGATACGAAAACAATGAAACCTGTAACGTGAAGATAGATGATACGAACGCGAATAACTTAAATTTAGATTATACTTCCCTAAAATACTGTTGCGTATGATAAACATTAAAATAATTATATTAGATCTATACCTAATGATTAGTGATTAGTCCTCTAGCCTGCAGAACCCGACCGCTCGCTGGGCGGCGCGCGGCGGTCCAATTCATTGTACTATTTGCATACATCGAGCTCTAGCGCCAAATATATTTTCGCCTCAGTTGAACTTCGCGAACCCTCACACGAAACCACTTTAATTCTTATCCAACTTTCAATAATCGTTTAGTGTTGATTACTGAAAGTCGGTCTAAGTGAGATCAATTTAATAAACGGCCGTCGGCTCCGAGCGGGCCGCACGGTGTCGCACGGTGCCGCACGGTACCGCACGGTGCAGTGATTCAGTGTCGCCGTGTAACATGACGTGACAGTAACAGGGTGAAACAAATGCACGAGCTCGAACTCGCAAGCGTGCTCACGAGGGAAACATCCGGTGACGAACGATACGGCCGCGCGATGCAGCAACACAGTTATAAATGCGCGAAGTTAGTACGTTAAGAGAAATTTAGTAGTTAAAATAACTTAGTGTTACGATACCGACGCACGCGTTGCATAGCTCCGAACGAATACGAATTTACACCTGGGCCAGCCATGCCTTCGGACTGCAGTCGTAGATCAGCCGAAGCCGTCTGCGGCCTCCGATACACCTACACCTATCCTCCGGGTGTTAGCACACTAGTAACGTTCTTCACCCGCGCGAGGGAGCTACACCGGACACTAACTAACGGCAAGTGAAACACGATAGATATATAGAAGTAAAACCTAGTCGAAGTTTCTATTGATAAGTCTGTTTTCTCAGTAAACTTACTAGTGAAATAACGGCCCGACAGCCAATACTGGAGACCGAACGCTTCGCGGGACCCGCGCGGCCCCCGAGTCGTTCCGATATGCAAACTACAGTCCGCAGCTCCCGCGCCTCGTGCCGTGTCCCCGCCGCTTACATCGAATCCGCTTACTCGAATCGACTCTCGACAATTTTGTTATTGAAAAATCAGTCTATTGCATTAGATTCGCTGCAGTGTTAGCAGTGACTCTGTCCATAAACAAGTGTAGTGAGGAGCGTGGCGTGGCGTGGCGGGGCGTGGCGTGGCGTGGCGCGGCGTGACGCGGCGTGGCGTGACGTGGCGCGCGTCTAGCCGGAGGTGGGCGAGACGTCGGTCTCGGCGCGCGCGTTCTTGTTCTGCCGCACCATCTCCGCACGTCGCTCCTGTTGACAATGAGCCATGATATGCAAGACACCACATTTTTAACATCGATATTTGATCGATAAATCTAAATTCGGAGTCTATCCCAGCCCTACTGACATTTTATGATCCCATTAAAATGCTACATTTTCACTATTAAACACTAGAGACAGCAGTATACATGTACAGAATTCCTGAACCCTGTATGTATTGAGGTGCAGTCACTGGTGATAGATCCTTAAACCTTAGTGTAGTAGAGTCCAGTAAGAACAATACATTTTTGTTGGTTATGTTGTGACCGTTGTGAGAATACATCATAACTTTACGCTTCATTCAATGCTAAGATCTATTCGGGACTCAATACGTTTAATATACAGAGACCCGTGTTAAACAAAAGTGCAAGTTACCTCCTTCTTAAGAAAGTCTAGTTTCCTCTGCATCTCCTTCTCCCGGTTGATCTCTGCGGCCGTAAGCTTGCTCTCGATGTCCTTGGTCATCTCCTCCACCTTGGCCGACATCACCGAGCGCGCCTCGGCCAGCTTAATGTTCTATGCGCGACAGTACAATGATGTCAACAAATAAATGCATGCGTGGGATAATTAACTCAAATATAATATGATGGGAATCGAACGGGTCAGCTGAATCAGTACTAACAGCACCTTGTCTACTGAACAGTGGAGAAGTCTCAATCACCATAAGGTCTTATCCATTTTATATGAAAAATTTCAAATATTTTTTTCATTCAATTTAAAAAATGATCTGATTAATCTCGTATTGAATCATCTAATATGTTAGGTATTGGAATTTTCAATAACTTTTAAGCGCTCAGATAATTAATAAGTTAGGCAGTAAGCATCTTGAAACAGACTTACAATATTGGCAACTAATTATATTGCCTTTACCTAGAGTTTGCTACAGGCGTGTTTTCTTCATGTGAAAATAGAACAGCATATTTAAAATTTAATATTGTTAATGTTGTAAAGTGAGATAGATTATTTGCTAGAAAGGTTTGTACTGATTCTGCTTTTAAAACTAATGTCATGCTTAAAAAACAAATCGAGGACTTTAATGACTATCATAATTCACATAAAAATAAAATATTAAAACATGCCGTGATAAGGATTAAGCTTAACATATCAACTAACAACATAATAGACATAACTAAAAAAACATGAGTAGTAGAACAGGATCCTTTGTTGGTTGAACTGCTTACCTCCTGGCAGTATAAGTTGAAGAGAGAGAGAGAGAGAGAGAGAGAGAGAGAGAATCATGAGGACTCACGTGCGCAGCTCTTGCTAAGTTAAGGCAACCATTGACAACTGGTAATATTCTCGGTAGAAGGAAGATCGCAAGCAACGACTGACAGTAATTTTCTGCTGAAGGTCGCTCCACAGCTGCTAAAGGCGTTTCTAGTGAAAAAGTTTGAGGATTGAGCAATTCTGTCTTTACCGGCCGAAGACCCCAATCCACGACGATATCTTCTGCTGAAGGTCGCTCCACTGCCTCTAGGGTGTTCCTAGTGGAACACTACATGCTGTATGTAAGTGAAGGAGTGAGTGCAACTCACATGGTTGCGGAGCTTCTCCTTCTGCTCGGCCTCGAGCTGCAGGCGGCGGTCGGCGGCCTGCTGCAGCTTCTCCTGGATGGCGCTCTCCAGCTGCTGGAACCGCTCCTGGTTACCCGCGCGCACCTTGCGCACCTGCTCCTCCTGGATTGTTATCATAGTACATTTTTATATAGTAATGCTCATCCCTTTCACTCAATACGAGGACATTAGGGACATATAATACAGCTGGGTTCTCTGATGGTAGGGATTTAAGTAGTCGACAATGTTTCAGAGTTCTGCTTATAAACATTTGGACCCAAATTTTGATCTACAAAAATGCCACTTAATGCACATGGAATTTCTTCAGTAAGTGATAATATCGTTTAAAAATATGAATATAGACTGAAAACCTACGACAATAAAAAATATAGGCATACAATTATTTAATCGATGGGACCATTTTGTAAAGTCGTTTAAATGCGGACCAGGAGTTTCAAACGAATACTAACATGTTCACGCAGTCGCTCCAGCATCTTCTTGATGTTCTCATCGCGCTTGTCGGCGGCCGTGTTCATCTTCTCCTCGATCGCCTTGTACACCTCCGCCGTTTGCTGCTCCAGGGTCAACCTGGAAACAACATGGCTCTCATCGATTTCCAACCTATAAACTAGTGCAGTCCACCAAGTGTAAAATGATCAGTGAAATGTGGAAAAATTATATAACCAAACATGAACCTGTTAAAAAAATAACTACCAACACCTTAATTAAATAGAGAATCAACAAAGCGAAAACACCGACGCCGACATCTATACACCCTTAACAAAGTAATCGACCCTCACATATTCTTTTGTCCCGCTGAGTGTCAAGTTTCCATAGGGGGAAAAATCCGTCTTAACGAAAATAAAACATGCTTCCTTAATAACTACGGGCACTCGGCACGTACTGTCTACGAAGCAACTTCAACCATATAAAAAGTCTTCCTATCTATCAGGTCATCTAGCTTTCGACGAAATTGCCGTTTGCGAAAAAGGCTCAATCTTTATCGTGTCACAGTCCCTATTTCAGTCTCTGTTTTACACATGCTCCCACCTAGCGCCTAACTCGGTCAAGAGGAAAACGTTTCTGACGACTAATGACCCGGCTCCACTGAGATTCATCTCCATCGCATTCTATAAATAATGCAGATTTCTCTTGACCTTTTATTTGTCCACCATGTAAGGTGACACAGTTTTTATAAAACTTTCAATATTTTATACCTATCTAAGACTTATATAGACTTAGATTCTAAGTGATTTAAAAGCCTACTAATTTTTGGCCTTGAAATGTTGAAAGTTCTAAATGAACGTGTATTCCAATGTTAAAAACTTTTGCAGATCCTTCTTTCTTTATAGGCTTTCGTGAGCAAAAAACAGTGCGATAGTATACGGTAACAGTTGCGTATGGTATCGGAAGGACAATTATTGCCGACAAAACATAAAGACCTTACATAGATGGCAAAAACTAGTTTTTCACAGTGCGGGCATTTCTCGACGCCAATGCAGGAAAATTTTAGGTCACTTAACTCGGAATGGCATACAACAATACCTTTGCTCAAAACATTTTAAACCGAAAGGTAGGCTGGATGCTTGGGGAATCTTGCTTCGTCCCTTAAAACATCATAAATTGCGGAATCTGGTTTTGAACTCATCCACTGTAAATACCTGAATTTTTAATGAAAAGATTACTTTTCTTTAACAGAAAATTTATGTATGATTTTACTCATCAAAATGAATTACTTTCAAAGCAACCACATTTACTCATACCAGCAAACGACTATAAGGATCCTACGACGCGACGTACCTGGTCTTTTCAACGCCCTCCAAGTGATCCTTGAGGCGAGCTCGCAGCTCATTGATATACGCCTCGCGTTTCTCCTCGTGAGACTCCATTTTGGAGTCGAGTGCCTCCTTGGTATTGACAATGAAGTTGTTCGTCTGTTCGCTCCGGATGCGCGACGCCTCCTCGATCTTCGCCATCTTCTGTGCGATCGCCGCCATCCTACTGGCTTCCAAGCTCTGAAATGTATGTCTTCGTGTTGTATTATTCTTTTATCGTTATGAAGGGCCTGAGTGAACAGACCCAGACAGTATTTTAGAACATACTCGTACCAAAATTCTCAAATTATGTATTGCTTTACAAATTCTAACACTGACAGCAGGAATAGGGGTTCCTTAAGAATGGCGTAAAAAGCTGGTGTTTCTCGTGTCCATAGGCGATGGTGACCATTTAACATCAGGTCACCCGTTTGCTTTTTCTTCAACCCTTCAGGCTATAAAAAACGAAACTTAATTTGTCCACTACTAAAGTATTATGTCAAAACCATTGGCCACTTACACGTCTCCTCTCCTCGGCAGCCTTGAGCTTCTCCTGGATCTCCTCGACGGAGGGGGTCTTCTCCGGCGAGTCGGCGCGACGCGGCACCGGCACGCCCACGGGCTCCGCGAGGATCACCTCGTATGCCAGGCCGCCCTTCGACATCTCTTGGCACCGGATTTCAGTCGCTGTACAATAAAACAATATCATCACTCCCACTACTCCCAGTCTCATCCATTAAGTTACTACTAGGGCTTGTAATATCGGAAGGTTTTCAATTCCGATATTGATTTTCGATATTAGATCTCAATATCGGAATTCCGATATTGATATCGGAATTGTAAATATACTTTATAAATTGCAAATGTTAGTAAAAGTTGGATTGGGTACAATAAAAACATGTTTTAAACACAATTCTTCAATTTAGTACAAAACTTAGTAAGTTTATGAACCCAACTGAATACGAAATGAAGCTATATTTTGTCTGTTTTGCGAATAAGCAAGTTTTAAAAATAAAGTGTGAGAGACAGATATAACTATTATAGCTATTGTATTGCTTTCTTTGTGCAATAAGCAGAGCAGTCTCGCAACAGGAATTTGCTTAAATATTAAAGAGTTCTACCCGCGTGCTTCACAGGTAGCTAAAATATAATTACTTGCTCAATTTTGTGGCCTAGTCAACCATACCTCGTGGCATGTATTATAGGTCTTTACCTATGAAATTGGAGATTTGTATAAAAATTTTAAAATATAAAAAAAATTGTATTTTCTTATTTTAGCTAATCAAAATACTGCCCCAAATTATCTTTACAATTTTGCCATTTTGATGGCAGTTTGTTTATTCCTTTACTGTATATGTCCGGAGACTGGAAGCGACGAAGTCAGCGAAATCGTTTTGTACCGCCTCTCGGGTGTTGAACTTAAATAATTATCAAAATTTTGAAAAAAGCAGAAATCTGTTAGGGCAAGGTCCAGTGAGTACAGTGGGTAAAGGAGAGCTGTAACTCTTGTAGCTTTGCGATGGTTTGTCGTAAAGTGTGAGCTCGCGCGTTGTCGTGGAGAAGCAATGGGGAAGAGCGATTAACCAGTCTTGGTTGTTGAATTGCGAGCTTCTCCATCAATGTTTGCAATTCTTGACAACAGACATCTGACGTCAATGTTGTGCCATTCAATAAGAAGCTGTGATGTACAAGTCCGGCACTGGTCCACTGGACAATCATCATCATCTTCCTATGGGTAATCTTTTTTAGCGCACTGAATAGGTGCTGTACCCAGGTCCACCCACTGAAATGAACGCTTACGGTTGTCGTACAAGATCCACTTTTCATCGCAGGTAACAATTCGATTTAGAATTCCCTCGTTTCTATGCCGATTCAGTAGTGCTGTTGTTCGCTTAGTTCGTGTGGCACCCACTTATCTACTTTTTTATCTTTCCGACTTGACGCAAGTCTTTCAATGTTGTTTTAACACTAATTACAAAGCCCGCAGCAAGCTCAAGCGTAGATTGAGTTAGATCCGCTTCCACAATCACCTTCAATTCGTTGTGGTAGACAATGATTATCGGCCGACTGCGAGTCTCGTTTTTCAACTGAAAACTTCCAGATTTAAAAAGATTGAACCAATAATGGACCGAGTTTTGCAGGCAGTATTTGGCCCGTAAAAGTTGTTAATGTTTCATGTTGTTTGCGCAGCGGTATTTCCACGTAGGAAATTTTATATTCGAAAATTGTACAAATTTTCAGTTTATCCATGGCGCCAAAATCTACCACAATTTAACAAAAACAAAACACTATTTAAACAAACGGCTTTCGAATAAAATTTATTTGAATTTCGAATTGTACGCCACTACACAGATAATTAAATCTAAAAATACTGGTTATAAAGTCTCCAATTACATAGGTAAAGGCCTGATATTAAAATCTATTTTTTTGAATTCAAATACAAAAAAATACTGATTCCGATATTACGATATCGGACCATTCAGTATCGGAATTGTAATATCGGATCAAACGGTCCGAGATTCCGATATTACGAGATTCCGAGATTCCGATATTCAAGCCCTAGTTACTACTATAGTGCGTCAAACGATACGAGATAAATAAACAAAAACAAAGCGTCAGAAGTTTAGAACATTTTTATCTGAAATAAAATTAATCATCAACATTTAATATGATTCTATATTTGATACTTTTATGACACAACTATCTAATGTATCGTCAATTAGGATTATTATCAATTATCTATAGTTAAATTTGCTTAAAAAAAAACTGAGAGGTGTCAAGGGACACCCGGATGGAACCAAGTTCCTTTCGATTTAAGTATTGTTTTTTGAAGTGATTCAGAAAGTTAGCGTGATTCAGAAAGTTGTACAGCGCCATCTCTGTAAAACTCTCTGAATCATTTCAAAAAGTATCGTACCAACATTTCGTAAGAAAATGTTCCGTCTAGCCCCCTTTCATAACGCGCGATAAGGAACTTCGTTCCAATTATCTTGGAAAATGGATTTTCGGTAGAATAGGTACCTATAAACTATTTCCGTTGAGGGACTAACAAAAAATTGTATGATAAATTTGATTATGATGGAAGATACTTAATATCTTAACGACGATCTTATGACTTAATTAAGTAATATCTAGATGTCTGAACAATTTAATGATAAACATAAATAAAGCGGTGCAGACAAAGAGATCTACTACGGCAATAAAAGCTCAAAACAATATTTGTCGACACCATTAAATTTAATTAGCGGCGGGCAGTGCGGGCACCTCACACCGCGACGCCTGGAAAAAAGCCACTTCCATCCATTGTTTGCGTAGATTCATCTCTTTAATGAGGCTGCCTTGTCTGAAGCAAGGCGTAGCGTACTCTTAATAGAAATTAAGGACATTTTAATTTTTCTCAGTTTTTCTATTACAGTAGGTACCTACAGCATAACTAATTTGTTTACGTGCATTCTATACTTATTTTAAGAAATGTTTATGTAAAGTGCATATTGTTTGGTAACCCATACGAGGTTTCAGGTGATGTAAAGGTGATGTTCGTATTATATTACGTAGTTTACGTATCGCATACTATCTAATTATAATAGTACCCTTTTAATTTTTATTCATTCGTTATTATGATTCAGAATTCGTTCAAACAAATGGCCAAAAATAGATATGAATCAGAAATTCTTTAACTATAAATCATTTCATTTGTAAAAGGATGAGCTGTAGTAAATTGGACACGACTTTCAGTCTTATATGGCGACAATTAGGCACATACATTATAGTCTATAATTGGATACACTGCCTCCACCGGCAGTTAAGCAATATATCATGATAACGGAGAATTTGTAGCATAAAAGATACACTATAAAATAGTCCAATAAACGTCGCAATTTCTGACAAATTGCTATACTCGTATATAGCAATTCTCAAACAAAACTAATTGTTACAGTATCCACTTTAGTAATTATTGTGAACTGTTCCACAACGCAGTCAGGTGAGTCATTGACTTAATAACAATGAGGAAGGAGATAAAAATAATGAAGTTTTTATAATATACATAGGTACTTTACATAACTACATTAATATTTATTTCTGATTATGGTAAAACTTAACTTAAAAATAGTTATCTTAAAGATACACAATGGGCAATGACACCCTAATACATTTAACTCTCTTAAATCATAAGACCTTGACGAATTATAAACATGATAGGCAAGGTCGGTTCATTAAGACCCCGCCGCCGCCGCCACCACCCAGCGTCTCCGGATGAGTATGAGATGAGTGCGATTGTCGAGTTATTGCAAGAGGGTGCCACCCTCGCCCCCCGTGCTCCCGGCGGATGACTCATACCGATATTGCACTCAGGTGTCTATACTTTCTGCATGACTGTCCCAGACTTATATTCCGCAGACAATGTATTTGTATCCCGAGGTACGCCAAATAGACGAGCGATATGAATTCTCAAACAAACATAAAAGGTATGCTATTGCGTCTTTGTCTGGCTCATGTACGGTATTATTTGAGTTCGGAGAGATGTTTTACGATCGCACATTGGGAGCGAGGGGGAATGGCGTTCATTTGAAGCTAAAACTAAACAGAAATCGAATATGTAGACACGAGAACATAAGGCAAACATCAAACATACTCGCACTTACTGATAAATTTGACTTTTTTAGGCTGCTTGGTCCTCGGTTTGCCGACTGGTTTCTTGGCTGGTACCGAACGCCGATGTGCTAAGGGAAATATGTAATTTAAATGAATGCGAATTGCGAAATTAGCTTCGCCAATCGCTTGTCTAAGCCATACCGCCCAATGACTTTGTGTAACTTCTTCCAATTGCAATTCCGTAGAATGGGTACGATCTCACTATCAATTTGCTGAGTGTTTATAAATTGTAACCGCAACCACAAAATACGAACGCAATTTCCAAGTGAAACGGCCTGTTACGGAGCGTAAGGTTGTTGCGAAGGGAAACTTTATATTGTTAATTAACTTTTAATTAAATTCAGGATAGACAGTCGCTTTTAATATATTTATACCTCTTCGCGCACATTTGGCAACGTTTTTCCACGTTCAATAAACTTTACTTTTTCTTTAAAGCGACAATAGAAAAGACGTTATCGACGATTTGGTAAAATTGTATATGAAAACATGATTTGGTTCATGAAAAAACTATCGATGAAGCAAAGCTTCCGTGACTGAAGCTATCGATCCACCGATGTAGTGTATTAAAACCGGTCATCAAGTACCTACAGAATGGAACATATGAGCAATTTTACGATGACACACCAGATAGTGTTTATGATTATGGTCTAGTCACTAATGTTATCCGTCTTTATCGGGTAATATTCGCAGTATTATACAGGATGTTTGGTAATGTGTTGACAATCCGTTAGGGGGATGTAGGGAGGTCATTTCAAACCAAACTACCTATTATGACCGCTATCCAAATATCAAAAAAATTAACTCTAGTTTTGATTACTTGGTGTAATTTAGCTAGTTCCGTAAATTACTATGTAAATCCGAACCAATTGTTGTTATTTTACATTAAAAATAATTTTGTTATTTTCACAGTTATTGTATTTTGTTCGCCCAGTATTTATATTCTGGTAAAAAAGTTATGCATGTTTTTAAAATGTTCGGCCGATAAAGTTCGTCTAGGTTTTTTGCAGAAAACACCTATTATATGTAGTTGAAGAAACCTGCTTGAAGCATGAAAATTTTAAAGATTTGTAGCTCTTATTTGAAAACTGTTGACGGTGACGGTGACGGTGAATATTCACCGTCTCATGGTTGATTATTATGTATATTATCAAAGTGTTAGCAATCAGATAAAAAAACATATTTCATGCATTAGTAATTTTTTTAATAAAATATTGAATTACTCGAAAATGATTGATATATGGATAGAGGTCTAAATAGGTAATTTAGTTGCAAATGACTTCCCCTAGATCCCCCTAATAGATTGCCAACATATTACCAAACACCTTGTATAAGTTAAGAACTAATAAAGATATTTTTCCTCCAAACGACGCATTAGATTAGATTAGAGTATTAGAGGACATAGACCTATTTCTAAGAACTAAACAAATTCTACCGTAGACTTGATTAACGTGAAAGAAATGTCGTCAACGGAGAAATAAATCATCATTTGGGAGGCGGCGTCCGTCGGTAGGTTAGCTAGACATACATAAATAACAGAGAAGGCCTTGCGGGGCGATAGTTGAGAAGTAATAAGGCGACGGCACGACAGCCGAGATGAGAGGTCTGTACGTGAGACGAATCGGCGAGTGGAAACATTTCCCTGTAAATACGGATAATCCCTTCGTCGACACTAAGTCCCGGTTTACAAGCCAGACGATTTGGAGACAGGCATATGGAAAGCGAGTTTGGGAGGTCATATAAAGTTTATTATTTGTTGGAACATCTTCATTACCGAGGTATCTAGCAAGTTCTTACAAGACCCATATAGATTAGAATTAAGTAATTTTATTCATATCACGTCAAAGCAAAATTTATAGTTACTTTCTTCCTCTCTATCGTATGGTTTATAATTTAAAACGATATCATTTTATTTCCGATCGCCTGGGAGTCGATTATCACTTGTCATGTCAGATTACAAGGAACCCGATTTTATTTTGAATATTTTGATATGGGTTGTAGGGCATGTGATA
This sequence comes from Thymelicus lineola, assembly GCA_963932265.1. Classification (NCBI taxonomy): domain Eukaryota; kingdom Metazoa; phylum Arthropoda; class Insecta; order Lepidoptera; family Hesperiidae; genus Thymelicus; species Thymelicus lineola. Next base: position 18,438,916 of record OZ010683.1, on the reverse strand, counting down.
TCGGAACATTTTCAATATCGAAACTGGTTTACGATATTGAGCCCTGATTCCGGAATTCCGGAACTGGTTTCGATATTGGTTTTTTAATAAAAATTTTGAGGACGAAATAAAAAAGTTTGAAAGTATGTTTTATGAACTTTAATTATTTATTGAAAATTAAGTTGAACTTAGAAAAATTTTAGCTAATTACGATAACATTATAATTATGATTAGCTAACTTTGTTAACCTGTTTTAATAAATCACATTTATTTTTTGTCTTTATAGTAAAAACACAAATAACAATAAAAAACAATAGCTCTAGCTATAGTCTTGAGCATGAATCACAATTTTTGAAGCTACATATTAAATTCTATATTCTTTGAATAATTAACATAACTATACTAACAATTAACACAAATTAACACCATCATCGCTATCATCTGCGTTTGGGTACGCAGATGATAGCATAGTGGTAGAGAGATACCTACCCGAGTTCCAGGGCCAGTAGGCATGAAATTCAGTCAGAAAGAGAAGCCATAGTGGAACGTGTGAATCTCACACTTCGGGCCGTGTCCAAGAGGGGCGAAGCCAATCTTGTGAGATTCAACGCCACTAAAACACAGACGTGTCTCTTCACCGCCAAAAGGAGTCCGCTCACCTTGGCTCCTACTTTTCAGAATGTGTCCTTGGGTCAGTTGTTAGGAGTTGAGATATCCTCCAAGCTCAACTTTGGGCAGTTCATCGAATCCAAAGTTGAAGCTGGTGCAAGAAAACTTGGCGTCCTTGCGAAGGTGCGGCGGTACTTCACACCGAGGCAATTGTTAACCTTATACAAAGCTCAGGTTAGGCCATGTGTGGAGTACTGTTCTCACATTTGACCAGGAGCAGCCAAATGTCACCTTTCTGCTTTGGATTCGATGGAGAAGCGGCTCATTGGTGACCAAGATCTGGTTAAGACCAATCTGCAATGTCTCGAGCACAGGCGCAGAGTGGCTAGCCTGTCGGTTTTCTATAGGGCACATTTTGGAGAGTGTGCGCAGGAATTATTTGAATTTATTCCCCCTTCCCCGTTCCTCCATCGAATGACACGACGCACGGCGGGTATCCACCCTTTCGTGATAAACATCCCGCCGGTACGGACGAGGCGATTTGCATCGTCATTCATTATGCGCACCACGAAGGATTGGAATAGCTTGCCTGCGTCTGCGTTCCCACCCACCTATGACGTGGATGACTTCAAGAAAGACTTGTATTAAGTTAGTGCGCTCACCATCCTGGACGATAACTTCACTTACCATCAGGTGGGATTATGTGCGATTATGTGGGGTTGTGCATCAGGTGGGTTGATTTAAGTAAAAAAAAAACATAATTGTTATATTGCAAAGTACCTATAACCGATATTTGAAATAAATGAACACACGTTCGAAATAAATGAACACTCGAAATCACTACTTTGTATACTAATAATGAATATCGAAATTTCGATATTGAAACACTCAGTTCCGGAACTGAAAAATTGTCCGAGATTCCGGAGTTGCGAAATCTCGAAAGTCCGATATCGACGCCCTAAATTGGGTTGTAATAATAAGCGAAACAAAATGCTTTTCCTGAACATCTGCTGTCTGCTGATGTTAAGTGGAGAACTGGAGCAAGCTATGTGGAGATTGCTGTATAAAAAGTAAGCTAAGCTGTGTAAGCCTAAACTGTGCGTGTTTTTGGCGTGACTGAGGAAGATATCGCTTCACCACAAGTAATAACGCTACACACGTATCAGTAGTAGTGACCATAAAAACAGCTTCACACGCAAAATTTAAGAAAAAAGAAAACAAAGAAGGCGACCAATAAGCGGCTTCGTAGAAGACCCTGAAGGAAACGGCGGCAGTAACGAGGACCATCCAGTTATGTCTCCACGTCTTACCACAATAGCTCGGGACAGAATATTAGAGTTGCAAGTTGCGACCGTTGGAATTCATTATTGAACTACCCTCTAAAAACTTAAAAATAAGAATTTAAGAAGTTATATAAGTATTCCACTGTCAAGTAAACTTCATGAAGTCAATGCAATGCAAACAACTTACGTCATTAGTCCAATCGCACCCAACATTATTAATGCGGTGCGGTACAGAAACACTGCGGTTTAGATCGAGGACCCGCTAATCCTAGATGACATATTGGTAGTGCATATACACGTTTACTTTTAGAATCCTCTAATCAGATTATTTGCATACACTTCAAATGGCTTCAGGTTGTTTAAAATAATTATACGTTATATGAATACCTACACAACACTCGAATACAGTGTTTATAAATAAAATATGTGTCTTAATAAATGAAATGGCATTTTAATGACAGGCTGTTAATTAATGAAGAATCAATGGGATGGACGCATGAGAAATTGTAATAACAAATTGAATCGCAACTTTCTTGGCTGTGTCCCATTCTTCATCGATTGCAAAATTTTCATACATTGATCGGCAGGTCGACAAGCCTATAAAAGCTTATAAAAGAGGTAACAGACTGAACATTAATGATGTGAAATAACACCAAGGTGTTAAAAACACAAATACATATGAAATGGTTTATGCAGTAGTTAGTACTGAAAGGGCGGCCGCCCGCCCCTACGGCGCCACACGACACGACATAAAAACTGATAATATATTTAAACCGTATTTTAAACTCGCGAGGGTGGGCACTAGTGGGCAGTAAGCAAATTTAAAGCCTTAGGGAATATCAACGCAAGGAGTTTTTATACACCTTTAACAACATGACTAGAAAATTACTTGATTAATCAAACGTTCCCTTTATATTTCAATAAAATATTTCTTGTTACTGCAGACAAAAAAAAAATTGGAAGCAGTAAGAAAATCTAAGTAAGAATTCTCAGCTAAAACGGAAGATTCGGCCTCAGAGTTCGTAAGCACGTAGCCAACGTCCGTGAGGCACGCGAGCTGCGGGCCCGCAATGCATCACTGTGACACCATGTGTCAGCTAGCGGCCTGCTCTGTACTCTGGCCACATAACCTTCACATTTATAATGAAATTATTTATAAATACTTATTAATCTAAATCTAGGACAGTAAAATGGCTAACAAATTCATTTGATTTACCAAAAAGAAAATACAAAATTTCAAAGAAAATTAAACGGATCATCATTTACCGGCGCACAAGATGAGGGTAAAGAGCGCCCTATAAATATAATAAACAAATCATGGGACATGAAGCAAGACAATGACGATAATGAACCGAAAATTCGGTCACCCGTTGAGATCAAAAGGGGTGCTAAACTTGTTGAGCCAATTAAATTAATCGTTATACTCGCACCCTCGTCAATTATGTCATCACCAGCCCCTAATATCTGCTAACAATGGGATGTCAACAGGAAACACAAATACCGCAGCCTTATGCAAATGGTCATCAAATCTCACTTTTTCTGTAGACAGAAGTAACTCAATTAACACTTTGCAAATAAATCCCCCAAGCGACCCTATTTCCTATGAGATGCTATTTACACTTTAGGTAAAAGTTATGTGACGTTTGCGTGCATGATATTAATAACGCCTTGTATTTTATGCCCAACCAAATCGTTCCTATAGGTAATAACGAAATCACGTGACATTAAGTTGAATTTGTGTAATTACACTCACTAATCATCAATCATCATGGAATAATCAATAAATCCGTGTGCAAATACATTACTTATGATCGGCACGGTGTCACAAAGTCTTTCGTGATTTACTATATTACTTTATAAAGAACTTGTTCATCAAAATCCAACGTAAGCTACTACGAATAAAAATATATCAAAAAGCACTTAGCTCTAAATTATGTCAAGAATTTGCAGTCTGAAACGAATGCTAGTACCTGTGCGCAAAATGGTGGACGCATATGGTTCCAGCACACAGAACAAAATGGTTGACATTATGCAACAATGTTTAATCAATATGTCTGGCCAAGAGTCGTCGTACCCTTATATCAACCAACCTTATATCAAGTCTGCATTAATTTCAATACTTATAGCAAAACGACACATTTGATACCAAGACGATAGTCACAGTACAAAACGAATAAGATATACATATACGAATAGAATACCTGAATTGAGTAAACTTTTTAGTCAACCCACATAGAGTAACAAAACAAAAGCTTGAATTCTGTACAAATTGAAGCTGATGATGGCAAAGACACAACTTTGAAAGTGACGGTAGGCAGAGGAAAATGCTACGAAAAGGTTACCTATGTCGATCGCACACATAATTTTATATCACCAATGAAGTTATTTGTAATGTCATTGTGTAGTTTTTTCTATAAAATAGAATTACGAGAATCCACAACAAAGAAAGTGATTAAAACACTAAAGCCCGTAACACTAGAAGCTGGTCCTAGATGCTACGCCGGCCGGCTACGCCTTGGCGCAACGCCGACGCGCGACGAAGAGTTAAGCCGATTTTCGTTTCAACGTGGATTATGATACAGGATTAGATTATAGAGCCTTCTTTTAAGCTATACACATATTTGGCGCCCTACAGTTTTCTCGCCGGTAACTTCGACAACACGTGGTCGTATTTTTACCAACGTCTGAAATTTTAGTTTTTACAGTTAGTGAAACCAATAAAAGTAGTGTTTAACCGGTAAAACTGAGGTTATCTGCAATATTGATTTTCTCTGAAACAAAATTAGTTAAAAATACTCGGAACCAAGTCATTGAGCGGTTTTCTCCTTGACAAGCGTTTGAACGAAGCCGGTATATTCCAAAGACTTTGACAGCAACTTCAGCGAAGTAGTCTTTCCAACCTGCTGGCAGAACGGGTGCACGGCATGAGTGGCAGAAGCACTGCATCACCGAGTCCCGAACAAGTCCTATCAGCATGGTGATGGTTTTCAAATTGACTATCTAAACGTGTGACGGAGTCGCGTCGCGGCACGGGCGTACTGCGCGACTCTCGCCCGGAAACTGAACCACGCCGGGGGGAGGGCAGCCGGTCGATAGTCGCACCCCGCACCCCGACATCCCCGCCTTGCGGACTCACCCCACAACCACCCTTGGCGCGCTACCGTCCCTAACTTGATAGCCAGCACAAGAAAATAAGCCTACCAAATGGAAAAATAATATCACCCGCGAGGTCTCTCTCGCAACGATCCGAGAACGACGGTCTACTAATGGGTAGTAACTGTGGACCCCTAATATATGAGGACATTAAAAATAAAGGAGTAAGACAGATGAGAACTGGCAGAATGCGAACGTTGTGGATATTTTAAGAGCTAGTGAAATATCTATATCGAGGCCTAAAGGTGTGAAAGGTTTTAGAAGACCCAGGTTGGGGATAGACAAACTTAAGAACCACCTAGACTCGTGAGGGTCTCGGCGGGTTTCTCGGTCATAAAAACGCCGAGCTGTCGGAGGGAGACCGGGCGGACGCGTAGAGCGGGACCGAGGGGGCGCCATGCGGAGGTTCCGCCGCCGTCTCGGCGCCGCCACCCGCAGCCAATTAACAGCCGGCAACGCCACGCTGAATTTGTTTCACCACTCAAATTGCTTCCGATTGATTTCTCCTACTCTAAATCTACCATTAACGGATCCGCTAACACCTCTGGAGTATACTAATTTTTACAACATCTAAAGAGATAATACTCACGAAGACACAGAGACTAAATGCCTGTTAGCTAGCTGATGTCCGCGTGGATGTCGAAGTTTTGTACGCTTTCAAAGGTTTAAGGCGGAAAGTGCAATCAGTTGCAGCAATGGAGACGTCATATTCGGGACTGCAACGTAGATAGTGTCGTAACCTCGTGCACCGGTAACATCGGCCGCTGTGATGCGGCGGATCGATTCCGGGCAACAACCTCGAGACCGCGTCCCCCTGCGGTAATAACTGGGAATTCCTGGAGCTAGCCGTGTTCGGCCGATGCAAACGCAGTCACAGCACTCGTGGAAATACCGCTCACGGCGTCCGCCAGACGGGCGGGATTACATATAGGTACATACGTCGCGATTGTGGCGGTAGGCTTCAAGTAGAGTAGTGTAGCCTACTTTATTCCTACGGCGATAAGACTTGATATAACCTTGGAGTCTATAAATTTGTTTTTTAAAAATTTTGTTCCAAGTAATTAATCAAATACATATAATATAATTAACATAAAACAAATATATAAATGAACGAGCAAAAACAATACTTGTATCAAGATAATATTGTTCGAAGCAAACCAAAAATCAGTATAATTTTCTATAGAATAACACAAAGTAAAGTGAAACAATTAAGGAGAACTCCATCACAAGGACATGAATTGCGAAATACTGTCGGACGTCCGCACTCCATAGATCATATCACAGAGTGATAAATTACTCTGACTAACAACTCCAGTAGGGGCTGCTGTTACCCTTTACCAAGGAATTACACTTGACAAACTTTACTAACATCATTAATTGGTTTCTGCAAATGTTTTAATGGAAATGTCCAGAGATAATATTATTATAATAATTTAAGATATTGTAATAAATTACATTAGAAATAATAATATGATTTTTGATCAAATGATACTTATGAGATCGATTGAACAATTATAAAAAAAGTAAGATTTTGTGATATTTTAAATTCAACTTAATAGAAAAATCTGGCGCCCAACGCGTGACAGCGAATTTAATAAAACTTTCTATTGATAATTTCATAATGATTTTATTTTAAGGTTTTAACATTTGAGATAAGAAATACAGATAGTGAAATTGGAACGTTTTGAAGTTCGAGTTAATTGACATACTGGTATTATTAAAGTAGTAGGATTCAGCTCACACAGCGATTTTTTATAATCAAAACATAAAAAGGCCTGAGTACAAAACAAAATTAAGTTATCTCGATGACACCTCCTCTGCATGGTATTTTGTATAGCTCCGTCTCTTTCCTGAGAACGGCAACAAGTTGAGTCACGTGCGGGCTGGATTTGGCAGAGAATATAAAGAAGCAGCGGCGCGCGTCCGCCTGCCACGGCGGCCGTATCGATTTTGCGTTGTATTAGGCATTGTTTAAACAAGTAGTCGACATTTGGATCGCAATACGTCGTGGTAAACAGATAAGTATCAAAACGAATACAAAATAATTCTGAAATTCGTTTTTAAAAAACCTGAATTAACAATACTTTTGTTAAAAGCATTGTAACTACCCACATAATACAAAACGTACTTAGAAACATAGGTTCCTGAGGGTTAATTTCCAACAAAAGTGCCCGTATATTATAGCGCGAAGGATAATTACATCACATTGTGTCGACGTCTCACTGATGTCAATTGCAAAATAGGGTTCGTCCCCAGTTGAAGTCAAGTGTTTGTACAGAGCAAGCGCGTCTGTTAGTTTGTCGGTGCTGCTATAGGTCAAGTTGGTCCTCGTGGTTGGGTAACAGGAGCAATTGACATGCAGAATTCATTACTTTCGCTACCCTTAAACAGTTATTTCCAATTAAAAACTCCGCTTTTATGCATAAAAATCCATATTTAAAACCTGGTTTTATGAATAAAATTATTGGTGGTATTTTTTTCAAAAGATTATAGCCATTTTAAAAACAGCAGAAAATATTGTATTTCAGTGTTCTTATTACTAAAAATTCATGCAAACTGAGTAAGGTAACGAATAAAGCTCCAAACCTTGCTCATTAACATACTCGTAAGAATATTAATAATTCAGGTAGCGTAATTTCATTACTTTCTACTTTGTTAGGAAGAGTGATACTTTTACCGATAAGTATGTTGCTATTGGATAGGGCATTTTGGGAATTTTTCTTTTTAACAAATATTCATCTACAAAGCCTACAAAAAGTAGTAAACTACCAAATCTTCGCTTCATTAATAAAAGTATAAAGTTTACATTTCTGCACATAATACAAAATAAATCAATCGTTGTCTTAATTTAAAATCTTTTTACAACTTTTTAGCTACACGGTGCAAATGGAAATCGTTTACCAATAACTTACGTACTGTACAACTCTCTATGGTCCCATTCTATTAACCAGAAAGAAGCAAACCAACTTAGTTCTTATTACAAATTTTACTGGGTTTACATTCGTGTGAAACGATTTTAAGAGCATAACATTTTTGTCGTACTGTATACCGGAGCTCTGCCAACTTTTGGATGCTGTTAATTTATAGCATGATTCACGGTGTACCAGCAATTTGTTCGTCGCGCGCTAGTTTGTTTTTCCAGTGCAAAAGTTGAGCTTACACGCACTGGCAATTCACAAAAATTTTTGAAACCTTTTTTTTTATGCTTTGAGCAGGCAAACGAGCAGACGGGTCACCTGATGGTAAGTGATCACCGCCGCCCATGGACACTAGCAACACCAGGGGCGTCACCAACGCGTTGCCGGCCAAGAAGATGACGATAGACCCGCTTCTTGAAGGACCTCATGTCATAGCTTAGAGGGAACACCGATGCAGGTAGTTTGTTCCACAGTTTACACGTGCGAGGTAGAAAATGACGTGAGAACCGGACTGTGGACGAACGCCAGGTATCCAGATAGTGTTGATGGAACCTGGTACGTGGTGTGCGGTGACGAAAATTAACTGCAGGTAGTAACCCAAACAGTTCTTCAGAACATTCCCCATTATACAGACGGTAGAATACGCAGAGATAACCTACATCTCTCCTCAACTCAAGCGATTCTAACTCGTCTGTAAGCTTGGGATCGTCGACAAGACGAATGGCTCGCCGTTGAATTCGATTGAACGGATCCACTTGGCCAGCTGGGGCTCCGGCCCAAAGGTGGGAGCCGTACTCCATGTGTGGTCGAATTTGCGCCTTACAGAGCATCAACCTGTGCTTAGGCGTGAAGTACTGCTTAGCTCTATAGAGCACTCCCAATTTCTTTGCGGCTAGTTTGGCCTTACTAACCAAGTGGTCCCGAAACTGAACTTCATTCGAAATGTCGACACCAAGGATCCTAATGCTTTTAGAGATGTAAAGTGGGATGTTCTGGAAATGTGGTGCTATGACAAACGGGGTTTTTTTAGCGGTTAACGCGCAAACTTGTGTCTTCCCGACCTGAATTACCTGAACCTGAATTATTTTCATTAGCATGGAGCATACCACGCAGACACACATGGTCACAGAGTTGTCTGTGTTCCGTGGAGCAGACGATTGTGACATAAAGACATCTAGAGGATTCTAATGGGCGCGTGGTATGGATGAGTACCATTAAGATTAAGATGGATAGTTTTGGGCCCATTCTTCTCTAGTAGGAGGGATTCAACGCCAACATCGTCAGTTGCAAAGGAGGTTAGCTGGGGAAGCTATATGCACTTGGTGGTGGAAGGAGCCCCTTATACCGTTACCATGTTTTTTTCAGTTTTACTCACCGCTGAAACACATTAACTTTATAAATGTTTTTAAAGAAAATACAGAACAATAAATATACCTCATTTACCTAGTTTCCTGACAACTTAACAATCCGCTTTCCTTTTAACGTGCATGTAAAGGGGTAAATTTCTCTATTAACTTTACAGTCATCCTAATTGTGGCACCGTTGAATTTCTTTATTTCTTTATTATAGGGTCTGCAATTCGATTATTATTTAAAACGCGATTATATCTTAATGGAAAGGTAACGTCAATTTCTGAAATTAAAATGGGGGAAGAAAATGTCCACAAACATTAAATTTTGCTTAATATTTACTTTGTATAATTTGAATTACGAAGCCTGTGACCTGTTAATAGCCTACGAATCTAAATTAAAGTGTATTATGTTCACCCCGGCATAAGATTTTAATTGAGTTGTTAGCCTGGTAATCGTGATAATAACTTAGCAAAACATTTCCAGTATTCATCAGTAATGAGTAAGTGAATCCATATCAGCAATGTATTGAAAGACAGCTTATAGCGATGCGGTAAATCTATAATTTATCTAGGCATTGGATATCAAATTCTGGCCCATCTGTTCCGGACGAAGTTTGCGGCGAACGACAGAAAATTTCTTCATGAAAGTTTCTTGAATCAATAACGGCAGTTGTTCTTCGTCTAATACAGAATTTACGGATAGAATCCCAAAATTATTTATTACGGGTTTAACATTAAAATAAAGGAAATGAAAAAACTTATCATCTCCGACGAAGGTATCAAGATTGTATTATTTATTGGCTTCACTTTCAGCCCATCGATGGCCCTCTTCCGAGCACGGGTCTATCCTCTTGAGGAGGCCTAGAGCGTACTCCAACCACGCTGCTCTAGTGCGGATTGGTGGAAGGGTTTGTGGCCAATCCAAGTTTTAGAAGTTTTCATGCCACTTGAGGGCCTATAACATTGCCGACGACTGTTTTCTTACAATACCAACCAGGGTCGACGGCTTTACGTGCCCCCCGAAGCTCGGAAGCACTCAAGAATTTTTGATAATAGCGATCACCCACCCAACTGCCGACCGCGCCCGCTGTTGATTGTATATCACTCAAGATTGACATAAGCCGGCGGAATATGAGCGCATCTTTATATGTATATTTTACAAAATTAGTGAGCCATACGCAGCGGAGGGAACAAGAGACCTCGACGGGAGAAAAAAATAACAATTTCCGTTATCCTCGTACGTCATAACGTAAAGATAAAACAGTTGGCGAACAATAACGGCTGTAGTCTGTAACTTTTCATCTGTCGGTCTGCGCGCTGCAGCTCCACACTCCACACGTCTGCCATCACGGCCGTCATCGTGTACGTCTGTCGCAGCCCCCTTCTAATTTACTGCTTCATTATGATTTCTGTTGTGCTCACACCGTATTTGCATTTATTACGTAGACTAACTAAGCTGCAATATTATTATGCCTTATAACTAAAATTCTACTTTATGTAAGTATTCAAAAGCGCTTATTTTATGCAAATGGACGTTTAAGGCGGCCTCGTAAATCTGTCTCGTAATAATTCTAACAGAACCTTGTACGCCTATAATATAAGTTAACACACCTGTTCTCTCTATTTTACTTACAACCGAGGGAGAAATAATCCACGTACTTTTTTTAATATAAATTATAAGTTAATGCTTGACTACAATCCCACCTGATGGTAAGTAGCGATGTAGTCATTGATAATACAATACGTTAGCAATTATTCCACACAAACATGTAGGTACCTAATCAATAAGCAAGTAACTTCATGAAATTGTCAAAGTAATATCTAGGTCGTTTTTAAAGTCCATATCTAGTAAATATTATAAAAAGAACCCATAAAACCGACTCGGGATATATTCCACAAACGAAACATCAATTCGATATGAGTCCGATATTGAATGGGGTCGTGGTCGGACAGAGGGGTGATATTGTAATGACTCTTCACTTTGTTAAACAAACATCTTTATTATCGTCTTATTCCCTCTACGTCTCGATTCATTGGATCTGATGGATTCGTATCCCATCGCTAGATTATATTTTGATGTTAGATTTTATCAAGATTGCCGAGATAAGATCTCTTCCTCAATTTGTAAGGACTGGTGCATCGTAACTGTTATCAATCATTCATAAGCACTCCACTGTTATAACATCTTTTGTTATGGCGATCTGATGGGTTCAAACGTTCGATGCTGGATTTATATGTGGGCATTACGGAAACCAATCAGTCTTTCCCAATGACACGTCATTATTTAACAATAAAATTATTACTAGAATAACTATTACAAGTATAAGTCAATTTTGCTGGCTGCTTTAAAAAGGGTGTACTTCATTTTAGCCTATACCTAGGCTCCGATTGATCTGAATTTTGGTATACCGTATAGGTATATACATATTTCGACACAATACCTGCATTTATTTCATTTTCAAGGTCACTTTGAAAAAACATTCATTATTTTTACTTTTTTACCTTTATTGGAGAAATATTGATTTTAAAGAAAAATATTTCCAATAAAATTTGTAGCCCTTAAGGAGACTGACATTTTATGATTTGTGAGGAAAATGCGAATTTCGTTCCGCATAATTTTTTGATACTCCGCATAATCACTTGTTAATCAGCACGTCGAAATACAGATTCAGAGAATTGTAATGATAAAAATATATTTTACTTATTATTTAAAAATATATATCGGCTTATTTAGGTAGCTTATACCAAACAAGTTTTAAAAGCATTTTCATGTAGTAATTCTCTTGTCTAACACCACTCAAGAGCCTGCCAATGCCGAAGGGGCATTTCAAAATGCTATAAACCGTGCCCGAGTCGTGAACAACTGTGAAACAGGTTCATTTGTCCGTTTGTTTCACCCTATTGAACTGAGTGTGCCCCAATCCCAATACTATTCTCTCTGAATTCCCTAAAGTCGTATGTTACAGTTTTATCTACTGTAGTCACAACGCATATTTTATTTACAGTTTTTAAGTAATATTTTATGTTTGTTAGATCGCATGGCAACCCTCTTTCAGTTACCGGCATCAGTACAATGGGATTGTGATTAACACATTACACGTAAATACCCCGCCCCAGCTCCAACTCCAATTATCGCAGTTGTACGCAGTACTTACGTTTCAATGGCTTTAAAACGTTTCCTCACTAAGTCAGCAAATTCACAGCGTGATGTCATTAGTACCTTGCAGTGGTGTGGTGATTAGTGCAGGGAATGCCTGATAGCACTCTAATCCAGCGCCCGGCGGAAATCCATACCTCTCCGTGCGTGTACTTAAGGGGTCTTCGTAATGCCATAAAACGTGTTCGAAGCACGTTGAACATAAACGAACCACCCCATACTTTCGCGGTAACTGCGTTTATACTGCTCATGTTTGGGATTCGGAGGATTTACACCGGTTTTTCACAAAGCTAGAGAATTTACTTCCGAGAATCCTTATGATATGCGAGTCATTACCGCTTTGTGGTGTTGAATTATTACGGGGATCGTTAGACAGCAACCGAATTTAGCCGGCGGCGGATAGACTCGTAAAACATGGGGAATTGGGGACCCCTGTTAGGTTGTAAACTGTGTTCCAAGCACGTTATACTTCTTTATTCGCACAAATCATAGGTACGCGTTCGCTTTTATATCATAAACGTCAAATTGATTATATTAGTAGGTTGCATGATTATATCACGTCGGGGTCACCATTTTGATTTTAGATTCAATGTTGTGTATATCACTTTCTGTGTGGGTGGCTAAATGAAACTTCGGTTAAGAATCTGAATATATACGATTTATGTATAAAGGATATGATACAATGACATGAAATAAAGTAGTGTTGGCCGCGGTTTAGAAGGAATGTGGTTTGTGAGGTGGAACTGTGGCAATTATGCTGATGGTACAAATTATACATTAGGTCTTTGCCTATGAAATAGGAGATTTGTATAAAAATTTTAAAATATAAAAAATTTATTAACTTTTGAAGCAAAACTTCTTTAGGCGCGACTTGAGAATAACTCAGATTATTTTTCGGACGGAAGTATTGAAACGGAAGAAGAATGTTGTGAGTATATCTTATGCCGATTCAGTAGTGTTACGCATGCTTCGATGCGCAAGTCTCGCTCTTGGTCACCCACTTATCTAGATTTTTTAACTTTTCGATTTGATGCAAGTGCTTCAATGTTGTTATTATACTAACTCCAATGACCACAGCAAGCTCAGCCGTAGATTGAATTGGATCCGCTTCCATCATCGCTTCTATCATCATCAACGACGAATTGAATCGTCGTTGTCGACAGTGACAGTTACCGGCTGACCGCTAGGCTCGTTCTTCAACTCAAAGTTTCCAGATTTAAAACGATTAAACCAATAATGGACCGTGTTTATGTAAGCAGTTTTAATGTACGGGTACAGTTTTCATTTTCATGGGAATTTCGAATTGCACGCCAATCCATAGATAGTTAAATCTGAAAATGCTAGTTAGAAAATCTCCAATTTCATATGTTCATCAACCCAACCCATAAGTCCATTACGTAGGTCAAATTATGATTGGCATATCTTAGATGACGCAGGTCACTTGAAATGCTTATAAGATTTGAACCAGTATCTGCATGTGAAAGACACGTACAGAACTACAAACCTCTACTCTCTCTACTCTCTACGCTATTACGTACGCACTTGAATGATCATTATGAAACATTCCGTCAAGAAAAAAACACGTAAGTTTTTGGTTAAGTGTACCACTACTACTTTGACGCTCGAGAAAACTTTTTGATTTTTAGTCCTTCCAGTGTCATGATTAAAAAGGTTGTACTTATCCGTTTGAAGCACTGAGGGCGTGACTGAAAAAGGGGTCGAGTTGAGGAGCTCTGTCGTCAAGAGGACGACATACGCACCGCGGCCGGCGGCTCGGGCGGCGCGGGCGGATCGATCAAGGGCAGACGGGCACGTGTCTGTCGTAAAGAATACTACAACCCACCGGCTTCATTTATAATAAAATTGTAATTAAACAACATTCATAGTATTCATACCATTGAGTAGTACAAAGTAGATTCACTCTCATAATTGATCAAAAAAATGGTAGGCATACATTACACTTTACAGGTATAGTCATCTACATAACACATTATTTCAATGTTTGTTTTTTTTGACATGGCTTCAAGTTTTGAACCATTAATGGCACACTACGGACAAGGCACGGATCTCTCTTTTATTACTATTTTTAGTAAAAGTGTCTGCGGCCCAGAAAGAATGTAACCAAGACATTAATCGATATCTTCATTAATATGACTAGTTTGTGACTAAATTTTAGCAAACATCTAACCTTTAATTAATATAGAAAAGCTGGGTTATATAATAAAGAAACAAATAGCCATCATACGAATAACGGCAGTAAATGAACCTTCTAAATTAACATATTCTGTGGTCTTCAACACACGCAACATACGCGTTCCTTCTACAACTTCGTCCGAATGAGCAACTTAGAAGCCCACGTTACTTGTGGCCAGCTACCTAATCAATACGTCTGCCGCTTTTACAGCTCCCTACCTGAACTTGAACTTACGTAACATCATTTTTCATTCCGTTTGAAGTGTATACAGCCCTGCATTATTGATGAAACACCGAGGCTCCAAGCTTTAATAGGTAACCCCGCTGTGACTCATCAAACAGAAAACATTCAACTTTCTTAATGTGTTTCGCAAAGCTCAACCGTCGCAAACCTTCATATCAACCGAGGTAGCAAATGTAAAACGTTTTACATTTTATTTTAAGCCCCATCAAACTTTTTTAAAGCTCTTGGATTTTTAGGGTTCCGTAGTGATAACCTTACAGTTTTTAGATATTATTATGATTGCGGGAAGTTGGACAGTACATAAGAATTAAACATATTTAAGGATTTTCAAAAATTGTGACTTATCTTCTCATTTCTTATACATAAAAGCAAGCATTATTAGCAAAGAAAGCACATGGAGGTTACTCATGATTTTTCTCATTAATGTGACGTGAATTATTTTTATTGTGAATATCAATGAACTAATATATTAACGTAAATATTCATTATTAATTTCTTACATTCCAAACAGTAAATTCTATAAAATTTTCAGTAGCCACTACAAATTGATAAACAATGGTCGCGGGACCCACGGGGATCCATCAATCAAGGACGGTACGGTCTACCGTGGAATGGAACTCGAGTTCTCAGAATACGCGGCTGACGAGGACAGATTGTTCGTTGCTCTAAAACACGAGTAAATTTCGTCAGAATTTTAAATGGAAAGCGTTTTGCTTTTCACAGAATTGTAGTATCTGGGTGTTTGTTTCCTAACTCTTCAATATTAATGTTCAATAAACAACAGGTTAGTGCGATTAAATGTACCTACTGATAAATTGATTGATGCATAGGAACGTGTTAACACTGTTGAAGACGACTTTATTTCCGATTACAATCCAGTAATTATTGGTGATCCCACAGAACATCTAATAATTAGTAGATGTTCTGTGGGTGATCCAATCCAAAAATGGTGAAATTGTTTACGCATATACCACTCTAACAGCGTCATTTTATTACTCGCTTTTCGTACAGTCATACGTAATGCTTAAGCTTTGCGGACTTTGCGGTTACAAACTGTACGCGCAACTTAGTCCTTCGTTCGCATAAAAACCGACCTCCATGCCTCCCTTGGGACTGGGCTATAAAAAGTACACCCTTAATGGATGCCTGCGTTAGCATCGTCTACGTAGAAACCCTAGCGCTTTTAACTCATGCAGTTATACTTGAAACTAAAAGCAAAGCCGCTTCAAAACTTCTCAATCTCCCCATTCTGATTCACCGAGATCTAACAGGTAAATCTGGGTGGTATACATCACCAGTAAGGGTTCCGAGTGAAGAACATACACTTGTATTTATAAATCATGTGGTTCGGTGTGTGACATAAAGAAGATCTTACACAAAATACTTTCGGAAAAAACAATTGGCCTGCAACCTAAATATTGAAAAATGGTGAACCGTTGTGTGGTCGTACCTTCACTCATTTTTCACGGGCTAGTATTTGCTAGCCGCAGCATATTATTCTCTAATACAACAGCTTAATTTACCATGTCTACCCTACTAAGCAGTAAACAAAAGACCACAGGTGCGTTCTGAGAGCTGGTTTAAATAAGATTATACTCGTGCTTCCTCCGCTATTATAACAACAGTTCTTGCTACAGACAAAGCTCGTCCTCGCAAGGTCTGATGAACAAAGGGTATAATAATAAGGTGTAATTAATTTTTAAATGACTCCTTTTTCAAAAATATTGAGCAAAATGCTGAAGAAAACAAAGGATATATACGGGTTCTTAAATAATATAATCAGTATAATTTAACTTAGAGGTCAGTCATTGACCGCGAATTGTTGATGAGTCAAGAAGACGGATACAAAAAGATGAATAAAAGAGATTATTGAAATAGAAGTCAGAGAAAAATAGACCGAAACCCACCTGAAAGTTTATCAGCTACTCCAACCGGTTCAGACATTGTTATCACAAGCACTTTACCTATTTTAATGTTGAAATCCGTACACGGCATGGTTGGATTGATCGGACGCTCGGGAGACAGTTGGCAAAACTCTCTATCTATGTCAGACCTTGTCCTGGTCGGAGCTATTAATGAAACATCAGAATGGAGCGATGTATACACGGCAACCAAATTGGATCACGGTCTAAACCGCAGCGGCTCGTGTCAACCGAGTAATGTGAGAACGAAGCCTTACGTGGCAATTGCGAAGTTTCGTGCACTTTCGGCGTACTGTTTACTTTGTACAGCCATATTTTTACAATGAAAAATTGCATGACTTCACCTGGTGTTAAGTGACCACAGTACCCGACATCTACAGGTTTAACAAAGTGTAGAAGGTTTTTATAACATCGGAAATTAATTTAGATTCTATTTTCATCATAAAATTTATTTTAACTATTTGATCACTATAAATAATTACGATACAAATAGTGAACTTAATGCAAAGTGCGACCACATACATAACCTAACTAGCAGGTGAAGCAAACACATGAAAGAAAATCTTACCGCGAAAATATTCATCTTGTTAGAATTATACCCCCGTAAAGACACATTATATGTGGGCTTGGATTACACTCGGAGCCCTATAATTTACTTTTGATATTAATGTTGTATTCATTCGCTGCTCACTACAAGCTTTGCGTCTACGTATTTTTTTCACGTAGTGACGTTTGCCCTTTCAAAGTATTTTTATATGTTTCAGTCCTCGTGGGAACCGTATTCATCATACAGATTGCTCTCGACTCTCGTATAATGCCAAGTAATACTCATAAAAACTAGAAAACGACGTACCTATATTCAAAATTTATAGTGATATCATTGAATAGCCTCTTTGGTACGACGTTCGTTTTGTAAATAGGTATACGTACCTTATCTAAATCTAAATAGCAATCAAAATATCTGCATAAAAGAACGATAATGTTTATTAAAACATCTGATCAGCGCTCTTGTTTTGGTTTTAATGGACATCAATTGGTTGGTTGATTAGTTGAATTTTGACGCATGCTAGGGCTAATTAAATAAACGGGCCCCACATTAATAACGTTAATGACGTGAACTGGTGTCGTGAAAACTGACGCGCTTCGAGTGCCAACATCCTTGCATAAACCTGCACAGAAGTTTCATGCTAATCCTAATCGAACGAGCTTCAGACCCTTCAGTAGGAACTGTACCGTTCAGCAGGAAACTGCGGTTAAAGTTACTCGTTTCTCTCTTTCTTTCTTTTTCTTCGCCGGCAACGCTTCAGTGCTGTCTTTGGTGTCACTGATGTCCATGGGCGACGATAGCTACTTACCATCAGGTAAATCGTCAGCTCGGTTGTCGGCTTTTTCCATAAAAGTCATCATTAACAAATTCTAACACCCGCCCGTGTCTGAGGATATGGGCAAGCGATTGAATGAAATAGCACGAAATGAAACCTAAGATTCACAAAGACATGTATGATGGATGATATCGAGCATGACAGCGGCCGGGGGAGCTAAGTACATTTGTTTGTCCCTGATCTTTGTTCATGAATAATAAACGATTTGTCAAGAGCAAAGATAAACAAAGAGTAACTTATTACAAAGTTAAGCTTTATACTATCCGTCCGATCATTTGGTATTTTTACCTGGAAAGATTTCCGGGAGTTTTAAAAATTGGTATCTTCATAGGTTTTGAGGTGCTCTTTCCAACTTTGCCACCTCGTATCTTTGCCGCTCACCCCGCCATATTTCCAATGGTGCCTAATAGCAGTTTTTTGATAATATCTCATTTCCTATTCATTTTACAATGAAAACACCTATGAATAAATGAAAGTTGAGAAAAATTTCTATAATTTATGTCTTACTAATTTTGTAAGATTAATAGTTTTGGCGTACCTACGTGTGTCGCAGTGTACTTAACATGCGTTTTGGCTAAAAACTCATTTCCACATCACCTTGACGTAGAGTATGCCGCGCGTTTTTTTATTGCGGTTTCCCCACTAGGCTTAATCCACACATAGAGTATAGTTCTTAAAATTAGCCCAGTTTTAAAGTATTGATGGACCAGGTGTAAACGGCCGTTTTTTTAATTTGTAGCACTGGTAATATAACAAGCGGAAGTTGAACCCTTAAACACGAGCAAACATATCTGCCTATCTTGCGTGAATATTGTTAATTATGCTTGAAGCAAACATTACAACGTAAAAGAGTATGCTGTTACTAAAATAAATCTTGTGCAGATGGTGTAACTGAATAGACATAATTAATTACCAATAATAAATAGAAATACATTATGGACATATTCTATAGGACAGCAAGCTAGCCACTACAGCTGGTCAGTGCACCTAAAAGTAAACGGCTCACACACCACTTTTCCTTTCCATAAAAAGTAAAGTTTTTCCAAGCCGTGCGCAGTGCTCGCGGCTAGCCATGTAAAAATAAACCATCTCGCCGTACTTGACATCGCAGATGTCGATGTGCAGTACGGAACGGCAACGTGGATATTGCGAGCATATGGTTAGAGTAGATCTTGAATATGAATGTTCTTGCCGGATATATAATTTCGACTTCTGTATCGAAACCACAGACATCGAAAGTCGAAACACTCTCGCGTGCTATGCAAATTTCGCTCGAGTACGACCGCTTTCGCAGTAGACAAAGATACAGAACCCGGCTAAAATCATGCTTCTATTAAAGCTGCTTGTTATATCATGAGCAGGCAGATCATTGTTTTAAACACGAAGAAGGATGGATCCTGATGAATTGTCTAAGAAAGACCCAATATGATATTATTTGAAGTAGTTGTTAGCGAAAAGCAAGTAATATCGATTAGCTCTTTCAACGTCATATCAACCACAGACCCGCAGTATAGCGTCGGCGGGGCTAACACCACGAGGTGACTAAGCATTTACTTTGCACTTTTAGGGTCAACATTGAGTAATTATTCGAAAATAATAATTATTAAACCGACAGAGCTACTCGTATAGTCGTAGGTAAGCAAATTATCGCAGCAAATTGCTCTATAATTTGTCTCGGTACCTATCAAATTACTTCTACGACTTTTAAGAGTGGGTAAGGCACTGCACTCTTTTCAATTAGTACTGGTAAAAATCGTCGACAATTATTTCATCGTGTATTAAGCACGCTATTTTTTCACTTCTGCTTTTATCTAGAAGCAATTAAAGTCACAATGGCTTGCAGGATTCTACTGACAGTTCCGATGAGTAATACGTCAGCCGTACATTCGTACAGAATTGTCTTTCTATGCATATTATGGATTATTCACCCCGCCTGGTAATTGCAGAGAGCGTGGGCGATGAACTTTATCATATGGATTTTGGACCGGCGTTTTGGGAACAGGCCAAAAGGCTTCTGCCGACCTACTAAAACAATGTGAGGAACGGAAAGTTTTAATGCGATCACAGAATCTGCTTTTGTTCTAAACTGCCTCGTTATTATTAATATATTAGATAGTATTTTGGCAACTGAACATATAAATGACAATGAATTGTCGTAAACTTTAAGATTCGACCACATGAAAAACATGATAAAAAAGGCAATTAACCACGGATAAATGTCCTGGTATGGTATAGCACTAACTTCACGGCTTAACTGCGGAACTATAAAACTTTATAATCCACTGTCACGTTATCATGAAAACGTTCAATCCCCCGTGTCTCGCAGCTCACAGCTGACGTTCGTGGTAGCGTTGGTTTAAAGCGGCTTAGTTGGTGTTGGTCGGCGCAGGGTTTAATGACCTCACGTACTGTCGGACTGCGGATCTGCGGATCCAGGAACATAATAAAAACGTGGTACTAAATTCGCTACTAACCTCGCTTTACGATTGCGGCAAAGCATATCATATCGATTTTCATTAGCCGGGTCCACACCGGACGATCCATCGATCCCGCGATCCGCGATCCAGGATCGCGGAGCGTGGATCGTGGATCGTGTTATGCCGATCCACTCTTGGAAACTTGCGATCCCAAATATGCGCTCCAAGCGATCCTAAGGCGATCCGTGATTCAGCCAGTCTAACTCTTGTACGATATGGAGTCACACGTACAACGGCGGCGTCTTGCCGTTGCAGCAGTAACTTTTATTTTGCTTAAATGCTTGCGCAAAAAATCACAAAAAAGAAACATTAACATTTAAATTCTTTATAAAGCGATATCAAACGGCGACTTTCTGAGATGTCCATGGCGAGGTGGATCGCGCGAACCAACACAACCGTCCACACCGCGCGCATCACGCAACTGAGGCACCTTTGAGGCTGGCACAAAAACCGACCGCACACGGATCGCGCGAGGTAGGGAGCGCGCGCTCCAATACGTGCGCATGGATCGCGCGCGGCACGTCCACACCGCCTGCATCTTTGGATCGCGCTGCTGCCGCGCGCGATCGGAGCGCGATGGATCGTCCGGTGTGGACCCGGCTATTAGGACTTCACGAACTGGGGACAGAAAGTTGAAGGGTGAATATGTAATTAAGTTTATTTCAAAAACTGAATTATGAAATCTTGCAGATGTTTTGGAACTACAGTGTTTACAATTACTGGATGGTAAACTGTATAGTTCTCTGGATATTGTTTGTATTCGAATCGTAGGCTTCACCTAAGTTCAAGAGGAATTCGATAAACCAAATAATAAATATTATGCTGAGGCGACAGTAAGCAATCAATGAGAACTATCAATGAATAAACCTAGGAAACATGAAAGAAACCGGTGAGGGGTTTTAGGATTCAAATTGAATCGCATAATCTGGATAAATTTTACTTAGCATGGTCGCTGTTTAATCCTTGGAACTGGAGCAAATTACAGTTTCCTTGGCAGCACAACTGAGAGGAATACAGAATACGCCATGTTACTGTTATAATATAATAAGTTTTGCTCGTGTAATTCATGGTATTTTTAGTAGGCATTTCACTTGTAGGTATTTGTTTTACGTATTCATTTAAATTTTAAATGGAATAAAATCGATCACATCACATCACGGAAATCGTTGAACGCACTCAAAATTAACTGTTCGAGTTCTCGGTGCATAAGGCTTTTGCCAAGTGCCGTGTTTCTTCGAGGGCTCGAGTTTGTAATGTGTCATTACTTTCATTTTCTTTTTAATGCTTTCACTGTTGCAGAATACATAAGAAAATAATGTATAATAGCTCAATAAACCGATTTTCCAAATTTGAAACCTAAATCTTTTCTATCATCGGTAATCTCTGGTGATACAACATAATTCACGACACTAACCACGCCTCTTATTAAAAGTGCTGAAACAAACTCACATTAATTTTACATTTCTACATTGTATGCAAAGTACGGATAGACAGAAAGTAAACAAAATAAATAACGGTGTAATGTTTTTACTGAAACCATTTGGTTGTTTAGTCTGAATTGCTACTAGCATATTTTTCTTTAAAGAAAATAACCTACCGAATACTACTAGAGTAATAATAAAGATATTTAAGATAGGTATTTCTTCTCCGAGAAAAGGCCACGTCGTAACACATAATGTCATTTCTAATCTTATCTGGACCAGGGGAGGCGGATGCTATTTCATTAACTTTGCCTCCGAGAAAGCTATAATCAAGTTACGGTGAAACTATAGGGAACAAACATAAGATCTAAAGTAGTTCCTCAATATGTTAGTGCTGGTTAATATCATCACTATCTTTATTCGCACTGGACTTTTAAACTAGTACATGGACACTGGGAAATATTGGATTACGCTTGACTGGGACTTTTAAGAATTACAAATACAGGAAACTTTAAAATTGAATCACAAGACTACAAATTAATATAATTAAAGGCATGGTGCTCAATGCTCATATTCATATTCCATTTCGATTAGTAAGTATCTATCCTCCACTGGTGTTAGTAATTTTTTCATCGTTTTCTAAATGACACATGTAAAAGAACTACAATGAGTAACATGATATCGTTAAGTGACTTAATAGTACCTCAGTAGTATACCTCAATAATATGCGTTTGAAGTGTCTTACGCGTCCAACTTAGCGCATACTCAAGATTTTACTTTTAGATAATGCGGAGTCGGCTCAGAGATGAGTCAAGCTTCATGCCACCCTTATAGCACAAGGCCATCGGCCGTTTCGTTGCAAGTTGCAATTATAGCGAGCATGTGTTCTAGACGCATCAGAGTTCTCGACGGACCGTTGAACGGAACGGGCTGAAGTTTGATGACCCGAGAGCATTGTTTCGTAGATTAATCACGTACGAAGCCGCTGCTGCCGGGGTGACTTCTGAAAAGCCGTTCTGAACGGTATAAGGTGCCTCGATACTATCTATATGCCTTTTTATCTCTCGCAGTTGACACCAATGCAACTTAATTAGAGTTAACCCGGGTACTCCAAATAAAGTTATTGTCATTAATTATCTGAGTCACCATACTAAAATTCAGTTACGAAACCCGGTAACACATTTCATTTCGCTTCGAGACATCTCGAATCTAGGTTGCAAACGGCATTTATTCAAATTGCAGCGAGCGTTAAGCGATCCGGTACTTGAAGTAAGTACTCGATGAGTAGCATGTGCGGCGTGGGCGCCGCGAGTGTCACCCACGTTGTCTTGCCTTTTCTGGAGCCCGTTCAGGCCAGGCGAGCTTTCGTTGCAACCACTCGGAATAAGTCTCGATAATGGACCTGTCCTACCACGAGCAGGGACCCGACCCGAGAAGAGAGTTAGCAAACGCGATATTTTATTGCAAAATCTCCTTCCTCCTTGTTATCTTACCTTCAATGTTTTTCAAAGAACATTAGTAGGTAGATATAAAATTTTCGAGTACACTAACTCTAAAAAGTACTTTTTATGCTGTTGTATTGGCTGTTGTTCAAGAAACATTTACCTACGAAAACAATACTATGGATGTTACGCTTACTCATTCGGTTGGAAAAGACAACTCGTTATCAGTGTGCACTGTGCACATAATAATGCAACCTTACTTTCAGAAGGAAGCAATTAAGTTCACAATGGCGTGAAATGCGACCGATTCATTTCAGTTCAAGAAAAAAAACCAAAAAAAAACCTGTGTAGGAGGACGCGACCAGTTATTTCGATTGTGTTCGATCCATCATTGTATTAGTTGCATTTTTTATTTGTATAGGTATTGATTAATCACATTTAGCTTTAAACACGATTGCCGACGTGCTAATATGCTGTACCCTGACTTATATTCTGTGTCACTGCACATATTTACTCACTTGTAAATGTCATATTATTTTAATAAATTATAATATAATATAAACCAAAAAATGTTTGTACGGATGTCCTTTATAGACTCTGAAACCATCCAACCGATATGCCTCAAAATGGTTTCACTTGAAAAGTAACAATCCGAAGGTGGTTTGAGACCACTAAAACAATGCTTAAGGTAAATTCGGTCCATTGATAAAGACGTTTAAAGATATGTTTTGATATGTAAGATATGTAAAGAGATAAAGATTGTTTTAGCGTAGTAGAACACGCCGGATATCTACTAGTAAATTATAAAAGAAGGTTGAATAAATTGAATTACTGGAAAGAAGGAAGCGGTTAGTGAAATTAATGACTAATTCAATCTCAAAAGTTTTAATACAGAACTTGTCAAACCATTCAAATTCTTGTCAAGCCAATCAAATTCTTAGAGAATTGAATAATATAAACATTGCAAAGGATACCGAAAAACGGCGTTAGATTTTTCAAAGCTGTTTGTTTTATTATTTATTTATTTATTTATTTACACTCAAAATTACATCTAACATAACAGTTTCTTAACTAATGCGTTTTAAAGCAATGAAAATCTTGAATAATGAAAATCTTGGATAACTTCAAGAAACTATCGCCGAAGCGTTTTCTGCAGCAGGAGCAAATCTAGTTTAGAATGACGACCCAGCCCCAATTCATTGAATTAAGCTTGGAAAGCACTGCAAAAAGTTTGCTCGTTGAATCGGCAACTTAAAGGAAATGTTTCTGCACAAAACGGGAGACGACGTAACAAGTTATTAAAGTTGCCAGTAATATTGTTAATGCTTTCTGAAATTGGATTACTTCTTGCGAAATGGAGCGAGAATAGCTGATTCTATAAACTAGCAGGCCGGGATTAATGTAACAAATGAGAGACCAAAGCCGAGAAATAGGCATAGCTAAACGATTCCTTCACATACTTTAGACTTAGAGAAAGGGGAGATTTAATGATATTCCTTAATTTCTCAATTACCCTAACCTTTGCAAAGATATGTCTATTATCACTGCTGGTTCTAAATGGTCAATGTTTGCTTACCCCCGCGGAGAATCGAGGCACATCCCATTGTCATGATAATGACACTGTCGGATGTCCCAACTAGAGGGTGGGGCCCTGGCCGTCGCGCGTCGGTTCCACCGTGCAATGGTTGTTTTACAAACAAATGAATATCCTTTTTGAATGTGTCCCCGGCCCCACAGTTTGCGCTCCCATTATGTTATCAAAACACTGGAAAGGCTTCATCGTTTTACAAAACCTTTTTTATGCATGTAGGGTTTATTTTGAATACTGTATTTTAAAATTGTAACTATGTAGTCCGTACCTACTTTCAGGTTGCTAATAAAATAATTGGACTGATTTAGGAAGATCTCATAGCTATAATATTTTTAAGTTATTTATCTGTGTGTCTTATACTTCGTTATATTGAAATCACTGCTGCGATTTTAATTTGGTCTTCACCGTTTGAAAAATTTTGACAAAGAACCGTTTCAGTTTTCTGGCTTCCTGTATGTTTCGTGTTGTGTAAATACGAGTAAGTTGGATAACACCATAGTTTCAACTACATTCTTGTGGATGAAGCTGCAATCAAAAGGTAGTAATAATATTTATAGTCTTGTGCTTTTAATAAAAATGGAGATCATTCAGGGTTCACTTTAACAAACCTAACATAATACAGCTTGAAATTGTTTACTTTGTACTTGTATTTTCTTTCAACCGTGTATTTGTTGTGAATACAATTTTTAATTTGAAAATTCTGTTCATTTCGCACACAATAAATGTATTTTTTAAACCGCCGGGAGCAAATCGGGCGCCCGCTGGACTGGCTCTTGTTGAAGGCTGTTGCGATTTCATCAAATGAACAAAGTTGCGCCTCAAAACGACCCCATTACGCGCTCAGAGAAATTGCATTGCTACGTTTGATTGTATTAGAGGAATACCCGCCGCCTTTAAAGACGATTGCCTCAAATCTACATACAGAACATTCAAATAAAAATCTATAGTGCCTGCTATTGTTTTCCTTATTTCGGCTGGCGATAAATTTTCTTTAATTAATTTATGCATCAATCAAGTTATATCGATATTCAAGTAGGTAGTATCCAATAAGCAATTTGCCGCATTATCGTCTGAACAAACTCAATTTTATGTAACGTTTATTATTTTCGCAAGAAAATTGGAATTTTAATAGGACGGTCTTCCTTAAAATATGTAAATAGCGGAGTGAACAACGTTGGAATACCTTGCGATACATACGTAGGTATGGTTTGTTAGTGAAATAGTTGTATTATATAGAAAATATAGAAGGACTCAAGTCTACACAATATAATTCGATACTCAGATATAAATTGGAAGTAAGTAAATACATTACTGGGCGCCTGAAAAGGCAGGCTGGAGACCACACAGTTCAATGGGCTGATAATGATTAATCTTTGGGAAAAAATGTAGGAAAGGCCATCATACACATCCCTTCAATGAGGTTGGCGAATCATAAGCTAGATTCATTAAATCATTTTCAAGAGGGCTTTGTCATAACTTTCACAACTTCATCGCGAATCGTTGACTAGAGTAAAATTTCAAAATATGATCGGATGCGTTTATGATTCATCGTACCTATGGTGAATCTGAAACTTTTTAGGTAGTTTCCTATGATATTAAATGTTTTTTTCTGCAACAATAAACGAAAGAAAACCGCAATCGTGAGACAACAGTAAACAGTTGAATCATCTAGCTAGATTCTAGATAATTTAGCGAAGTTTTCAATCCTTATGAGGCCTTAACTGAAGTATGTTAAAAAGCAGTGTTAAACATTTAAGCAATCATTGTAAAGTTCAATAAGAAAAGTAAGAAAGCACAAAGGGTTCGTAATTATGAATACATAAGTAATCCACTCCCAGGGAGGACTAGAAATATAAAATAGTTCCCCACACAGCCGTGTCAAATGCAGTTGGAGGCGAAATTACCCATTCAATTCACGGATCATTAGGCAGGAGCAGTGAAAGAGAAAACTTCGTAGTTTTATTTCTATAATAAAAGTTGTAAATATATAAAATATATAAAGGTTAAATTTATCCATATTTGATTGTAACCTGGTTAATACAGACCCAGAAACACGTTGGGCTCGGGTGAGAAAACTTTTCAAGTTTGCTGTTAGACATCTACCTAGATACAAATCATGTATATGGGACTACGTAGTAATATTATCTAATCCTCTAATCTTTGGTTAAATTGAACAATCAACTCATAATACGAACCCCCAAATGGTGGGAAAATGTATAATTTGATTAATTTTTCAACCAATCAGAGACAAGACAACTTAGGTACAATTCACACAAAGACTAGTAACCGTTGTAATCGTTGTATTCCAAAAAAGGAGAACGTTTAAACTTCAAATCCTGTGAGGCGCGGAAGAGATGCGAATGAGTCATCGGCGGATCGTTCACCGTCCTTGTCAGCCAACGGTCCCAGTGACCCGTCTTGGAGAGATAAAGCGTACCTACATTCTTGGAAAAACAAGCTTGATATTCCAACATAAACATGACCAACAAGCCGACTGAATAATAAAGAAGGTCAGGCAGCATCCACACAAAGAATACCATCTTAACAATTAAACTAAATGAGGAAATGGAATGGTAAATAAATGCATTTTATTGTTCTTAAATAAAAATAAATAAATACGAAGCAAAAAACTTACTTTGTATGTATTTGTTTATTTGTTTGATATCTCCTGTCCTGTACTGTAATCTTTTACAGAGTAAAATTAATATCGGTTATACCAGGTTTCAATTATTATTAAAAATTGTTTCAAACAAGTAATGTTTATAGTGTAAAAACAAAGCGAGAGTTACGAAGTCGTTAAGAAGATGACACATGAAGTCATGACCGGTGACTTTCCTGGACCACACGACCGACGACCGGTCGTCGGTTAAATTGGAACTTGTTTAACGGTCATCGCGGTGATGACAAATTACATTGAACATTATTTGAACGTTAAATACTTTTGAATGTCTGATTCTTCTCGATCTCTGACTCTGACTAGTCCATGAGGTGCCATCCGGTATGGAAGAAGTTTTAATTAGGTTACCAGAACTTTTTATTCACAACTTGATACCATCAACGAACATGTAAGAAATAGAGTTCCATATTTTAGAATTATGAATATTTAAATGGACGAGAAAAGTACTACTACTTGTCTATGCAAAATGATATTTTTTTTTCTTTTTTCGCGATCTCCCATCTTCCAAACATACCCAAAGCTAAAGATTTCAGGTTATGTGAAATTTCTACCCACTAAAACCCCCTTGGCAGCCATCCGGCGGATCCCTTTGTGAGGAATCTAATCAGGGGCTAAAATAGGGGGGCCTATTTGATTTGTTTCAGACGGTAGTTTCCACCGACCGGCCGTTGCCGTCACGGGCAGAATCGGACCTCTCCTGACGCCACCTGACAGTCTCCTTCTTTACAATAAACGAAAGGATAAGGAAACCACAGCCTTCAATTCGGTTTTCTCCTCGTTCGACCAGGACGCGCCGTTCAGGTTATATTTATAGTCTATGGATGGAGCAGCTAAAAAAGGTGCATTAATTTGTAAAAATATTCTTCAAGCGGGTGGAGGGTATTTCGTAAATTTAACAATGAACACTTCCATAGTTTATTATAATAAATTTTAATGATGATTAAGCTAAGCGAAAATAATTGTAATAGAAATAATTCTTATAGGTACATTATGACGTAAAGGAATAGTATCTTACTAAGAATAAAAAATACCAGGTAGGTACCTAGTTAATAATATTTGCGTGATTATTATTCAAACCTATTTAATCTTTTTAATGATGATTCAATAAAATATATTTTTATTTTAATTTAAAACCCTTTATTGATTGTACACACCATAATTATGATAAATTAAATAATAATTCGTGGCAAAAAATAACAGACTTCAAAATTGAGGATAACTCAATAAATACTAGTCAAATCTCGTTAGACCAGCTTTCGAATTATTATAAAAAGAAGCATCAAAATCAAACCCAGTAAAAAATTATGAGGTAGGAGGTAACACAGTAACACACATAAAAAAAAACAAAATCTGTTTAATTGAGAATCTCCTTTTTTTGAAGTCGGTTCAAAAGGTAAGCAAGCAAATAAATGGGCTTACAATAAACGATTTCGTTGAAATAACCCATTACAGCTAAGCACCACGTAAGTACACTACTAAAAATTTAGTTTTTTATCGTAATATTTCTATAAAATAAAAGTGCCGAAAAAATCATAATAAATTCTCTAGAAACATGTATCTCTAGGGAAAAGCAAACAAAAAAGATCACGCAGATAACATTAACATCAATAAAAGATAATGGTTGATTTGATTTATCAAACATCACAAGAAGTAATAAACATTTTTTACTCACATTTGGTTTCAACTTCCATGGCTTCGCGATTGGGTTTAGACAGGAACAAAGAACAGCTTTTCAACTCCGTAAATTGTTTATTTAAAATGTTTTCGCGTCCACCGACCGCAAACTTCCAACCGTATTTACAAAATTTTTTAAAACTCTTCGTCTTTTTATTTCGCTACACCGTTATATCGGTTACGAATTGAATTTTAAACGATTTAACAGGATGTGAAGCACTTCATTCAGTCAACGAAACAATGTTTTGAGTTTTTAGAAAAAAAGAAGTTTGATACGCGTTGTTTGCATTTGACATAATGGCTGAATAAGCTTCCTATTGGACAAAATTGAACCTCCCGCTACCTTTCGCTCAATAGAATCGATCCATGAGCGTGATCAAGGATTACGTTCCGTTCTCACACTGATCACTTGTCATGTGTACTAATAATATAATAATAATTTTGCAACAAACTTTGATTGCCTATATTTTTAAATTTATACTATTCTGGAAATAATAATTATATAATTATAATAATTTCAGTTTTGCTTTACTGGCTAACAGGTTCCATATTTTCTGACCATAGACTGATTCTTGACGATTGTCGATAGTGCTGACATCTATGAACGCCGAAACGTATTATTATATAATTTATAATTTTCAAATTGAAATAGAATAGATAAAATAATCTTCATTAGAATAAAATTAGGTACTTGATCGCAAACATTATTCTTAGTTTTTAGTCAATCTTTATCCCTATTATGAACCCCTAGCCGGCACGACTGAAGCGAAAAGGTTAACATATTTTAATCGAGGTGTTTTGTTAATTTAATGTATAAAATTTTCCCTCCATATGCACTCATAAAATTTTAGTTAATCCATGTTTAATCCTTTAACCCTTAACCAGGCTATGGGTTGAACGTCTCCCACATCGATTTTTGAAGGTTTTTACCAGGTTTTGGTAAAGTATCTACCACAAACTGTCAAAAACGCCAAAATAGAAATATAACCTATGGTCACACAAAAAAAAATTTTGGAACGGAACGCAAATGTCACTTTTACGGCCATTTTTTCTATAGTCGCCCGTGAAACCGTTGTTTTTATGAAAAGTGCAACAAATTTTATTTCTAATGGCGAACCGGAGAAAGGTAAGTCGTGCAATTTTTTGATATGTTGTAGTATTTGAGTTTTTCTAGTGATATGTGCATAATTTATACTATGATAATAACACAATATCATGATAATAACAAAATAAAACATGTGGGAATCATATGACCTTAGCCTGTCAAGACCTAATTATTGTGGGAGTTATATGTCCATTGCCCAGTAAAATTAAATATTTATTTTGTACTAGCTTTTTGCCCCGGGTTTCATTTTTGCATTACAAGTAAAGAAGAAATTAAGTTTTATTTTGTAGAAATATAAATTGTGGGTAGTGGTAAACTTTTGCCGTCGTTGATTTGTCGGTCAGTATTTACCTACTTAAGTGTATTTTTTGGTATACAGGTATTAAAAGATCAAGAAATCGAAAATGCGCTCAATGAGATGTTTTCATCGGAGGATGAAAATGTTGAAGATGAAGACCCATATTTAGATTATGTCCCAAAATCATTCAACGAAAGATTGGACAAAATTCAAGATATGTCAAATCGACAGTTATTACACATATTAGACGACGATGCATTTCAATCTTATGAAGAGTCACGTGAGGAGGAAACTCCATCTTGTGATCCATTGTTTGCACCATCCCCTGACTTGCCTGAAGTGCTTGCTCCTGCTATTGACGAAGAAAGGGCACCTTGTGTTCCACTGTCTGCACCATTCCCTGACTTACCTGCTCATCCTGAAGATCTTCCTCCTGCTGTTGACGAAGAAATGGCCCCTTGTGTTCCATTGTCGGCACCATTCCCTGAATTACCTGCTCACCCTGAAGTTCTTGCTCCTGCTGTTGACGAAGAAATAGCCCCTTGTGTTCCATTGTCGGCACCATTCCCTGACTTGCCTGATCACCCTGAAGTGCTTGCTCCTGCTGTTGACGAAGAAATGGCACCTTGTGTTCCACTGCCTGCACCATCCTCTGGCTTACCTGCTAATGTGCCAACTTATGCTGAATTGCAGGCACGGGATAGAACATGGACTACACATGTTGCAAATTTTGAAGAGTTCAATTTTGGCAAGGAAATGAACCCCACTAAATCATATAGCCATCAAAGTCTCCCCATTGAATATTTCAGTAACTTGTTCCCTGATGAGATTTTTCAAATGATCGTCGAATACACAAATAAATACGCGAGGATGAAACAAAGCAAATTCTGGAGCGACACCAATGTAAATGAAATAAAAGCATTTCTAGCTATAACCATTCTAATGGGAATAAATCCTCAGTCAGATATAGAGCTGTATTGGAGCGCAGATCCTTTTTACAATAACATAGAGATTAGTAGCACAATGAATTGCAAGAGATTCAAAAAGATTTTAGAAAATCTACATGTTTGCGACAATACAACTCATTTGCCCCAGAATCACATAGACCACGACAAATTGCAAAAAGTAAGACCCCTGTTAGATTATCTCAACAGGACTTTTCAAGAAAATGCCACCAACTCGGAATCCCAATCAGTGGATGAGAGCATGATAAAATTCAAAGGGCGCGACAGTAAAAAACAGTACATGCCGGCCAAGCCCATCAAAAGAGGGTTCAAGGCATGGTGCCGATGTGATTCCAAGTCTGGGTATCTCTATCAGTTTGATATTTATTCGGGCAAAGACCAGGCAGCCAATGAGGAAGGATTAGGTTACAGAGTTGTAATGAAACTTGGAGGGAATTTACCACGAAACACACATTTGGTTTTTGATAACTTTTTCTCCTCCTTAGCTCTTATGGAAGCTCTTTATCATAGAGGTATTTTGGCAACAGGAACAGTGCGAATGAATCGCAAAGGCCTTCCTAAAGAGCTGTGTCCACCAAAACCTAAAACACCTGAACAACGAAGACTGGCTAAAGAAAATAAATTAGATCCTGGGGAATTCACATACCGCTTCTGCCACCCTTGTGCCGTGATCAAATGGCAAGACACTAAAGAAGTTTTTGTCCTATCAACTGCAGTTAACCCAACCAAAGTGGAAGTGATCCAGAGAACTCAAAAGAACGGGCAAAGGAAAGACATGTTTTGTCCCACTGCAATTGCGGAATATACGAGGAGTATGGGTGGTGTGGACCATTTTGATCACTATCGAAGTTCGTATTCAATTGGCCGCAAGTCAAAAAAATCATGGTTTCGGTTGTTTTGGTTCTTGTTTGAAAGTGCCGTTATAAACGCATACATTTTATATAAACACAAAAATCAAAATCGTAAAAACATACATCGCGATTTCAGATTACGGTTAGCTAGAAGTTTGAAATCAGAATATATTTCATACAAAAAACAAAATCCGGTGGTATACAAAAACAAAAAAGGAGGTGTTTTTGGGGTTCCGGATGAAATAAGATTGGGGCAAAAAGGAAGTCATTTTTTGACATTGTCTACTTACAAACGATGCAGGTTTTGCAGTACAAGGAAACAGGAAAAGCGGTCTAAATATGAATGCGAAATTTGTAAGGTAACTTTGTGTATCACCCCCTGCATGAAACTTTACCACCAAAGTCAAAATCCAGTATAGAATAAAAAAACCTTTTTGTCCGTTTTGAATCCTTTTTTGTATTACAAAATAAAGAATTAAGTGCCTACATTATATTTTTCATTTGTACATTATATTTTTCACTTAAAAGTTCTAAAATAAGAAGTTCAACATTTCAGGCAAACAAACATTCTTGTTTGATTTTTATATATAGATATAAAATTCAACTTCGAGACAGGCAATGGAATTATGTTTTCCCACATGTCTTTTTTAAGGTTTTTAGGTAAATGTCTAAATATAATTTGAAAAATTTTTTCACTGTAATTGGGAAGCTACACTATCCCCGGGTGATATTTTTATTTTTTTATACTATTTTTCCCGAAGCGAAGCCAGGGCGATTTCCTAGTTATACATAAATGTGAAAGTTTGCATGGATATTTGTTACTCTTTCACGCAAAAATTACTGAACAGATTTTCATGAAATTTTGCAGACAGGTTGACCGTGGTGCGGAATACCGAATAACACTATAGGATACCTATTTAATATCCCGGAACGTGAAACGTGGGATAATAATTTTCACTAATAATCTCAGAATATTTTTCAACATAGGGCTGCCAGTTTATAGAACGTCTGGGCGGGGTTTTTCAAAAAAGGTCCGGGATAAAACCCGAAACCTTTTCCGTGCGCCCGAGCGACGCGTCGACAAAGAGGCGGTAGACAAGCTTTTTAAAGGGCCAATGTTGAAATGCAGAGAACACTGAGTGGACGGACGTACATTTCTACGTCCGTGGCAGAAGTGGAGATGCTGAAAGCTAAATTATAGCAGCCCTAGTCAATCTTATGTTATCCACATTCAAACTACATTATGAGCAATTAACAGCAGACAGCAGGTGGTTATTTCCACCACGTAGTAAGGGACTCCATCCATCGCAGAGTATAACCCAACCTCCTCTGCTCGTGGCCAGTCGTGGTACAGCCTGCTTATTAATGTTCGCGGCTATGGCGAGCAGTCACTCTTGTTGTATGTTGCTGGCTATTCCTGCACCTATACTGCTCCAGTATCTGTATACTAAACACAGATAAAGGTATATTTTAACTTACGTTATTTTTAATTGGTAGGTAGGAACAAATAAATGAAGTGGGCTGTTAGTACAGGTTCTACCCGGGTGCATGATGAATATGCACTATTTAGTTAGAAATGCAAATAAAAATTATAATTCTTGCTAATACCAATTATTTAATAAATTAATAAATAATATTATTTGTAATGTTATTGACTAACTACAGGTAGGTACCATTATTTTTATTTTGCCGAAATTTATTGCAGATTAATTATGTTCTCTCTTGGTTTCTAGACAACGTACATTTTGTTAGAGATAATGGTATTGGCAAACACTTAGAATACGTTTCTAATCTCATCACCATTTACAAAATCCAACATTATTTGAAATATAAAAGCACAAGTCTGCAAAATTAATGAACATATTAAATACAACATGCTGTTACAATGATTGTTTATTAGAATCATAGATAATGGCTTTATATTTCATACCATTATTTCGAACAGACAAAGCTTATTACAGATTAATCCATAATATGAGGCAACAATCATCTAAATAGTATAGTGAATAAATACAATTCCTGCACCATAATCTTTACATCACTAGATAATTAATTAATTATTAATTAGACTACAGTCAAGACATTATTAAAATACTTTAGGTGATGTGGTTAATATCACATTATACAAATACACAACACTATGAAATTAATATATGATAAATTGATAATATATCAAACCTACAACACATTTGCTTTTTATTGGCCACTTGATTAAGGTATTCGTTGGATATTCGATATACAAAACTAACATTAAATACTGAATAAGTTATAAATAAAGTTCTGTACCTTACTGTACATGTTATTGCCATTAAAAAATACAGTCAAATTGAGAACCTCCTCCTTTTTTGAAGTCTGTTAAAAAAAGGATGATATCCTTACACAATGGAATTATACATATGATCTGAACAGGGCAGTAGCATTCATAATCACTGGAGAAT
Source organism: Thymelicus lineola (assembly GCA_963932265.1). Taxonomy (NCBI): domain Eukaryota; kingdom Metazoa; phylum Arthropoda; class Insecta; order Lepidoptera; family Hesperiidae; genus Thymelicus; species Thymelicus lineola. Next base: position 18,403,786 of record OZ010683.1, on the reverse strand, counting down.
ATTACGTGTACAATACACTAAATATGTCACAACGTGAAATACAAATATTAATTAGTTCATTTGTGAGTTTTAAAGAGAAGTATACCACTTTGTTCGCACAAAACTAAGTGATATAATTTTTTTGGTCAGATAATATACTAACATTTCACATTGTACACAGTGAGGCTGAATTGATAAATTAAGCAGAAAAATACAATGAAATTGAACAATTCACAATGTGTGAATATAAAATGTGCAATAATAAAATCATAATAGCTTCTATGAATTGCTGATTACATTTAGTAATTATTTACTAATTATAATTATCTATTTTATATTGGTATGGCCTCATGTAATACTATGGACTATAGCATGTACATATTACATAATGTCATTATTACAACTAGGTAAATATTCCTTTGGCAAAATTATCTTCTATTGCATATAATCAGGACAAGAAATACATTTGCTTAGGCTTGTACAGTCATGGAAAATGTTGTTAAAATTACAATTTAAACAATGTTACACGCTAGTTGAGATGACTATTTATGTGTAGAAAGTAGCAGATGGTGATTGTTCCATGTGTGAATGGCATGTATTATGGCATGCATGGCAGACATTAATGGCATACTTATTTAAGAATTTGTTTACAGGCCTATTTGGACTGTTTTCCCATTTGCTACTCTCAGAACATTTAATTAACACAACATTATTTTCTATTCCTTGCCTGATACATTAAAATATAAGTGAGATTTGTAATAAAAATTAAATTATTAAGGTGTAATTACCAAGTATAAATTACTATCTAAAAATACTATTGGAAAACTTGAGTATTAAAAAACGTTATTTACAAAAGTACAATTATCTAGAAAATATTAAGTCACTATGATCATTTGTTAAGAAATGGTACACAAATTGGGCCTTTTGTTTATCAATAACTTGTTTATTGATTCTGGACTGGGGCTCCTGGCTAAGGTTTGGGTTATCCCGTAAAAATATTGCCCCAAACAATGTTGATAATGTCTTGGCATCCAGACCATTTTCAGCACTGTGTTGTAGAGCTTCTTGCAGGAACTCACACAGATACAGAAAAACATTTTTTCTGAACTCGGGCAATTCCATAACTATCTGCTTGCATTGTAAATAGTTTGCAGATGCCCTCAAGCATACAGCTTGAAGGTTATATGGAATGATAGGATCTACAGTGCTCTCGAGCAAGAGTAATAAAGCTTCTGCCACTGAATGTATCGACCCAGGGATAGGGTCTATGGACCCAGTGTCAAGCCAGTCCCTAATTTGTAGCACCTCAGAGTGCAAGCCTGGCTGTTCAAAAAGATTTGGTTCTTTAAGACCATGTAAGTAAATGTGATCAACCAAAAACCAAATTTCCTTAGGAATAGAGTATGTAGATTGATTTGAAATAGTCTGATCTCTTTTACTCTCCAGTTCTATCAGTTTTCCCACTGGCACCTCCCTTATTGGCATGTTAAGGTTGACCAATACCTCAATGGAACACCCAAAACAACTCCTTTCATAAGTTCCATTGACAGTTATAAAGATATCCTTCCCTCCGTACAAGTGCAACACCAGAATGTCATATAGCTTATCTGTCCCTGCATTCATCTTGCAAGCAGAAGTTTTATTAATAAGAACTTTAAGTTGAATTTCACATGTTTCATCAGCACAAATACATTTTTTATAAGGTTCAACTATGAGCCATTCCTTACAGAAGTTACTTTCATCCAGTTTTTTGATAAATTCAAACTCAACAGGCAGTTTGCCAATGTTTCTTATTGTGATTGTTCTGACTTGCAATTCTAAATATCTAACAGTTCCAAAATCTATTTCAGTAACATCAACCTTTACCTGTGGTATCAATTCATTTTCTAACTTGTCTAATTGTTTAATAACTTCCTCATACACTTTCCTATATTTTTCCTCATCAATAATCCTTATTGAAGAGCTAAATATAGCTGAGACTGGTTTATGATCACTAATGTTCAGTGCAGGATGGCTTCTGTAAGCTAATTGTGTTATATGTTCCCCTTTCCAAAATATCCTGTCGCACCATGCAGGGGCCCTGTGCTTCTCACTGGAATCCCAGTTGTCAGTACCAGTGTCATATTTATAAGTAGGCTTGAATTCTATGGTGCCTTCGGTGTATCCAGCAAAAACATGATTATTCTTATGCTGTTGTTTCAGCTGATCCCATTCCAGGACAGGTGCAAAATTGTTATCATCAACAAGTTTCTTAACAGTCTGTGGATCTAACTCAGTGATCCGATAGTTGAGATCCCCCAACCAGTACACATGATCATGGTCCTTTATGGCTTTAGGCTGTTGATTGGGTTGCAAGAACCGTGTCCTATTACAGATATCTCTAAAATCCTGGTTTCTTCTCTCAAATTCCTCAACATGTGCAGCCAAATGTGAATTTACAAAGCAAAGTGAAGTATTATGCAGATCAAATCTTATCGAGACTCCACCTTTGTTTCCCATTTTACCCATAATTCCTGTTCCAACTGTATTACTGATGATGTTACGTACATGTGAAAAATGCTTGGCCTTAATAAGAACAATCAACATCATGCCGACCAGTCTCACCCTGTCTACTTTGACATACTTAGCCCTGGGGTCCACGTGAGCCAGCACGGCATTGTACCATTCATCTTCTCTAAATGTTTGATCAAATAGAAAAGTTTCCTTGGACAAGTCCAGCTCCTGGAAGCCAATTGCGTATATGTCAGGAGGTTCTTTATCAACATTTAACCAACCTTTGAGGGAAATTACAGGGGATTTATCATTAACATTCCAAGTTCCACAAAAGATTGTAAATCTTTTTGTAAAAGTGTAATCAAACTCCTTATCACTCATCTTTCGCTTAATAAGGCTTTCTCTAATAGCTACAGGAGCAGAGGTCATGGTGTGAGCTACCCCACTTCGCGGTAAAACCATGGTTTGGGTTAATATGTCATCTTCATTTCTATTGCTATTGTACTTTTTTAACCAAACGAATTCCGGCTGGGTGGGCATTTTGTTAACTGCTTCTATTCCGCGGAAAAGATCGTCGACGAAGTTGTCCACTCGGGGCGTCATTTGTATTTCAAACTTAAACTTATTATCACGAGATTGTAGGTTCAGGTACAGAATTGCTTCCGGATCAGACGGCTTGTTGTCAATTTCACATTTAAAAGTGTTGTCGATAGGAAGCACTATCTCTATAGATAAGTCAGTGAAGGACTTCGGTGGGTAGCACGATGAGAACAAACAAAATACTGCCTTCTCGTCCCCATACTCCACGATAGCCAAAAGTCTATCTTTTTTAACCCATTCCGGGTGGAGCACTTTAGCATCGAATAGAAATGCTGTAACCCGCTCGCTTGACAGGAATTTTTCCTGCACCACGGACTTTATTTCGTCGTGATTCATTTCGTTAAATAAACTTAATTAAACTTAAATACACTATCATAGCTTTTCTTTTCTAAAAATTCACCCTTAGTCTTATTCATTTGACGTTTTCAATTTGTGTTGTGTTGTGAAATGTCATTTGACATTTCAGTATTTAAAGAAGGAGTGAGAAAATCCATAGACAAATCTCTTGTCTTCTGTCATACCTGACAGAACGTATTTAAATATATATATAGTATATAGTATTTTAGTCTGCGCTTGATTGTCAAAAATCCAAAACGTCAGAAGCTGTTTTACAATTTACATTTTTTAGATTACTGCTTATCAATAAAATTACAAATAAAAAAAATATTATCGTTACATAAAAGTTTGCTTAAATCACAGCTGTAACAACAGCTACGGTATCTGGCAATCATCAAAGATTTGTTGATGGAATGTGTCAAATGTGTGGTTTACATTTACAAGCCTTGAATGCTTAAAAATAACAAACTAGAAACCTGAAATCATACTAGAAATACGTAAACATGGCAGCAGCCCCGACCGACTGGCAGCTAGAATGTACGGAGCTGAAGCAGCGGGGCGCGTACCTGCTGCAGTCGGGGCAGTGGTCGGACTGTACGTTCCTGGTGGGCACGGAGCCGCACCAGATGGTGATCGCGGGCCACAAGCTGATCCTGGCGATGGCGTCGCCGGTCTTCGAGGCCATGTTCTACGGCGGAATGGCAGAGCGCAACGACCCCATACCCATTCTGGACGTCCAGATTGACGCCTTTAAAGCACTATTAGAGTAAGGATGATACTTTAATGTTTTGGAAGAAATTAATTATGGAGCGTTTGTAACATTATACATTCATTCTTCTAAAGCTATATGACTGTTGGTAAATAACATCAGTATTAGGAAGTGTTTCATTACATTGGTGATTTAAACTGCTAAGTATTGAGTCACCAATCTTTCAAATGTTATAGTTTCTATGATCTTTATTATGAATTCAATGTTTGCTGGTTGATAGTTACCAGGAGTGGCAGGAGTTACATCTCAATACATATGTCTGTATCTCTTTCAGATATATATACACTGGTAATATTAATATAAGCTCATTTGACAAGGCATGTGAGCTTTGCTATGGAGCTAAGAAGTATATGCTGCCCCACTTGGTGAAGGAGTGCACCCGTTACTTGTGGTCAGATTTATATCCAAGGAATGCTTGTAGAGCATATGAATTTGCAAGGCTGTTTGAAGAGAATGTTCTTATGGAGAAATGTATTCAGGTATTGTAGTAAGATTTATTGTATTTATTATATTTTTATATTTTATTAGAATAGTTTTATGTTATATAAGAATAGCTTCCTAAGAATCCTTGTAATAAGACTTTCATTTCATTTATTTTGCATTCCATGATGAATAATATTGCATCAAATTATATCTATATAAATGTGGTAGATTATCATTGACCCTGAAGGGCACAGCAAATTAAGAGAGGACAGTCTTTCATGACCATTATAAATTTTCCAAATTATCATTAATACATGTTTATTTTATTATTTATTGGTTTATCTATTTTACTTAAATATTCTACTTTATAAAACACTCAAAGTATGTAACAGTACACTCTTACAATCTCATATAATTCATTGACATCATGATTTCATACATTTCAGATCATCAGCACCAACACCAAGGATGTGTTGAACGACAGCAGCTTCGAGGATGTGGAGCTGAACACGGTGATTACGGTGTTCTCCCTGGACCACCTGAATGTGGACAGTGAGCTGGATCTCTTTGAGGCTGCTGTCAGGTAAAATGTATCAGTACAAAGTCCTGTTTTGTTGATGAGGTTCTCTTCAAATGAATGTTGAACCGAATGGGTTTATACTAAGTTTGTATATAAAATCTCATATCCACTAATAATGTGCAATAATTAAAATTAATAACTTTAACTTATTAGTTTCAATTCAAATCAATTTAATTTATTTTCCGGCAACTAAGGCCCATAGACAAAAATACACACATAAAAACATTACAAACAAATACATACAAGTTAATACAAATAAAATAAAATGATACAATATAAAAACTTACAACTACTACATTCAATAATATAGTTTAACCATAAATTACAGTTTTAAGTAGAAATTGGATGCCATAGGTATATAAATCACTTGGCAGGAATTAGGATTACAGAAGTTCCATTGCAGCATCTATCTTTCTAATAATTTTCATAAACAAGGTCATAGTCCATTAACACTTTAGGTACAATAAATGGTTGCAGTTGTGGTGATTGTAACATGGATTGTTGCAGGTATGCCAAAGCTCTGGACAAGCGGGCAGTAGACAGTCCACAAACAGAGAGTGCCCCTCCATCTGTAGAAAGGCAAAAGAGCCCTGAGCCATCTACTTCAAAAGAAAAGGTTGCAATCAATATTAATAAAATGTTAATTCTACTAAACCAGGCTTGCATTTTAATTTGATACAATCATGGTTATATTTGACTTGAATATTGTAGTATTCAAGTCAAATATAACTAGTATAGTATTGAGTTTAATATATTCAATTTATAATAGTGTGCAATATTGTAGGTAGTAAATGTGGAAAGCAGTGCAGAGAGCAGTCCGGAAGCAATGATAGAGCCTTGCTCCTCCACTAATGCTGCTGAACAAACGGTCCCTGCCACACCATCTGAGGACAACAAGAAACCAAAAGGTAAAGATAATATCTGGCTACTGCTTACTGCTGTCACACATCCAATTACCGCACGGTAGATGCAGATTGGTATGTTTTGGGCATAAAGTACAGAATATAGTTAATATTATTATTTAAATTACCTTCATGATTGGGTCAGCTGCTTTCATTTGTGATGTTGTGTGCAGTATGGTGTAAATGATAATATGTGTTGTTCGTAATAAGTCATTATTCAAACTCTCTTAATACACTCATTAGCCTGATTTATATTAAGGGCCCCAGCTCCACACTACACTTTCTTCTTTCGATTTTTTTTATGTACGATTTTTTTTAATAGACGACAGGCCATGACGATCCACCTGATGTTAACTGGGTATTGTCGCCCATGGATATCACGAAAACCAAAGGTGTGACTAATGTGATAATATGCCTTGCCCGCCAAGAAAAGGAAAAAAAAGAAAGGACACCCTTTCAAGCGCCCGAATTTAGTCGCCTTTTTCGACACCCATCCGGCGTGGGATTGTGGTTAGTATTCTAGGCTGACCCAATCGACTCGTCAATTGTTGGGTATTTACAAAATAAAGGACTGGAAAGTCCATTACTGACTGAGCTACCAGTAACCGTAATGCAAAACACATGTACCTAACATTCTACAGAAGTGAAGGAGAAGCTGACGATCCGCAGCGCGATCGAGAAGATCCGGTTCCTGACGCTGACGCCGCAGCAGTTCGCGGAGGGCCCGGCGCGCTCGGCGCTGCTCAGCGAGTCGGAGGCCTTCGCCGTGCTCATGAACATCCTGTCCTCCTCCTCCGACGTGCCCATGCCCTCCGGCTTCTCCACCTGCCGCGTGCCCCGGAAGCAACTCATCGGCGGCGGCCCTTCTTGTAATGTGAGTTTTACACCACACTGAGTGTGAATTACGGCTGCTTTCTTTGATATATTGATTGAGTAAAATGTTATTTTGAATGTACTGAGACATTATTCAACCTGTTGCCACGGTCTTCATGGTACCACACGTCAAATACTGAAGCTGTCTTGATTAATTGCTTTTTTCGTTTCTTCCTGTCAAAGATTTAAGTTAAGGAGTTTTCCAACCCCTCCACCAATCAGCACTGGATCAGCGTGGTGAAGTAGACCTCCTCAAAAGGAGAGACCAGTGCCCAGTAAAGGGCCATTAATGGGTAGAAGCTAAGAAAAGGTAAAAAAAACGTACAGAAGAGAAAATGGAGGTAACTCATACGTGGTCCCGCGGTCCCATGTCATGTATATGTCTATGTCACGTATTTGCATACAGAGCAAGTCCTCTTCTTAGTATTGCAGAGAGGTTTAGGGAACGCTTTAACCTATTAATACCAATGTGGTGTGCAATGTGTGCAATGTGTGCGTTGTGTGTGGTCAGATGGCGACGCTGACGGTGGACACGCCGTCGCCGGTGGCGATGGAGCAGGTGTGGGGCGGCGGCTGCGCGGGCTACGCCCCCCGCGCGCGAGACCCCGCCCTGCACTACGCGCCACCCGCACTGCCAGCGCTGCATCTCGACCCTGGTACACACTGCTTTATACTTGTATTACCTATGGTTATAGTTATGGACAGCTTGATACGCTAATGAATGGTCTGCCGGATTTATAACCCTCCGGTTATTTAGGCCAAGCCGGGTTTGGAGAATACAATATAAGCATAGCTAGTTACTGATCCTTGTAGGCTTCTAGTAGGCTTCTAGTAGGCTTGCATTATTTGGGTAAAGGTTAAGGACACAGGCAGCAAGAGAATTGGGTTACAGAATATTTATATTATCAATGCTAATCTAGTTGTGTCTGTCGGCTGTGTTCAAGATAAGGGGCCATTCATTAATTACGTAAGGTTTATTTATTTACGTCAAATTATGAGTTTTAGTGCAATTGATCCTTTTCTAAAACCAGTAAAATCTTACGTAAGAACTTACATGGGATCAAAAATAGCAAAAATTATCCTTACGTAATTAATTAATTGGCCCCTAAGGGTGCTTTTTCCACCAGAGATGTGCTATGCAGCTATGCTGCGAAGATGTGAAATCCAATAAATATGATTGATTCAATAAATTGATTGATTTCCACCAATGAATATTAATTATTGGTGGATATCAAACGCATCCATAGCAACGTAACATAGCACATCTCTTGTGGAAAAGCACCCTAAAGCGCCGTTTGTCCGTTCGCCGCAGGTGTCCGCCTGTCGTCGTCGATCCACGGCGGCGGCGCGGGCGGCGGGGGTGCTGGGGGCGCTGGGGGCGGCGTGCTAGAGCAGCTGGAGCGGCTGGAGCGGCACGCGGACGGCGGCAAGCTGTACTGCCAGCGCGCCATCGTGCCGCACACCGACTGGCTCAACACCAGCGTGCTGGACTGCTCCGTCACCTTCATGGTCGACAAGAACATCTGTCTGCTCGGCGTGCAGGTCGGTATTACAAACAAACAAACAAACGCTTACACACTCACACCCCCGCAGTATGTTTTTACCTGTGTCGCGGGGTGGCATGGGCTACACATATAACACGTCACAATAACACCCATGATTCCGAGTACAAATAGGGTAAGCACTAGTAATCCTGGCCCCCCTACAATTAATTGACCCTTTGATTTAAAATCCATTTATTAAAAGTTGTATTGGTTTACGATTTTGTGGCGCCTGCAACGAAAGAGGTGTTTTGTTACGAAATTCGTAATAAATATTGTGTTTTGGTTAATGTCATAATTGGCGGAAAAATATTCAATATAACGTAAAAATGGGGGGGGGGGGGGCAATTTTAATATCCACAGCTTATATGAAAGATCAATTGAATGGCATCCCCACATTT